>VZSZ01005886.1:32444-44072 GCA_013398815.1 Ibidorhyncha struthersii | reverse complement strand
AAAGGGAAAGGGACTACCCTGCTTGCTGACAAGCTAGACAACAAATCATAAACCAAAAAAAAAATTTAAAAAGACAGTGTATACATTCTGCAAACACTAAATAATGAGCTTGTCTGGTGACCATTTCAATGACCTACTTTAACATATACCTAGTTTTCACCAAGGACTTACTTGAAAATTAAGCACATACTTGATGTCTTTGACAGGAAGGGGTGGGATTATTCATGACATTTAATGTTAAGGGCTGGATTGCACTGGGGCCATACCCCAGGGAATGTACTCCATAAATGCAAAGTTCCTTGTGGGTCAGGCCTCTGCTACTAGGACTGCAGGTACCGATCTCCTCCTGGGGCTGCCAGCTCAAGCGTCCCAGCCCTGCACCCAGTAGAGGGGAGTTCAAACAGAGTGAGGCAAAAACTGCACAAGGCTTGGAAGGTTTCCAATGGCTTTTCTCAGTTACATGAGTAAGAATTGTTAAATATATGCAATCAGCACTGTGTGGAGCAATTCTGCTGAAAAATGCAATATCTTTTCCCTTGATTTAGGCAGGGGATTAATTAAAAACACATATGCATTTACTCTCCTGCCAGAACGCAAATTGATCTAACTACGTCGGCACTAAATTTGACTAATTCCCTAAGCATTAATCTGAATTAGCATAGCGTGTTGAGAGGGATGAGGTTAGTTCTTTCTTTGGCCAGGATATCTTGAGATCAGGGAAAGACCTTTAGCTTTTAAGCAAAAGCAAAGTTTACCAGATTACGTGGGCACATGAGGATAATATAGCAGGGAATGCGAGCTTCTCTACAGAAGTGGGAACTGTAAATGTCATCTCAGCATACCAAGAAAGCAGCCAGACTTATGCAACTCAAGTTACTTTATGATGTCAACTGGAGATTGACTGTCTAGTGTAAATCCTGGATATTTATTCTATAACTGTAAACATGTAGCGAGGCAGATCCTTGCTTTACCATTAACTAAGCATTGGCTGCAGTCTCAAATCCTCTGCATGACAGGAAAGGACAAAGCTTAAATTCATAGGCAAAAATTGCTGCATAATCACTTCTCAGGCTTTAGAAGTGAATAGTCTCATAGCTCACTATCAAATCAGTAATTTTTCTGAAGAGGAAAAAAACCTGAGTGGCTATAAAGAAGGGCTATTACTATCCTATTCTGTTTTGAAAGATACTCAAGTGTTCTGGAAATAAATCACAAATTGATGTTCTCTGATGTAAGTATAAAATCACATAATCATGCCTTTCTCAGTAGTGGATACGGAAGAAGTAGTTTCAACCTTACAGAAGAGGCCTGTAAAGACTAAGTTTAATGAGCACTGTATAATATAATATTTCTAGTTGTATTTCAGGAAAAAAAATAAGTCATTTTCATGGAGATGTTCCCTAAACATCTAGTTCCTGCAGTATTTCTGAATTACACATTTCATTTTTTTTATAAGGCAACTTATGGAAAATTGTTAATACGGAGAAGGAAGCATGGGTTTCTAGTAAAGAATAAGGAAACAAGAATTCCGTTCCTGGCTCTGCTATAATCTTCCGGATGACCCTGAGCTATTTTCTTAACAATTGTGTACCCTCAGTTGAACACACTAGCATATCTTTTCCCCTCATACAGTCTCTGCTTGTCTCACTCAGTAGAGAGCTGCTTGGAGCAGGCCAGTTCTCACTACACACTATGTAGGTCCTATGAAAACGGATATCTGATTTTAACTGTTACCAGATTAATTCAATGAATAACATCCAAAATAGAAATGGAAGCATCAGAGAGGGGAAGAAAGGAGTGGCACGGGCAATGCAGGGAAATGTTATAAAGGGAAATAAAAGGTTCAGTCTTACAGGCTTTGTGGCTGGAGGGGAAAGTAAGCTGAGCTGTGATGTGAAGGCTGAGAGTGGAATAAGGCTGTTGAAATGCATGTGAGCCATACAGCACTAGAATCCCAAGGAAGAAGAGCCCGTTTTATTTTTTCCCTTTTCCTCTTTCATTTACTGCTTTGGGAAATGCTCCAGGGAATGCACTCCCAAACTCATACTGCCAAACACAAACAGGATGAAAAAAATGAAATAAAAAGCAGGCAGGTCCTCATAAATTTGAAGATTATTAGGTCTGTGAAGTTACAGGAGCAGCACACACCAGTATGTCTCCCAGTCCTCAACTATTGTAGGCTTCAGCACAAAGTCATTGACATTTTCACAGGGAATATTCCTAATCTGTAAAATTTGCCTGGAAATCACTCAGGGGTAACATTCATTTCATTACTTTATAATCAAATTCCTTCCCGAGGGTAAATTGAGTGCATTTTTTCTTTTATCACTACCCATTTCTTCCCCCTGCCCATGCACATGATTACTGCTATGAAAAATCAGAGAAGAAAAAAAGTCTTGTGAGATAGTATATCTTTAAAGGCTACAGCCAAGGCTAGAAAGCTTTGTTCCCAAAATGGAAAATGTTTCTCTGAGTTAAATCATTTCAAGACTTTCCTTCTGTCACTTTCATCTGCTTTTCCACCCTGGCATGTTTAGTCTGAGTTATCACGTGGATGTTGCAGTGGTGGGTTCATATCATGTACTGGTACCCTTCTCACCTTCTGCCTTCACCTGACCCAGAGGGGAACGTGTCCTCTGATAACACCTCACAGCCCAAATGGCCTCCTCACTCCAAAAGCCTCACTAATAATAAACAGCAGTCTGATACTATACATATAAAAAAATATGTAATATCTATAATACTATATATAGTCTGACACTATATATATAGTCTGATACTACATATACAATAATAATAATACACATACAATAATAAGAATGAAGATGATATTCAAAATGGCTTGAAAAATCCCTCAGCTGTTACCATATATGGCTTTTCCATTGTATCTAAGCCCTCAAATCCTTCCCTCTGGCTTGAACAAAAAGATTGCCACTTCTGTTTGCCATCTCCTTACAAATCAGCGCAGCAAAAATAAACAGGGCACAACTTCCACTTGCTGCAGAGGAGAGCGTGAAAAGGAAAGGGTGAAAGGTGAAGATTTGCAACGGATCACAACTCCTTCTGCTTTCTGCTACTAAATTCCAGAGATCTGTCTTCTCTTTTCCCTTTCCCTTCTTCCCTCCCAAATCATTCTTTCCTTTCCTGCCTCCCAGGTCCTGGCTTCTGGATATGAAGAGTTTTTTCCCTCCTCTGCAGCTCAGGGAACAGTCACAAAGAGAGGAGGAGCGTAAAGTCCTACCACAGTCTTATGGGTAGAAAGATTTCTTAGGTAGCTTCTTGACACATGTTCCTCATGCATTTAGGATTAAGTGACAGACCGCTTTGGGACTAGGAAATATCCCCCTTCTCCATCAGTTCAGCCAGGACTACTGTCTGTTTTTCCTGTCCTGTGTTTCAGAACAGAACAGAACACAGCCCACATACTCAAAAAAGACATCTACTGCTGCAGGGATATTGGCCAAGTGCTCCTCCTATCTGCCTGCTGATTTGTACTTTCTGGTCATTTTCCGTGGACCTGATGTTGTGCAGGGCTTTGACAAGTGCTTTGAGGCTTGTATACTTGGAAGCAGGTTTCCTGCAGTAACTGCTGGATGTTCTGGTAAGGGATCTTCAAGTCAGAGAGGTCTTGGAGGTTTCTCTGACCATGAGCTGGCTGCCTGGGGCTGCAAGTAGGGCTCAAACACCGAGGTTGTTTCTGGAAGCCTCACCATCCCTACACTGTTCCTGTTACTCTATGAACAGGGTGTGTTCTCCAAAAGATGGAGATTAGTTCTCATTAATAAGAGCACTAAGGTGTCTTTTGGTTTTTACAAATTAACCTACAAATACGAAGTGTTTTTTTTGCTTCCAGCTCTGGAGCCCCGAACATAAGGACATAGACCTGTTGGACTGAATCCAGAGGAGGGCCGTGAAGATGATCAGAAGCCTGGAGCACCTCTCCTGTGACGAAAGGCTGAGAGAGTTGGGGTTGTTCAGCCTGGAGAAGAGCAGGCTNAGAAGAGAAGGCTCGGGAGAGACCTTGTTGTGGCCTTCCAGTACCTAAAGGGGGCCTACAGGAGAGCTGGGGAAGGGTTTTTTACAAGGGCATGTAGTGATAGGATGAGGGGAATGGCTTTAAACTGGAAAAGGGTAGGTTTAGATTAAATATTGGGAAGAAATTTTTCAGTTTAAGGGTGGTAAGGCACTGACTGGCACAGGTTGCCCAGAGAAGTTGTTGAGGCCCCATCCCTAGAGGTGTTTAAGGGCCAGGCTGGATGGGATTTTGAGCAACCTGGTCTAGTGGGAGCTGTCCCTGCCTATGGCAGGCGGGTTGGAACTAGGTGATCTTTAAAGTCCCTTCCAATCTAAACCATTCTATGATTCTGTGATTCTGTGATTCTGTGGTAAAGGAACAGATGTTGTCTCTCCCGTTTTTCAAGCCCCACTACATCTAGTCCCTTGCAGTGCAGATGGGGGAGGTACTGGACATTACCTGTTCATAGTGTACAGGAGGACTCCTTATGTTCCCCAGGCTTGGGGTGGGCCCTTTGCCATACTACAAGGCTTACATAGGTTCAAGTTGTGTGAGTCTTTCACTGAGGATAGCAACTAAAACAACCAATACAACTGTGAAGCATTTATTCTTAAATGGCAGGAGCACAACAGAAAGTTTGGGGTTTTAACCTAAACCTTATGGTGGCCTACCTGGTCTCCTGTATGACAGATTTTAGGACCGGAGAAATAATTTTTCCCTTGCAATCTCTGCTTTGTTTCTCCTCTCTTCCTGGCACTCTTCATCTATTGTTCAGTCCTTCTACATCTTCTCTAACTGTGCATTTATACAGTGCACAGTTTGGGTAAAATTCGTGGACTTTATTTAATATTTGCTTCATTCTCTGGATATTACCATTACACCATTTTCATGAATAAATAATGCAACAACTATATTTATTTCCCTTGGCACTGTAAATTAGCTATTTCTGGACAGACAAGGATCTCAAGAAACAAACAGAAGTGACACTGTGATTTTGTCTATTTTGTTACAGAAAATTATCAGTGCCAAATCAGAAATACCCATCCCAAAAGGAAAAAAATATCTCCCTCTCTATACAGCAGAATATAAACATCCTGGATAAGTTTAAATCTGCCTCCAGTAGCGAATGAGTTCCCTAGGTGTGGGGCACTGCTCAGATGATGTACACCCCTAGATAATCGAGACCAGACTGATCTCTCTGTGAGCCTTGCTTTTGGTTTTACAAGACCACAATGGTGGCTCCGTCTAGGAACCATGAAGCAATTTACATGGCTCAGGCAATGCTGTTGGCTGTTTGTAGGTATCTCCATTTGTTGAAGACGGGTGACTTCTGTACTTATGCAGTCTGCTATAGGACACAAGTCCCATCGCTCATGAGCAGGTTTGCAGTCCCCGGTGCCCCTCCTCAACCAGTGCCTGGCGAATGCCAAAGGGTGAGAAAGATGGGTTAGAGAAGGTGCCTGTGGGCCTGAGTATCCACATGGCAGCAAGAACAGAAGGAGCAGACCGCCTGGTTTAGGACATGGGGAGGAGTACATCAGCCATGTGGAGAAAAGCAATCCTCTCTACCAGGAATGGGTGAAGGTCGAGAATGGGAATGAACAGAGATAGTTGAAGATAAAACACTTTCCCAAACCAGCGCAAAAAAGGAAGAATCTGATGAGGCTTCTTTCTGTTGCTGCTTCTCTCTGCAGCTGATCAAGAATGAAACCCTCACACAGACACAAACACACTTTTTCTCAATTTGGCATTTATTTCCCTCCAAATTTTCATGTGCTGGCCAAAGCTGGAAGAAAATATATAGTGCTTTTCATCTTCCCCCTCCTAATTTTCTGCACGTCAATGCACCATAAGCATCCCAACAACCGACAAGGCCATCTCCATGTTTTTTATTGGGTAAGAAACTCAAAATATCCTTTTGAAAAACTGTAGAATGAAAATAACATCACCATTTCCCCCAGTTTTTGACTAACACTTATGGTGACTTTGCTTGCTTAAGTACAAAAGCTGACAACAGCACCTCACTGCGGCCAAATGCCATGGACTGTGAGGTGGTAAAGAATCAAATAAATTTTTCTGAGTATGTTGAGCTACAGGGCAGTCACATATAGCAACATTACCTCAGCTCTTAAGAGCCTGGAATATTCTGTTATACCACACTGATCGCCCGCCTTGATAAGGCAAGGGTTATTGCTGTGTTGCTACATCCAAATTAAAACTTTTTTTTGTCATCTGGCAAAAAAAGGAATTCTAATTAAGGCAGAATAAATGTACTAACTGAAAAGCAAATGTCCCTCATATTTTTTCCTTCCTCCAGTCCTGGAATTCTACACTGAAGCTGGGGATGTTTTATGAAGGTTAAACAAAATACTTGGAGCAGAGTCTGCTTTCTATAAACCCTGTCTCTGTCTAACCTTTCACTCTCAATAACATGAAGAAAAATATACAGTACCGAATGTCTGGCGGCAGCTCCCAGCCACTGTGAGACAGTTACGCCGCTGCTAAATCACGTTAGCTGGAAGTTTGCAACAGTGAGATATTCTTGAATGCTTTGCCTCCGTTCCTGCACAACAACGTTTGGTGTGAGATTTTTGCTTAAATCTCTCGTTGCACAAATCTTTCCCCACTATTTATCATGACCATTCATTTTACAATGATGCTTTTAAAAGCTGTTGATGAACAATCTTTCTGTACTTGCTATTTTCTCTTAATGGAAACCTTCTGAAACTGTTCCAAAGACATCTTTGGTTTGCCTGCCAGATAAAGCCTCAGCCTGTCTTTGTCTTCCACTCCATTTTTGTTTTGTTAAATTTAGCTCTGTTTCTTGATTAGGTGCAAGTGACTGAACAAGCTTTTCCAGGATGATGTGCACTCACAAACATGTGCTTGTTGCAAGTTAAAATGAGCTACTGGATGCTTATCATCCCTGTAGTGGGCAAAAAATTTATAAATCAATGAAATGAGGTGAAAAAACTCCAAGGGTAATAAATACAATGAAATCCTTCTCTAAGGCCTGATATGGTGATGGAAAAATACTCTTTTCTTTTTTTTAAAAAAAGATATTTAAAGACTGTGACTGCAGTAAATCCTTTTCAAATAATAGTTTGAAAATAGATAGATAAACATTGGACAAGTTGGAAATTGCACTCCAGTTCTGCCATGGACACAGCAAAGCACTTAAGGTGGTGCTCAACTTTGGGCTGCTGCTGAACAAGGGTATCGATAATGGTTTCTTTTAGTTTCAGGGAAGACAGTTGTGTTTGTTTCTTTTTCTCCTGAATATGGTGCAAAAGTGCCTGGAGCACTGGGTTAGATGTCTTTGTTAAACACCTATATAAATCTAAATAATAAAATAAATAAGAATAAATTATTTGGGGCAAAGCCTTTCTCTTCTTTAATTTAATAATCTGATGAGCCATTCTTTCTTGCTTTCCATTGTTCCATGTGTGCTGTGATGAAACCTATACTGCTTAACTACTCGATAAAAGCAAAATGCTTATATGAAGTCTCCATTAAGATTTATAATGCCCGTAACTATTAATTTCCTAGATTTTCTGCGCTTGGTTTTGATAAAAGCTGGCACTGCATAATGATATGAAAGTGACAGCTCTGGCTCCATCTGCACCCAGAAGCACAGCCTGAAAAGGGAAGCCAGGGCTTATTCCCCTTCAGCTCACAGAAGAAAGTTGCCATGCTAAGAGTCCTGCTAGATCTTGAAATCAAGACACTGCTTATGCTTACCGACTCACTGCTCTGCCATATGCTATCCCCCAGTGGAAGTCAGTGAAGCCTGCTCAGCTACCACAACCTTGGACGTCATCAGACTAAGACTCTTACGGTCCAAAGACCAATGGATCCATCACCTAAGGAAAACTCTTCCGAGGGTCTCCCCCTTGCCTCCTCCTCATCACAGTCCAGGAAATGTGCTGTGATGCTGAGAGGTCTAGGCCACATCCCCTTCACAATTGGACCCAGTGACCTTAAGGGTCTTTTCCAACCTAAATGATTCTATGATTTGTACTGCCAACATCCTCAACCATTCTCACCTGTCATTTAGCTCCTTAGATACACATTTCTCACTCATTTTTAAATTTTTAGAAGCATTCAGGTCAGTTATTAAAGAAATATATTATATGCATGTTTTTATTTTGATCAATTGTTTCTTTTGTGACTAGCAGATAACTTTCAGGTTTTCTATGTACACATGCTTAGGAGCAATTTAGGTGAATAAAAATAGCTAAACTAGTATAATGATACGAAGAATCTGGTTATCAGTTTGCTTTTCACTGGGCAAAGAAAAAAAGTCTTCCAGAGTTAAATTTTCTAAGACAAGACAAAGGTCTTTAGATGTATTTCAACAGTAGTGGATAATTAGACTACATACATGCTAGAAAAAAACCAATGTACCAACAGATGCTTAAAGTGTTTATGGTAAACAAATTGTTGCTGTCCCAATTTGCCATCAACAGATACTAAGCACAGTAATTATTGCTTGGTAGTGCTGAAAGCAGGCAGTTTATGTCAGCTAGCCCCAAAGCACCATTCATTTACCCCGTTTTAAGAGAGGGTTCACTGGTACCCATCAGGATAAAGAAGACCTGCACCAAGTGAGAAATAAGCTGGATCCCACACCCACTGACAAGCACACCACCATCCTCT
This sequence comes from Ibidorhyncha struthersii, assembly GCA_013398815.1. Classification (NCBI taxonomy): domain Eukaryota; kingdom Metazoa; phylum Chordata; class Aves; order Charadriiformes; family Charadriidae; genus Ibidorhyncha; species Ibidorhyncha struthersii. The sequence continues at coordinate 35,398 of VZSZ01005886.1, read as the reverse complement.
GCACCTCTGTTCATGCAGTAGCCTCATGGAAGGAGACGGTGTGGGTATCACTCTTGATTTTAGTTGTTTGACTATATCTCCAGCTCTCAGGGAGGCTACCTCAGATACCTTGATGCTAGCCACAGAAATACATCATTACCACGGCCAGCAAGTCCAGTAAAGGCAGAAAAATTTCAAGCAGGAAGCCCTTAGTGCAAGGCTGTTGTTGGATCCCCCCTGACATTAATGGCGACCTCAGTAATTCAAGGAAAATTAAGCAGTGGCAGATCAAAGTCCTGCTGCTGTCTCCACTCCCTGAGCTCACCATTCAGATGCAAAGCTACTCTCAAATAAAAGCCAGATGTTGAGCCGGCTCCATTTCCTGATTAGCTGAGATGTCAGTTTGGAAGCCAACGGCTCTGGTCCCGGTTCTGAAATGTGGGCATTGAACCAACCTTCCTAGCGGAACATCAAGGCAAATAAAATAAAAGGCACAAAGCTGGTGTTGGTGGTGAGGACAGATTATCTCTTACAAAGTGGTCCTCTCACAAGGACGGGGTAAAATTACTGCAGGGAAAATGGTTGGTTGTTCCTGTGCCACATTACATCATCCTCTTTTAAACCAGGCAATCTGCAGAGCAGACACGAGCAATGCTTCTTGTGGCTAATAACACTAAACACCGACAGGGTCCCATAATAAAATATGTTGCGCCTGGTCGGAGTCAAGTGGGTCAAAGGCAGCCTTGATTCTAATCCTGAAAAGGCTTGTTTACCTGAACTTTCATCTGAAAACTAAAAACTTGAAAAAAGTTGATCAAACTTAAAAAAAAAAACAAACCAAGAAAGAGAATGTTTGTTTTGGTTTTTTTTTTAAATCTCCTTTTGAATGTATGTTTTTGAAAATCCAGTTTTCTTTAAATTTGCAACATTTTGATTGTTCTTAAGATTTTTCTGTTTACAATCCTTGACCAGAAAGGCTGGGCGTCCTTTTTCTCTCTCAAAGTTTGAATTTTCCAGAAAGAAAAAACCATACAACTTTAAAATTTGGAAATTTTTGTCTTGATTTTGGCAGAAGTACCTGTACAATTTAACGTGTGAATGTTGTGGAAGTTAGCTCTCCTGAGTTATAGCCCTGTGTCTGTTGAAAGAAGCACCAAAACAAAACTGTGATAAAATACTTTACAAACAATTTTGTCAGCTAATCTTCTGCTTACCCGTCATTGCTTTACCCAGGCAAAACTCCTCAAGTCCACATAGAGTCTGTTGGTTTAAGCTGTGGAAAAGATATGTTGCCAGGCCAAGCACTTGATTTTAACACAGTTCTGCTAACACACACGCATTGCACTGACTTGGTGAGAGCTCAGCCCAAGACACCCACTTCAATTTTTGTCCAAGAAATGGCTGCTACCAAATTTAAAAAACTTGCTTTTCCACAGTATGCAAACATTGTTTTGGATATGTAGCATTAAGTGTGGGCAGCAGTTTTAATTTACTGCCCGCCCTGCCTTGAAGCAGAAGTGCCCCTGGAAAATGGTTTTATGTGGGCTAAGACCCAGCCCTTGCGCTTCAGTATTAATTTGTTTGCTTGAATTGGACTGTCAGCAGGCTGAATGGATGTGCTCCTTATCTGATAAAATGCATGTTTCACAGTTTGTTTATTCCTTGCCCACAGCTCTCCTTTACGAGACCTTACTGTAAAATCTTAATTCAAATTTCTAGCTTCTCACTCACTTCTCTAGAAACTGACTGGGCTGTTCCAAAAACACATCACAGGAGCTGCAGAGGAGACTTCAGGAGGGGTGGCAAAACACTGTACCCCCCAGTTTTGGATTAATAACAAAGAAATTGTCAATTGTTCCACCAAAAAAACACTTGTTTAAAAATACTCCTTCTTTTCAGCTTGAAGGTACTGTGCATGGAAGTCATCTTATAATTACTTATTTTCAGTTTTTGCTCCCTTTAATTCAGTGAGCTTATTAACAATGACTGCAGATGTAACGACCTTCAGTTCTCTAAGATCTAAATTCTTTAAAAGGTCTGGGACAAACCCAGCTCCAAGCTACAAATATTAAAAGCTATGGTAACAGGAATTATATGCCATTGGTTTTCATTGTGCTGATGGCTACTCATGAAAGCAGAATTTGCCCACTGTGTGTATCTTAAAGAAAGACAGTCAACTGCAGAAAGTAAGAAAACAAAACATTATCTCCTTTCCTGGAGGGGAGAATACCACAATAGTAGAAAAGACTGCATCTCCTAATACCTTGTTTGATACCCTTTTTTTCTAAGGAAGATTCCTTTCTTCCTTTCACTGTGTCACTACTCTCCCTGCCCCCACACGGCTCCTTACAGGAGAGGTTTGGCAGCGTGCGGGAGAAGGTGGTATCTCCAGGGGTCCCAACCAGCCCACTAGAAATTTCCAACTGGAAGAACTTTTCCAGTAACACTAAATAACAAATACTCCCTTCTTTTCCTCATTTGCCCACAAAACTCTCCAGGTCTGAAGGAGAAGTAAGCTCCTTCAAGCTTTGGAGCAGTGATTTACGGACCTACCTGCCAAAGCACCAACAGCACAGGGAAGGGACCACAGGGTGGAGGGTGGAGTGGGGCCACACCTTATGTCCGAGAAGGTTGTTTCCTCATTTTCTTCCAGTGAGGAATAAGAATATAATTTAAATCTCAAACAAAAATTTGCAAATTCGGGAGATTATTTATAACCAATCTCTTTACATGCACACTTTTTCAAAGTAGGTGACAAATGCCAGATACGAAAGACCCACATAGTGTCACAGTTTCTCATTTAGAATTATTTTAGAAAAAGGACCATCTGATGCCGATAGTGATAAAAACTTTTAAAACTTCTACTGTACTTCCAACATAGAATGCCAAGGGTGGAACATACAGACTCAAAGCAGAAGCAGAAGCATTTACGTTACCTCTCAAAACTTCTGAATCAGCAGAGAATTGCAGAGTGA
>VZSZ01005886.1:0-24851 GCA_013398815.1 Ibidorhyncha struthersii | reverse complement strand
AATACAGAGCATGGCATCAGGAGATTTTTCTGCTAACAAGGCATAGCTTTCAGTCAAAGTAAGGTGAGCTTACAAAAAATGCTTTCTGCTAGCATAGCTACATCGATAATGCTGGTTTTCTGTTGGGTTTGTTGTTGTTGTGGTGGTTGTTGCCATAACCTGGAAAAGTGGTGGATATTTCCAGCCCAGACCTAAGACCATGCTATAGGTGAACTTTGTAACATTATCTGCAACTGTGACTTTCTTCTGAAGGTCGAGTTGATCAGCACCGTATTTTTTTCTCTCAACCCTTTTCTTCCTTTGTGTATTTTCTTCTTGCATTGCCATTCTCTAGAGCAGTGTTCAGGGGGCATCATGGGAATATCACGCACCCTGCGTTCATATTCTGGTCCTGCCACTACATGATTATGAGTAATTCATTCTCCCTCCCTACCAATTTCATCATGTTTGAATCAAGACAGTGATAACAAGAACATTTATAAAATACATGAAGACAGACAGTAGAAAAGTGCTGTTTCCAATTTCTCTCTTCTACGCATGCAACCATGGAATAATAAACACTTCTCTTCTTGAATTAGGGTTTTTTAACATAAAAAAATGCAGAGTATTACATATTTGCATGTGCTCATTACACAGAAACAACAGGTACAAGAAGCAGGATTTTAAGATTTGCATAGTTAATATTAATTTCAAGAAATATAATCAGTCAGCTTGCACAGCTGTTGGCTCAAAGAATTAACAGGTGTCACTAGTAAAACATTCAAAAGATTCATTTTTATTTACTTTGTGTCAGTAAGAGTACAACTGCAGTCCCTAAAGGATTACGACTGTAATGTATTTCAGAACAATATTGAAAGTGGGGAAGTCTAACATTTTTCATGTATAGGTTCTTAATTTGCCCATCAAAAGATAAGATATTTCTCCCAATTTTTAAAAGAAAATGCAAATGATGTTCTATATGCCTGTGGCCTGTTCCACTGAGGCGTAGTGCCTGAAATAAAGCACACAGTGAGACAAGGTATGAGGAAGGAGAACGCACTGTTCCAGGAGCTCTGAACTGAGGAAGATTTTAATCTTAGAAGCCATTTAGATACTACGGAGATGGTTACCATAACATTGAGCCAGTGTCAGATGGAATACATATTTCTCCGAGATGCTCAGGAAAAACCCATATTGCTTTCCTATCATGCCAAGAAAGCACAGCAATTAAATTGCAGACATGCTTGGGCAGATCCTTCCGTGTACAGCCATGGGTCCAAAAGCACAAGCAGCTTCCGTTGAAGCCAAGGCCTTGAAGAGGAGCAAGGACACATATTGCTGTAATACGTTAGTGGAGGAATTCCTTGCTGTTAAGGGCATGCTGCCCTTGATGGCCAGAAAACTTTTGGGTACAAGCATTATTCTGCTGGGAGCTTCACCCAAGCTTTGATCATACTTATCTCACTGGCAGTTTGTCCAAGGAATTCTTTCATGGGTCATATTGAATTAAAGGTCTCATCTCACAGTGGATGTACGTGAGGAAGAAGGAACCGGCCTAATGGTGTGGTGCTCTGGAATGTCTTGGCTCCCACTGACTTTTGGAAGAAATATTTAGAGATCATTGTCAGCATTTGTCATGTAAATTGCTCCAATTTCATATTGCACTAATACATCATGTCTTGAAGTAAAACAGCCTTGAAAGGATTTGTGTGTGCGGTTTGCTTTGCTTTCTGAGTTAGATAAACAGTTCACGAGTTTTCATGGGGATATTAATCTCTTCCTTGTCTTTTTTTGCCCATTTACACTAAAAACAGTGGAATTTAAAGCTCACTTACAAAATGGAAGCTGTCTCTGGAGTAGGAACTGAGCATGGCTTCCTTGTCAGTCTGAGCATGCCCTTCATACTGTTTGTCCTGATGACAGACACAGGCTTTTCGAGCAATTATGTTTGCTTCCACCCATTACCCAGTCTAACATCCATTAAAGTCAAGCAGGAAGACTCCTACTGATTTCACCGGTCATAGCATCCCAGCCTTTGTCTTGTAATAGCCTAGTCCCTTAAGTGGTTTTAATTCTGAGCTAAGATTCCTTACAGCATGTTAAATCTGAGGATTTAGACAACCTTGACTTCGTGGAGCATAAAATTTGAGATATGATGAGTGAAAATGTACATTTAAGTGAGGAAATCAGATATATTCATCCATTACAATTATGCCCTTCACCTGCTCTATGGAGTTGGCAGAACTTTCCCTTAAATGATGAAAGGGAATTAAAAGAAAGTCTGTCTCAAAACAATGAACTGTTTCAAAGCAAAGCTGAATTCCTTGTGGTTAAGCAGCAGTAAAATTGGCAATAGGTACACAGTTGAGAGGTTTAGATATGCTTGTTGTTTTGGCTGATGTCCAGTTATAAAAACATTGTCCTTGAAGCTTAGCAATTAGTGACGGTAGAAATAATTCCACAAAGAGATGATGGCCTTTAGACAAATGGAGGGAAGTGGGGAGGGGTGGGGGAAGGTTGCCTGCTAAACAACCTACAGGCAGGGTGAGTTCCTTCAGTATACAGGTATTTATTTTTCTGCTAGGATGAAGTAGAAAGAAAAGGAGTCTTTCACTTTGATTCACTTCTGAGACCACATACAGAAGCCATAAAGCTGTTGTAGATGACCATGCTGGTAAACTGCCCTGGTGCCTCTGTTTGAGAAAGCCATAAATGCCCCTCAAAGAAAAAAGTCCTTTCACAAGCTCTTGTGTGGTGACCAGACTGAAAGACTATAGCAGAAGCCACTTCAGTGTTTTAAGTTGCAGCAGAGGCAATGAGAGCCATCCTTAGTGACAGTGGGCAGGAGGCCTGTCCCCAGGCAGCGGGGAGGGCTGGGGAAGGGTGTGCTGTTGGTCAGCAGAGGAACAAAGAAACTGCAGGGAAGGGATTTCAGGATGCTCACAGGTTTCCACCCCTGGGGTAGCCTGTCGACACAGTGCTGTAACATGGAACCACTTAGTCAGCCATCCCAGCAGCACCATTCCTGAATACCAAATTAAAGATAAGGTATTCCCTTAAAAGGAAAAAGGAAAACCTGCTTCTCTCATAGGCATTAGTTTGGTTGGTCAGACACACCTAAGTTGGCCTCTTTAGAGCAAAGAAAGTATTACTGCAAAGACAGATGTCAGCAGACATTGGTGTAATGGTGAGTTCAATGACCAGAGTCAGTGATTTCTGTTCTTCTCTTTGTGCATCTCTTTTTCACCTGTTCAGTAGAAGTACAAAATGTGGAACACACCTTGGAAGACTAGATCATATCCTTCATTAAGATAACAGCCTCACAGAAGTTAGGCAGGTTGATTTTGGGCCGTTGGGTGGGTGACACTATAGGACTGCTTGCATCAAGCTGTTCAAAAGATGTCAAGACCCACTTGTTCTGTTCAGGCAATAAAAGGAACTAGACAGGAACTCAAGAGAACTCAGAAGGAAGCGAAGGGAAAATATGGAGCTCGATCTCTCCTCTTTTATATATTTCCATATTTCTATACCTATCATTGGGTATGGCCTCCTATGAAAGCTTTGCTTCTCTATATATTGGTGTGTTCCCAGCTTGGAGTTCAGGTGTATTTTATTATATTAATCTATTATTTTTTTTCCTTCTACTCTATGAAGACGGTTTTTATTATTATAATTACAACTGTTATTTTTTCCTGGAAAATGCATAAGACTTATCAGAGGGAAAGACCTTGAGCTGTGTTGGGCTTTCACAGAAAGCAGCACACTGTGTATTTGCTGGTCTGCTGGGCCTCACAGTGCTCCTTAGGACTGGACAGTGTCTTTCTTACCTATGAACATGTACATATCTAGATACCACTATAGCTGAAGATATAAAGAGACAGTTAACTTTACTTGTCAAAAGAGAAGCCACCTGAATATTGAACACAGGATTAGCACTGAAAGCTGAAACAGTTCAGCAAAGAAAATGTGAACACTACTTATGTTCAGTTCTTAATGTACATGTGCTTAGTTTGGACTGGTTCTTTCTTCTTTGTTGTAGTCTTCCACTTTTCCTACATCTTTCCCACATCTTTCCCAGTCTGATTTTCAATTCCATGACAGGTCACAACACAGAAGTGCAGGAGTGGCTGGAACAGATCAGACTAAGGGTCCATCTACTCTGATATCTTTCAATGGTGGCCTAAGTAAGAGTGAAACCAAGGGCAGGAGCAAATTATATTTTCCACAGCAGCCTCCCAGGCATCAGCTACTTTCAGCTCAGATTTTAGCTGGTTCAGATGCAGCCTCTTTGCTTGTGATAAACTTCTTCTTCCCTAAAACATGAACAGCTTCCAATCTGCCCTTGAAACCTCACTAGCTTTCAGAAGCCATGATTTTCAACTTTCTGAAGCCATGATTTTCAACTTTCTGTTGGCATCTTGCAGCTTGTAGTTTTGAGGGAAGATGTATTTCACATCCAGATGTTCTGGTGAGGCTTCTTCCACAGTACAGGTGAGTGCCAGGACATGACCTCTCTCCTCTGAGCCAGTCTATTTGGGAAACCTCCATTCATTAGGTATAGACTGAATGGATGTGCGTTCCAGAGACAGGTAGGCATTACTGGGGGTGATGACCCCCCAGTCTGGTGTCGTTGCCTTTGAGCTTTAGAGACCTAAATACAGGTGGATGAAAAGGATCCTCCTTAGAGGGGCTGGAGTCATCAGTGTTGATGGCAAAAAGGTGAAATATCTTCAGGGAATTTTCTCCTATTGAATAACACTAATAGGAAGAAAAAAAGCAAGGCTGGACACTGCAGATAGTTGCTGTCATGGCTGACACATGCTGATGTATACAGTCAGGATTTATTCCCTGGGAGGCTACTGTTTTTCATAGCTAAAAGAAAATGAAGGAAATATGTGTAATACAGCACATTGTATAGAGGCTTCTGAGAGGCAGGGGGAAGGCTAGATCTGTGCTGAAAATGCCTCTTCTACCTTGACAGGCACAGAAGCCCTGGAGACAGATATTAATATGATCTTCAAAGAAATTGCCACCATTTGTCAGGTGCTTCCAGAAAACGAAGAGGGTAAAACTGCAGGAAGGAAGAGAAAGTAGGTCTCCAGGTATTTAGTTTGGACACTACTTTAGCTTCCTGTGTTCCTGGCAGTAGCTCATCACATCGCCGATCTTCTCAGGTTCGAATTCCTTTAACGTGTTTCTTACGGTGTTAGTCCAAACTACACCAGACCTCCAGGTAAATTTAGGCTATTGGCCTCCAGTGCTGTCATTTTAATGGCTTTCACTGGCAGTGACTTAACTTTAAAATATCACGCTCCTGAGATACATACAATTTATATGTCTGTATATGTTGAAACAGTCCTTACATTAAGTACAACGTTGTATTAAAATGTCTGCATTTGAATGATTATGAAGCTGAGCTGATTTTATGACTTCAACTATTTTCCACGTTATCACATATATCAGACTGCATATTCACCTGAAATTAGTCATTATTTTTAAATGTTTTAGTTTCCCTTCCTCTTTTTTTTTTTATATTAAAAAAGGAGCTAAAAATATATATATATATTTTCCCATTGAATTATATCTCGAAAGCTTTTACATTATTCAGGAACATAAGGTATAAAAAAATTGAAAATAGTTACAACTGCTACTGCAAATTCAGCGCTTAAATGCTGGAATAACTGGCTATAATATCAACATCTGCAAAGGAACAAAAGTCTCTTTTTTTTTTTATATTAAAAAAGGAGCTAAAAATATATATATATATTTTCCCATTGAATTATATCTCGAAAGCTTTTACATTATTCAGGAACATAAGGTATAAAAAAATTGAAAATAGTTACAACTGCTACTGCAAATTCAGCGCTTAAATGCTGGAATAACTGGCTATAATATCAACATCTGCAAAGGAACACAAGTCTCTTTTTTTGTTGTTTTTCCTATTTCGTGAAGTCATTAAATTATGTGTCTTTCTAAAGGATTTGATATAGGTCAAAATGAATCAACACATGATGCAGAAATGACTTAAGTTCAACATCTTATGCTGCATGGGAATTTGGACGAAATGATCACATTAGCCCTTTCTGGCATTCAGAATTTATAAATAGCTACCTGCTTCCAGTGATTTCTTAGGAGTGAAATTTGGCTTGTTGGATTCATGTGTGTCAGCATCAAAGCGGATGGCCTATTCAGGCAGACACATATAAAATCTGGCACTGACTGAGCATTGGCTCAATTATTAAGCTCAAACAGAGTTTAAAATAACACTTTTGGCCTGGTTGAGATTCTGTATAAGTCAAATGCCAATTACATAAGTCTGTAATATTAGGCACTACATCCTCCATACCGTGAGCTTTAGTATAGTAAACTGTTTAGCAGTTGAAAAGCGTGACTCAAAATCTCCGAGCATATACACAATATTTTTTTATATAAGACATTAAAGCAGGCTTCTATTGAAAAAATAGCAGTTTACAATGCCTCAAGTATTATGGGATTACATACCTCTCTGGAGGGGAGGAAAGCCTTAGGTGACTTTGCTTGTTTTATTTTCTCTTTTCCTGGCAGTAGGGAGAAGACAAAACAAACTCTGATTTTTTCAAATGCTATAAAGGTAAGCAAACCATCATTAAATCCCCGAGCCATTTGTCAAGCTCTGCTCATGCACAAATGCAAACAAGACTGCCTGCAAATTAATTCCATTTATGCTTTATCACAGAAAAAAACGTTATCTCAGTAAGAGCAAAGTAAGAGCCAAATAAGAGCTGTGTTGAGCTCTGTGAGAAAACCATGAGTGTTTTCCCTTTTCTCCCCAGGAAAACTGTTAAATATGGTCATTTTGAAAGAAAAAAAAGTCTTTAGAATAAGAGATGTACAGATTTTTATAGCTTTGCAACTGGAGAAAACCATTTTAATTTTTTTTTCCACATGCTTATTTTCAAGCCAACTTTCTGTAGGACTTATGTCACCTGTGCCTCTTACGACTCATATTTCTGCACATGGAGAGGTTTGTACAATTTTCCTATTGATATGGAGCTGCCTCTGGATTGAAGTCCTGGCTCTAACATGCCTCCTTAGCAATGATCACCAACTGTTCTTAACAGCTGTGATTGAAACACACCAGAACAGGGATGAGCTTGGACCCCTGGAGCAGGAGATGCAAGGGAGCATCTGAAGTATGCAGCACACTGGAGAGTGAAGCTGACCATTAGAGGCTTAAGGTGGAGCCCAGGAAAAATTTGTCCTTCATTTGCGCAAGAACAACAGCTCTCCGCAACTTTGCTTCCAGAAATTGCACAGAGCTGGAAATTCACTGGTGAGTACAAATGCCTTAACCTTACTACCCCCATCACACTTTCCATGACTTTCTCTGCAATTTCAGAGGTCAAAGAGCTCCTCGAGTGTGAAGAAATCTTTGCTCTTTTTGCAGATCCTCAAGAAAGATTTAAAGTTGATCCCAGAGGCCATTTGTAGCAGGCTCCCTTGTACAAAGAGACAGGAGCAAAGATGAACTGGGACCGAAGTTTAAGTTGAGGACTCCTCTTCCTTTTTTTCATGCAAAATGGCAGAAAAAATAGCCAATTGTTGACAGTGATTTCACCTCTGAAATGTAGTTGCGCAATATATAATTGTAGGAGCGGGACTGTTAGTTAAAATCAGTTACCTTGCTGATTGGAGAAGAGGAATTTCTCCACTGCTCCGGTGTAATCAGTCCCCTCCGTGGCGCACTATGGTGGAGTGTTGGAGTATTTTGGTGGAGCAGCCAAGCCTGGTTTTCCTCACAGAATCTGGGGTGTGTTTGGTCTGACGGGAAACACCCCATCAGTTGCGGGCTGCTGATAGATCGCCTGAGTGACTCAGCCAGGGCTGCAGTGGGAGTTGGGCAGGGGGGCTGCTTCACTTGGGAAGTGTCTTGTTGATGGAGAGGAGAGTGCCTGTGCTGCTCAGTCTGTGGATGCTTCCCTGCGTTAGGGCTTCCTCCATCACGTAGGGATGGTGGTCCTGGCAGAGACCTTATGCCCTGGCTCTCTTTAGGTGCCCGTTTCCTGGGGCAGACCAAGGGTGTGATGATTTTAGCTCGATCTCTTTTAAGACTGTGATTTTTCTTACTTGTTAAAGTCCAGGAGGCCACATTCTTTGTTCCTAATCAGTTATAAAGCCTATGACCCAAGCTAACTGAGAAGTGAATTTAGCTTCAAACTCTCCCCAGCTACATATCTAGGTTTTGGTACAGGTTGTTGCAAATGTTTTTAATGGCTTTGGCTGTTGGAAGGTATTTCTGAAATACATCCCAACTGTGCCACATGTGCTCACATAAAACCTTCAAGCCTGTTCTATAGACCTGAAAATGACTCTGGAAACCAACCACTAAATGGAAATTACAGCTCTTGGCCCTGCCTTGAAAATGGACTCGCTGAGAAACAAGACAGAACACCAGTGTCTGTGTGCACAGGCACTCCGAGACTCCCTTGGCTTCCCTCCATCCCCAGGTTCTGAGGTAAGTGATGTGCCAGCACAGAACTGCTTTCCCATATTTATGATTTTTTTTTTACGTAATGCAGCATCATGATCTATGCATGTGGAGCAGTGACAGACCATAAAGTTAGAGGAGCATGTTACTCTGCACAGGGACTACACCTCTGGATTGCAGAAGTGTTTCTGTCAACAAGCCATTTCCAGTGCACAGAGAACAGCCTCAGAGCAATCCCCTGTTTGTGCTGTTCAATTTTGCAGCAAATTTTGTTCAAAATTGTGCAGTACAATTAGGCCTGATCTTCACCCTCACCTTCGAGTATCTCTGCAGAGATCCCATGCGGATCCAACTGTTGAATCATAATTGTAATTAACCATCTCATTGTATGTTTGTAGACATTTGTAGCAGCTGTGGAGGGGAAAAAGTGAATATGTTGCCTAAGTGGAACAGAAATGTCTGTCCTGTCAGGCTTTCTAACCATTTTTCCCAAGCTACATTTAATCTTGAAAAAAATAATCTTCATTATAAATCAATACATACCTCATTAGAACAGACTGAGCAGTTGCACTAATGGCTCGCATTTAATTGACATAACTGGGTAAAGGAAATTAACAGTGTACCAGAGCAATATTGGATTACCCAATGTCATTAATCCTTTTTTTAATAAAGGAGCTTTGGAAAATTACTTTGGGAAAAAGAATTTACAATGTCAGGTTTACTCACTGTTCTTACCAATATAAAATACCAGGTTCATTGGCCATTATCATTAAATTAGACAGGCACAGAACTCCTTGTGGGAGTGATATATAGAGGGGTTAGATGGAAAGGCTCATTTCTTACTGTGGGAAGATCAAGGATCGTGACAGAGACACAAGAAGGCAGCAGCCCAGCAAACCGTATGATTAACTCCGCACTGTGGGCTATCCCCAGCGTTATCAGTGGCATTGCTCACATTACATCCAGATAAGCACAGTCTAGGTTTTATTTTTGCTTCTGTGGGAAATGGTAGTTCAAGTGTTATTGATCCCGTAATACACATGTCCAGCTGAGGCTCAGCATAACTGGTGTCTTGCTCATAGGATGTGTGGAGTCCAGTTTCAGCCTGGTCACTGGTGGGGAATCCTGCTGCAAGTGCATTTTTAAATGTTTTAGTGCTTAGGGTCTGCAAGGTTGCTAGTAGAAGAGCTAGTGGGACATTGTCAAGCAAGGAATTCTATTTTAAAAATTTTTCCTTAAATTACATTTATCAAACAGTAAATAATCCATCATATAACAAACACTTGAAATATGTGGCTGACAATACAGTTATTAAATATATGAAATAAAATACCTTAAAGAAAATATATAAATTAAATATTAATTTTCATATGACTTTTCTCTAAATCAGCTCTCAAACATTGCTCACTTTCACATCCTATCAGTGGCACGGGTCATACAAACCTTGTGAGCAGGATGGTTCTGAATTTTCTGTCTGATCCCTACCTTAACTGAAATGCACCTCGCAAAGGCACGATCTCTCAGCAGTTGTGCTTCTCTGTTAATGTCCTGTTTTACCTCCCAAGCTCTCTTTTACACCTTACAGTTGTGGACCTCTTTACATCTATGTGGACAAGTGTAAAGTGCAGATCTAATAGAAATAGCTCATTTTAGCACTCCTCATGTTGATGCAGCTCCCATATGCTCAAAGTCTTAGCAAGGTTAAAGCGGTGGTTAATTAGAACATTGAAATGAAAAGGTAGTGATGTATATGTTTACGGTTGGACTTAATGATCTTAAAGGTCTTTTCCACCCTAAATGATTCTATGATTCTTGATTTGATATTCAATACACTGGAAAAAAGATTTGATGCTGCGTTCCCAGCACAGCCCCACCTTGCCCTCGAGCACTTTCTGACCTTGCCTGCCACCCATGTCGGGAGGAGATGAAATACTCCGTGTTGCAGAGGAGATCCACAGCACAAGCTGTTTGCCGGCCATCCTACTATGGCTGCAGTGAAAGCTGAGGTCACTTCCCTGCTAGGAATCAATAACTACAGAACTACTGCCTACTGAAACTACCCATCACTTGCGGCTCGACCCATCAGGAATGACATTTACTCCTAATTGTAGGGCATGCTGACACCTCTAGGAATAGTTGGATCGAAGTTGTATTTAACAGAGGTAGAAGGAGAAATATCTACTTAGGAAGACAGCAGAGAGCCCCCAAGTGATGGAGCAGATCCAATACATGCAACCTGATTTCTTGCATTTCTTTGGAAATTAAGTGAAAGGCAGGGGTGGGAAGGGTTGGCAGTCAGGTCACCTGTGCGCCCTCCTCTCCAACACTGCAACGCTTCCTCCTTAATCATTGAATTATAGAATGATTTGGTTTGGAAGGGACCTTAAAGATCATCTCGTTCCAACCCCTCTACCATGGGCAGGGACACCTGGGGCTCAAAGTCCCATCCAGCCTGGCCTTAATGTGATTTGCAGACCCCTTTGAAGTAGGCAAGGTGTTTTTAATCCCAAAGGACAGACACTAAATGGAGACACTGGCTATACACCTGGGAGGGTTTTACAGGAGTATGTAAGAGCACAGGTCACCTGACTTACGTGCAGAAGTGCCGAGGAAGATAAAGCATATTGTGGTACGTGAAACTATTTTTTCTCCAGGTTTAACACTTAAAAAGGACACCAGGCTTCTTGAATTTCTTTTCTTTTATTACCTTGAATTGACATCTTACCTGAATTACATCTGATATTATAATGCAAGATAAGAATTTTGCTTTATATGTTGCTGGGTTGCTTTTCTTCTTTTTTAATTTTTTGTGTGTTGTGCCTGGTAGGTAGTTGAATTTCTTACTGTAAATAATATCAATATCTAATGAAATGAAATTAAAAAAAAAACTAAGTAAATTTTAAACAGGAATATTTTAAAACTTTTTTCCTCCTTATGTATCTTGGGTTTTTTTTGACTGCTAAAATAAAAGTGGTGTTTGTGAGGTTTTTATAGCGTTCGTGGTAAAAAATAAGATTTTTGATTCTTTCACCAAAAAATTGAACTGAAATAAAATAATTACTTTTTATAGCAGGCAATGTTAGTAACAATTACATTTTTTCATAAGCATTCATCTTGATCAAAAAGTGCTTGATGTTATTCTGAGATACAGTACTTGAAAAAAATGTGACAGATGTGGTTATTATGATACCAGATAAAAAATTCAGAAGCCTAAAAAATTGCAATATGGTCCTAGGCGATGTAACATTAACACTATTCAATTAGGAAGGCCCTCATTAGACAAAATCTTTGACCTCTTAGTACTTCTTATCTATCTTCTTATATTCAGGAGAAGTTTTCATTGTCTGATGTATTAAAAGCAGGGTCTCAGCAGCACACAGTGCAAAAATCTGTATATTTATGCCAAACTAGACACAGTCTATGTCAGGGAGTCTTTTCATGCAAATTATGATTTAAAAACCTCACCTTTTTCCCCACTTGTATATCAAAGGCACATACTCTGTGCACTCTAATGTGCAGACAAACTTTGTACAATTACAATTTGGTAAACATGTCTTCTTGTTAAAAAAAATCTACTTGCTGAAAGCAGACTTCTTACTTGGACTGCTGCTTACTTGGAGATCCAAAATAAATACACCCTAACTCATGACAGTTTCATAACCTATGATTTATAACTTTATGTACCAAATGGATGAAAAAAATCCACTGTTTTGATTTGATAACAGTTCTTGATGTTTTCTAATAGAAACAAGACCAAGCCCTGCACTGTGTTTGCTCATCATTTTCAGAGCATGGCTTTCCCAGTTCACCAGCTCACATTTCCTGGGCTAATAAGAAAGGCATAGACCAAGTTAGGTGTTGATTAAACTAAGTAATTTGCAAACAACCCTTTAGTTGAAAGGTGGCCAAAATGCGAAGCAAGCTTCAAGGAAATGAGGCTAATGCAACAAATTCCAATTGGGAAAAAAGTTGAAAACTCTGGAATTGACTAATTCACACAAAAGCTGAAACAAACTTCTTTTTTTGTCTCATGTATCACCAATAATGTAAATGTAAGAACAACCTTAAGGACAACTTGTCCCTTATTTATCAGGCTAAAAAGTTCTTAGAGCATTGCGTTGACTTTTTCCCCCATTTGCCACTTTCAAAATACCAATAATCATGATCCTGGTCTTATTTTACTGGAAGGCTGATGGAAAGATATGTTAGGCATATTTATTCTAAGCACTGACATTTGAATAAGAAGGGGCACAGGGGTAAAAAAATAAATGTTATTTTTGTTGAATACCCAGTGACTAGGAAACAGACTGTTAATGTACCCATAAAACAATTAAACAGTTCAACTGAAAGCCTTTTTCTTTCTTGCAGTTTCTTGAATTTGACTTCCTTGAGTTTGCACTGCCAGTATTTCTCCCACTCCCCATTCAGCAGAAACTACCCTGAAAGATCCTCTGAAATTCTTCCTTCCACTGGCGGAGTCAATGCATAAAACATTTTACCAGTACAGCAATAGCAGTAAAGACTGTGATTTTACATCAACACATAATTTGGTTAGCAACCCCATTGAATAAGAATGGTTTATAGTGACATGGCACTTCGGAGACCCAGAGAGCTTACTGACCTCCCCATACTTACACGTGGACTTTGCCAGTTTGCCACCATACCTAAAACTGGCACGTTTTTGAAGCTAAGCTCAGGGTTACTCGATGCCACAGGCATAACACAAAGCCAACGTTAATGAAGTGGTTTCTTCCTAGTGGACTAGCACTAAGTAACTATTTAGACAGAAAAAGATACCAAAGAAACTACTTGCTTAAGAAGACATCAGATACGCTTTGACATATAGCAGGCATATAGGTTTAAACAGAAAATCAAAAGATATTTAAGCTTGTACAGAGCAGAAATGTCATGTCCAGAAGAAAAATCAGGGGAAACCAAAAATTTGCATAGTTTGACCCAGGTTTGTAGCCAAAGTTTTAAGCAACAACTTTGCCATCACTGAGTAGGTGCTTACTTCCACGCATGGTGCTGTTAAGGTTTTGAAAGCTGGAAATGGAATTTTTACAAGGGCATGCAGTGATAGGATGAGGGGTAATGGCTTCAGACTGGAAGAGAGTAGATTTAGATTAGATATTAGGAAGACATTTTTCACTCTGAGGATGGTGAGGCATTGGAACAGGTTGGCCAGAGAAATTGTGGCTGCCCCATCCCTGGAAGCGTTCAAGGCCAGGTTGGATGGGGCTTTGAGCAACCTGGTCTAGTGGGAGGTGTCCTTGCCCAGGGCAGGGGAGTTGGAACTGGATGATCTTCAAGATCCCTTCCAACCTAAACCATTCTATGATTCTATGATATGGTCATAAATAGTCCCCTCAGAACATGTTCAGCCACTGTAAAACCACCCCATAGCTCTTTGTTATCTTCTTTGCATTAGAAAAAATGCAGAGGGCATATGCATACCTTTCCATATACACAGATGCTCCTACTCCTCCAGGAATACTAGACAGCCCATGCACTTCTTCTGGGACATTTTACTTCTGAGGAACAACAACCAGCTGAAAGATAACTTGTCAGTAATTCACCACCTTCTGTGTGAGAGTGGGAAACAGAAGACCTCACACTTCTACCAGATTGACTACCATTGCTAGACCAGCAAACAGCACAGACCCTCAATCTTCGGCAGAGGAGAGTTAGGCAGTCCAATACAACATAGAAACGTTTTTCCACAACAACTGTGTACCAGCCTTCAACACACATCCAGGCTCTGAACAACGCTGGGAGAATAATAGCCACATGAGAATGAAAATTATTGTCATGGGTAGCCAAAGAGGGAGAAAATTGTGTGCAAAATGCAGATTCATTGAGCATTCTGGTACGATCAATGTGCAACAAAATCAGCCCTGGCTGTCTCATCAGTGTCCCACTGCAAATTCAAAGCTTGTTTTGCTGTATTTAGTAAAGAATACCCATCTCACTCTACTGTGTGCAAGGGATTTGTACACAGTGAACTTAGTTCTGAGGTAATTCCCACTCATCAGCAACAAAGCTCTGCACAAATATTTTTTCCCTCTGAAGTTCAGGCCTGAAATTGTAGCCGCTGCATTTTTTTTCAAGACAGACACTCAAAAATATGCTGGAAATTCAATGCTGTGTCAGATGACTTTAAAGGTTTTTCCAGCACTTTCCATTTCCATGCAATAATCCATTAAATAATTTCTCTCAAGATAAGATCAAATGTGGTTAGAAGCTAAAATTCTGTGTTTAAATTAACCCTGACCTCCTTCTCTTTTTGTCTTCAAAAAGTCTGCCAAATTCTTCTGACTGTCATACATTTAAAGGTCCATTTGTCATCGGTATAAAGTGACATAACAATGAATTTGTACTGCTTTTTTTGTCTCTCTTAAAGGAGAAGAGAATATTCTGGTGCCAACAAGAATATGCATGCAACATAAGGGGGCTGTGGGGGGAATGTTTGTTGTCTGTATAAAACAACTAAGAAAATTCTCATTTCAGCAGATTGAAGGCCCTTATGTCAACTGAAGTCTACAAGGCTTTGTACCATATTTTTTTCCTAACATTTTTTTTAAGATTAGTCCATTTTCCCTTCCATAAGCCTAAAAAAATAGTTATTGTTTTTAAAGGTTTTTGCTTACTTTAATTTTCTCTCAAACCCCAATAAGCAGGAATTATCTAAGGTTTCGCTGAAATCTCCAACATGTTTGTTATGAGATTTTACAGCTTACTTAAAGAAAGTGGCAGTTTAAATAGTCAACAAAGTCGTCTTTTCATCCAAATGTTCTTTGTACAGTGGAAATAACTAGAAACACCATCAGATACAAAGTAAACAGTTAAAAAGTATGATTAAAACCCTTTATTCTGCATTGCTTCGCCTTTGCCCTCACACTTTCAGTGGATTGTCGCTTAAGTGAAGAAAGAACACAAACCCAGCCCCTCCTCAACCCTTTCTCATAAATATATTAGAAAAAGGACTGAAGGTACTCTTTGCCATATAGTTGAAAAGGCTGATCCCAATAGCAGGCATCCAGAGTAAAAATGACTAGAAGAGACACATCTCAAGGAACTGTACAGTTTGTATCTCACACAGCCAAGGCTTAATGCAGTGAGAGAAGGATATTAAAAATTAAAATCTTGAGTTATAGGAGAAAACCTTTACATCATCAAACTTTCTGGTGAAAAGCTGAATGTGTCCATGGCAGCTGAAGCGACAAAGGCTTCTACATAGAGTAGAAACATTTTGTTTCATTTAACTAGGCTGTTCAGACCTTTCAGCTGAAAATAAATATATATATATATATATTTGGGGTAAAAATCAGATGGTTTTAGACCTTGGGTGTGTAAAATTTGAGGCCAAAAGTAATAATTTTGCATGACACATTTCTTACTTGCAGGGCAGCTATTTGAGGCTCTGGAGCCTGATGGATAAACTAAATTAAATTCAGGGATAACTGAAACACAAATAAGTGACCCTCATTTCTGTTACTACGGATAATTCAGTGACTGCTGTAA
This sequence comes from Ibidorhyncha struthersii, assembly GCA_013398815.1. Classification (NCBI taxonomy): domain Eukaryota; kingdom Metazoa; phylum Chordata; class Aves; order Charadriiformes; family Charadriidae; genus Ibidorhyncha; species Ibidorhyncha struthersii. The sequence goes on along the minus strand of VZSZ01005886.1, from coordinate 8,881 downwards.
AAATAATGCCACCTGATAGGAGCAATAGGTGAGCTAGGTATAGTTCTGCTAAATCATATGTAACATTCAGAAAAAGCCATGTTCTTGAAGCAGCCTCTCTGCCCACTGCTATTATCCATATGCCAAGCAGGATGCTCATTTACAAGGCCATGAAACAGTCAGAAATATACACGAGAGTGCAGGATAACATGGTATTGAATGCTAATAGATAAAACGCTTATCTATCAGAACTGGTCAAGAACAGCATTGATGCTGCAATTAGTTATTAAAGGGAACCTGTATCGTTTGTCATATTAAAGGAAATAGTGTAAGTCGCCTCTTTTTCATTCTGCCTTATATCTATTTTAAACTTAGGGAGCCACTTCAAAGACCCACAGATCTCCAAAGGGTAATATCTCAACCCCGTCCCTCTGCATGGAAAATATGAAACTACTAAGGGGGGAAACCTCAAAAATTTATTCCCATCTTCAGACAGATTCTGTCTGTAACTTAGCCTGGCTACAGAAATATGCCCCTCTTGGGACGGCAATGGGAAAATCCCACCCTCTGTCTCCCCTCTCCCTCCCCATTCATTTCTGTCTTCTGTCTCTGACAGGAGAAGGGCTGAGTCTTCATCTTGGTCAGGAAGATAAACTGATTTAATTAAACCAAGGCAGACTCAACATTCCCCTCATATTCTGCTCCAGCTCAACAGCAAGACAGCTCCTACGCAAGCTGGGGGTCACCTCCATTGCCAAAGTGCATGTTAGGAAGGGTTTGAGCACAGATGCCTGAAAAAATTGGGGTTTGGGTGGGAAATTTTTTTTGTTTTGTTTTGTTTTTCAGGAACATAGCACTTCATCAACACAGGAATATATTCTTCACCACTTCCATGTGTTTTACCATCAAAAGTACATCAAATATGCCTGTATACCCGCTCTATCCAAAGATGAAGTTATTTCTCACTGGGAATTTTACTGTATTATTCAAAGTGATATTTACCTTATTTAATAGAGAAGCAAAAAAGAGACAAGAGGAAAGAGAGAAGGATCAAAGCTGAGCAAATCTCCCTGGGACACCATTTAAGTAAAAAGAAATAAATCTGCCCTCTTCTGCCTCCTTTACAATAAAAGCATTTAAATTTTGACATTTTCTCATGGGATATGAAATCTGCTTTCTGACCAGCTGTAGATGGGACATCCTGAGCAGCTGTAAGCCCTGGTGTAGCACAAATCGCATTAACGACTCCTTGACAAAGCAAGTAAGGACAGTGTCCTTCAGAGGACTCGAAGATGCTGCAAGGGCGGGCATGATGAACACCCTGACAAGGGGGATGGGAAGATTGAGGACCAAAACCGTGGATGGTGCAGCAGCAAACTGGGAACTGGAGACCTCGCTGGCAGCCTCAAGGCAATGCACTTCTGAGCTGTACTTTGTCTCAAATGAGAAAAGTTCATCTGCTGACCCTTTCCAGCCCATGGCTGGGTACATCATGAAGTGCTGAGGTCTCCCCTGGAAGCACCACACCAAGGTCACTGTCTCACCGTCATCAGCCAGGAGCAAGGAGTAAAGCACGGGCCCCAGCTCTGAAAAGGCATTAGCACATGCTATTTCTTTTACAACATGGCCATCTGTTTCGGTCTGAGCAGAGCTCTTTGTTTTCTTTATGTTCTTGATGATACCTGGGAAGCACCAAAGTCCTTTTCCAGAAAAATTTGAGTCCTTTGGGATTCCTTGCTGTCATGCCAAATGAGGTATAAGAGAAGTATTAATCATCAAGAGAAGGGAGGACTGAGTGAAAACACAGAAACTGAAATTTATGAAGTTAATTTATCCCACAATTCTTTCCATATGCTTATGCTCAAGGGGAGACTTACAGCATTGTGTGCAGTCCTACCATTACTCAAGTACCGACCCTGAAAACAAGTAATGTAATTTCACTGAAATGGCTGCTGTCTTTCACTGGCCTTTTTCTGTTCTTACCCAGACACTTTTCAGCTGCTGCATTCCTCTCCCACACCTTGGCCGCACCTCCAGCTGCTGTGTGATGGGGGCGGCAGGGAAGGACAGCACAGCTGCCTTAGCTATAGAGCCCAACATCCCAGGAAAAGGCCAGGCAGTGATGCTGGTGGGCTGCACCCTTGCTCCAGGGTGCTGCCGAAACAGAAGTGAGATTTACCTAGGACAATGAACCAAGAAGCAAAATTTTCTGTTCTCCCTCTCTCAACATGTTGCCTGCTGTCTCAGTGGGGTGCGCAGACCAAACTTTCCTCCCTCTCATAATGACTACAGCAAGCCTGCCTGGTGCATGGGGCTTTGACACTGAAAATCTTCTGTTGATTACTAGGGGAAGATAAATTTGTACATCAGCATGCAAAACCCCTCTGAGATCTGCTGTGCAGTGGGGAGCTGTGACACTGTTAATGCCCACTGAAATGCATATGGTATGGTGATATTTTAACAGTGGTATTGGAGTTTGGTATGAGAACTACTGTTGTTGGGTGGAAATGGAGCATGCTACACCAGTGATGAAAAAAAAGGGGGGAATATTGGGGTAATTTACTCCTCACATGCAACGTTGGCCTTCAGTGAAGTCCAGGGTTAGCCCTTGGCATGGAAGGGAAGTGCTGGGACAGGTTCAGCAGTTTTAAGTATGAAGAGAAGGCATGGGAACAAGGGTGATGAACCACAAATAGAAGGGCGGATGGTTGGCAGGATCCCCATGGTAGGTACTTGTGCAGGTGAAATGAGTGGATTATGTTGTGTAATGCTCATTCCCACTGTTAAGTGGCAATGCAGGAGCCACAGATGGATCCACTAAGACAGGAAAGAAGGGAAAGATCAGTCCTCACAGAGGTGGCATTTTTCACAAGTACAGCATCCTGGCTGTATATTTAATCCCAGCACTGAAAGAAGCTGTCTTGCCAAGGCCCTGCTGCTAATCCAATGCCTTTACCCCACATGATCCTTCACTTTGGATCACGGTTACATTGCTTTTCTCCTGCATGGATTTTAAGCAGGTTTAATCAGTCTCAGACAACACTCTAGCAGGTCTCAGGATCCTGGCACCTTGTGAAAGTCTTCCCTTCAAAAATAAGATGGCAAGTTGTAGATGCACTGACGTTTCCCCTGATTGCAGTGGCAATAACTACGATATGGGCCCTTTCCCTCTTTCCTGGGATGGGGAAGAAGACAGAGCGTGTACAAGAGGTCACTTAGACCTCCCTGATCCTGACAGCATTTTTAAAAAAGGCTACAGAACAACAGAGGGACACCTGAAGAAGACACCAGGCTCGAGAGCAGTGCTCCATTGTCCTGCTGCTGGCTACAGCCCTCCAAACAAGCAGGGGGAGCGTAAGAAGGCAGGTACAGCATAATTTGCCACAGGCAAGCCCCTGAGGACCTGACTTGACTTCCAAAACAGAAGCTAACAAGACCATGGTCCTCCACAAGCCTGGATATTTCGCTTGTGCATATAAGAAAATGCTTACTTCTTCAATTTTACTAAACTTGTGGGCACAGTGACGCCCAGTGGCAGTGACTTCCATGGCCTGGTTGTACGTGCTGTGCTACAGATGCCTTTTCCTCTCCTTCATGTGCTGCTTTTCCTCACTGCATTTCCAGACCATTGCAGCAGCCAGCAGCAAAAGGAGGCCCTTCAGCTCCCAAAATAAATGCTTCCCTTTATGCCCACATGCTGAGATAGCTGAGGAGGCAATAGATTTCTTGGCTGCACTGAGGTTCCATATGAAAAGGTTTGTATATGAACAAACCTTGTCAGCACAGGGTGATGGCTCTTCCAGATTACAAGACGCATTTTCCTCTCACAGTGTTCCTGGGAAATAAGGATGTGTTGTCATTCCCGTTCTGGAAATGGAGACTGAATCACAGGCAGTGTGTGCAACTTGCTTACCAAAGGGGACAAGAAGCAGAAGAGGCAGTTGAGTCACCTGCCTAGTGCTTTCTCCTTTAAACCACATTCCCTCCCTGTTTTTCTTGCTGAGGTGAAGGCAGTGCTGTGGGAGCATGCGGAGAGGGCGGTGCTGGGACAGCAGGCTGGCTACCTGCTTCGGAAATGCATAGCCCACCCCCTCACTTGCTCATTAATCCCTTTTCTGATCACGAAAGCTCCACCTGTCTGCTCCATCCCACACAGGGATGCTCAGAAAACATTTGCCTGGTTTTTGGTACTGTCTCTCTCTATGGGTCTTCCGTTTTCCTAGGCTAGGGACCCCACTGCCTCTGCAGATAGCCTGATGCATTAAGCATTTTTGTCCCACGCCTTCCTCCCATCAGACTTTTTCCCTCGCTCTCGTCCTCCTGCAGTGACTCGCTGCCATTCCCGTTTTGCACCCCGAGTCTCACATCCCGCTGGTTGCAGCGGGGAGCCCGAAGCGGGGAGCCCCGGGAACGCTGAGCCGGTGAGAGGGGAGCTTGGCACTGCGTAGGATGCCTCTCCGAAATAACTCCCCCCGCCAGAGCAAAGCTACCTGCAGCAGTCCCAGGGACGTGACGCCTGGCTGCCCGCCCAGCCCAGTCCCATGCCGCCCGCTCCTGCTCCGCAGACAAAAACGCGGGAGGAAATGGATGTCTCTGGGGCAAAGAACCTCCAGCTAGTGGCCATAGGACCAAAGCAGAGCGGGCAGGTCCCGGCGCTGCTGGATCAAGCCTGGTGGATCAGTTGCCATGGAAACATGCTGGGGAAGAGGGATGGTAGCCACGGGAACAGAGAGCATCCCTACTCACCCGACTGCCGGGATGGGGATTTCCTCCTCTGCCTGTGCACGGAGGGGTGTGTGAGCAGCGGGGCGAGACGGTGCTCGCTGCTTCTCCGCTGGTCTTTATCAGAAACCGTTTTATGAGGTGGAGCTCCCAGACCTCTTCATTTACTTGGGTTTTTTCTTCTCTCCTGATTTCAGCCTCCTCTCTGGAGACTGCGAGGAGTGAACTGGAAGTATGCCCCAGTGCTGCTTCCTGGCAGAAAGGGAGGCAACTCGGCAATGCACTTTCTTGGAAAATATAATAACACCCTGTATGGGTACCTACATCAAGCTGTTAGGCACACTCACTGCAAACCAGAAAATGAAAATGCAGCAGAAGTAGCCAGGAGTAGGGTATTGCACTGTGCATGCACTGTGCGTATGTGCCTGCATGCAGAAGTAGGACCGGTGCAGTATCCTTGGGGACACACTTTGAAGTTCTGCATTACAAGTGTCTGTTCAGAATATAAGCCCTAAACTATGTAGTATATAAGCTTTCACATTTTGTAAGGATTTGGGTCCTGACTATCTCTAGCCCTGTGAGCAGTGTTTTCTGTGTGCACTGTAGGAGCCTCCTGGGTACCACCTGTCTGTGCAATGCCCCAGCAATGTTAGGGAGCTTTTAGTCTCTGATGTTAGAGATGAGGAAATGCAAATTCCTGAACTGAAGGACAAAATCCAATACATGCTCAAAGAAATCTGCATATTAACTCTTTCCTCCTTCTAGTCAAGAAAGAGAGAGAAAGGGCCAGAGCCTTCCAGCCCACCACTGGGGAGAGAGAATTGGTGTAGCTAATGGGGAGGAGAGGGAACTAGTGCTTCCAGGAGAGGTTTCCCACACATCCATTTGTCCTTCAGGAATAAACTGTGTGGTCTGGGAGGGGGCTGGGAGGGGCCCTCCCAGTTACTGTAGGTGTAACTAAAGTTGGAGGGAGTATCAGCTCAGTGTAGACTCTGCCCCCAGCCTTGGACCACCTCTGTTTCTTTTGCTCCTTCCTTGTGTCTTTGGGCACCCTAAAAGGACACACTGAGCAAGAGCCTGAATCTTTTTGTGGGGTCCAAAAACATCCAGTGGGTGTTTCCACCCCCACACGCTCACCCTGCTTGCTCACCTCCCTCTACAGCTGCAATGCTGCAGTTTTCTTTGGCGGACCTCAGGAGAGGTCCCTGTCTTTGTGAGGTGTGGAGGGAACATCCCACCACAGCAGAGGTGACATTCAATATCTAACGCTGAATTCTCTTGGGCCCAACACATGAAGAGGCCCATGAGGAGCTCGGCTGCTCCATCTGAAGCGGGGAACAGCACTCCCCCAGTAGCCTGCACTGCCCAGCAAAGGTTTTGCTCTCACTGGGACAGGAGCTCGCAGGATCCAGCTGAGCTGCGATCGCACTGCAGTGGGTAATGCAGGGAAGGGGTGACCTTCCCAATGAGCCTAACACTAGCATGTCATGAGGACATGAAACTTCAACAAATGGACTGTAATGATTTCTTCCAGGTCCTGCAATGTTTGTTCAGGGCCAGCTAATGATTTTAATTTGTAGATTATCACTGAGGTAGAGCTGTTTTACCAATGCAGCTTCTGGTATTATCCCAGAGAAAAACACAGTCCATGACATTTTTATTGTAATGAACTGATAAAAAATGTTGCAACAAGTTTTGAAGAGAAATTAGGCCTGCTGTTAATGAGTCCTACTATCAATGAGGCTGTATATGGTATTCAAGCATACATTTACATTTACATGTAAAGCCACCATATCCAGAAAACAAAAAGAAACTAAATTAAAATATTCATGTGAGTGGAGCCATAGTACTTCTCAAAGCAATGCTGAATTCATCTTTCTAAAGCACAAAGCTTGCAATAGCTTTCATGAGGAACTACAGTATTAACAATGATGCTGATTAACAATAATTAGTATCTATAGCCAATTTACAGAAAATTATTATTTAATCCTCATAATAACTGTCATTAGGTAAGTGATTAACATGACTTTGTTACACTCCACCTATTTAACATTCTTTTTGCATTAAGTCCCTGGGGGAAACAGCAAGGCTGTTTCTCCATCTGATTACACACTGCAAAACCCATAAAATCACCTTTCTCATCCAAAGGACTTCAGATGGAGAGATTTTGCCCAGCCACTCAGAAAGGATGAATAACTCCAGCCAGAGAGTCTTCCTTGACTAGCAGAAGTCGGTGTGATAGACTGTCTCAGCTCCACTGACACTGATATCTGCTATCTCCAGAGGGCACAAATAGACACCTCCACTTGTCTCCCCATGTCACATCCCCACCCTCTTTTGAGATACTTGGGAAAGTTGCTCTTTTGCCTTGTCCTGTCTATGTGGGGAGCATGGAAAGCAAAAAGGGTGCATGTTTCTTTTCGTCTGGAGCACTGCACATCAGAATTAGCTCAAACATAATTGTAATTAACCATACCCTAGCTTTAAATAGCTGCCTTTTTTTACAGTGCTTTATGATTTATTTACTTTTTTACCATTTCAGAATGTGTCCCAACATGCCAGCATGATGGAGAAGGTAAAGATTTTAAATGTGAGCAATTGCAGGAGAGAGCAAATAAGACCAGCTTTCTAAAGGTATTCAAAGGTATTCCCAGCAGCTTCCCAGAGCTCATGGGAGGATGCCAGAGCCTGGGCACACGTGTGCTTTGTCAAAGCCTCTGGCACTCAGTGCCTCCTTCTGCTGAGCCATGATGAACTCTGTTCTTATTTTCTCCTTCTTCGCTCCTTTCAAACTGTTTTGAAAATCAATTTTCAAAGTACTGTGTCACACATGACATCCACATACTCCTACTGTTTTCTTTTTGTCTTTCAAGCACAGTTTGAGGGATGACAGCCAGAAAGTACATAAATGAAAGCTGTGATATAGGAACAGATATGTACTTAAGTGTGTTTATATGTATTGTTTACACAAATGTACACATATATATTCTTTCTTTCTGTTTATTTAAATAACAACTGATACCTTATAATCTGTAATTCATTTACAGGAATTTCCCATCATAGCTCTGTTTGTGTGTTTTGATAATTATTTGTCCTACCTGCATATCAAGCAATCTTTGGCTGTTTCCCATGCATTTCAGAGCTGACTTGAAAGCATGACATATCTCCTGGGGTTTTGTGTTGTAACAAAGTGCTGGGTTAGTATTTGGAAAGGTTGGAGGGATGGGACGGGTGGCTGGCCAAGTATTTTATAACTCTATGACTGTTTGGTACAGACAGTAATCACATTATCAATTAAACCTGCTGAGTGCAGCCATAGATGCTTAGAAGCAAGGGCAGCCCTTTGTGTCATTTCCAAATGCAACTGATTCCCTAGCTGAGGATCCGATCAAATTATTCTCTAGCTGAACACTAAGGAAGACATTATATTGTAATTTGAATGTTTGGGCAGAGTCCTGCAGCTTCAGGGGAGGGGGCACCAGGACGGTCTCTTTGAAGACAGCAGGTTGTTGCTTGCAGGGTGGCTGAGCAGGTGAGCTGAGCAGCAACATGTGGTATAAGCTGACCCGTCTCCTGTTTGCAGGCACGAAGGGGCTGGCAGTCCAGGGAAACACACTGAGAGGATGACAGAGGGCTGCCTCCTCCTGCTCTGCTGCCACCCTCCTCCCTGTCCTCCTGAACCCATGTGCTTTTGCTCCCTTTCCCCCCCGCCCCGAGCCTGCGCCCTCCACCTCTGCCACTGAAAGCAGCCATGGCACAGCACTGTCAAGGAAATCACTGTGAGAGCTGTGCAGGATCTGAACAATGCACCTTATTGCTCAGTTGGTCACACCCTTACAAAAAGTGCCTGCTGTCATGCCAGTGAAATAGGTTGAGGGAAGAGGATGGGCAGAAGCAGGGGTAGCAGAGGGCACATGGCAGCATGCACCTGGTGAGGAGGTGATCAACAGCTCCCAGATGTTGTAAGTGCAGTAAATGCAGGGGTGGATATTGCATGAAGCAAAGCAAAGAAGAGCAAACATGCTAGGGCTGTGAGTTTTCATTGAAGAGCGGGATGCCCAGCTGTCTTACCTGCCCTTGACTGTCATCACTTGCGGGGTACAAGGGAAAGAAGTGGAGGTCAGTGGGGTGTCTGCCCTTTAGAATCATAGAATTGCTGAGGTTGGAAGGGACCTTTAAG
>VZSZ01005885.1:11334-130003 GCA_013398815.1 Ibidorhyncha struthersii | reverse complement strand
GAGGTCACTTCCAACCCTGACTATTCTGTGATTCTGTGAAATACTGCAGTCAGGCAGTAATGCCCAAAGATACAGTCAGTGCTGGCTATGGTAGACAAAGGTGATGGTTAAACTAGGTCCTAAAGCAGTATCTATCAGTGACGATGCTGAGAAGCCTTGACTGTGTCTTCATTTTTTCTTATTTTTCTCACATGTACTCTGTGAAGGATCACACCAATTAAATACATTTCCTTCTCTACCTGCATTGCGTCTGAGATATTCATCATCTGCTATTGAGTTCCAGAGCCACAGAATTTGGATAGAAAATACTTGACCTTATCAAAGTGGCAATAGGACTGGATTTTCAGCAGTTTCTAGACTTATATGTATTAAATGACATTACTTAGATATCTGGTGCTTCTACTGTAAATAATATTTGGATTAAACTTCCGTTAATAACTGCTAAAAATACCTCACTAAGGTAGTGGGAAAGTAAGACAAATCCCTCTATTGCAGAATGGACAATATTCTTATCCAATTCAGCAGCAGAGGAGGAGATACTCTCTCATACTGGAAAGGAACTATTTTTAGGAAGTACAGGGCCACTTGGTAAGAGATAAAGCACAGGTATAAGTGTAAGAGGTTTAAGCTTATTAAGAAAGGATAGTTAAGATGACAAACATGAAATTAATGGATTATTTTAAATTTTACTACTTGAAGACTAATGCAAATGCATGCATTAGCTTTCAAGTAGTAAAGTAAAAAAAAACACGATTTCATGCACACATCCATTCTTGTAAACAAGCACACATGCACACAGAAAGTTACTTTAACAGAAATGGTACAGTTTCATCTGGACCTTACACAGGAAGTACCATGGGATAAAGTTCCATTATGACCATCCATCCCGCAGACAGGATTCCGAGATGCAGTACTCCAGCAGCCAGCTACCAGCCTTGCTCTCAGGGAGGTGTGTTAGAGAAGGTCTGGGGTGTCCAGCCGATAACTAGATAATCAGTGCCAACACAATTACACAGATCTCTATTTAGAAATTTATTTGAGAAAACACTGACTGTCTCTGACAAGGTACCTTAAAGAAATGTCTTGCAAAACTGCTTTGTCTCTGATTTAAACGGTAGCAAAGCAAAGCAAAGACCTGAATCAATCTATCGGAAGCATACGTCAACCAAGAAGTGCTATAGAGGAACTAGATCTGAGCTGAATCTTTGCATTCAGTTGCACTAATAAGAATAACCTAACCTATGTTAGCAGTTATATTCCTATCTGTGCCAAAGTATTGCTAACTTTGAACATTCAAAAATCATTGTCAGTCTCATTAGATACTGAGACTTTTGAGAAAGGTGGTTGTTAAATCAAAAATAAAATTTGCCTTTTTTTTATTTGCCTATTTTATTTGCCTATTGGGCCTTTAGCATATGTACTTTCAAGCTTTTCTCCTCAATCAAGAAGCAGTGAAATTTAATTTTTGTTTTTCTTAATGGAAACTAAAACTCTTAAATAGCTCCAGGAGTTGTGGTTTTAAGGAAAACACCAAATGTTCTTAGACGTGCAATAAAGTCGACATTAATAATGTTTTTCAAAGCCTGGCTCCAATCCAGAAAATCTAATGATAAATTTGTTCAAGTTAGGAGTCACATTACGAAGGGTGTTCAATACAGAAAATGACCCCATGTTTGTTGCCAATTGTTATTTGTTCCATAGCCTTTTCTAATTAGTAGAGTTCCTTCAATTAGTAGCTGGAATTGGTTTGCATACATCCTCCAAATTGCTGTAATCAAGCCTCAAACGAGGAGCCTGAAAAATAGAGGGCAGCAGAGTGATAATAGAGTGATTGCCGGTGGCTGGCTGTACATCCAGCAGTAACTAGAGGTGAACTTCACAAATCTAGATATACCTTTTGCATCCCAGCCACTTGTATACATCATGTTGTATTTCTCCACTCTCTCTTACATTGCTAAAAGACAGTATTAGGTCTACAGCATGACAGAAAATGTGGATTAGAATAAGCCTTCTCTCCCAGGTAGTAATTCCCAAAAGAGATATTCAATTCCTTTAAGGAACAGTAGTAGACGTAAGTATTACTAATGACTCCCTTTCCTTAGCCCACTTCCAGGATTCCTAATGAAGTGCCACACTCGGTGCTCAAACATGTAGTTAGGGCAGGGCTGGGAACTTGGTTCCTTTTCATTCAAAACTCCCTTTGATAATAATTGAACTGTTAACTAATTAGTATAAACTCTCTCTGCATGGAAAAGAATGATCAAAATGACCAAAACCTCAAACAAAGGTTTCCAAATGCAAATACAAGCAAAGGAAAAATCTTTTTTTTTTTTTTTAATAGGAAACTGCAAATTCTCAACCTATGGAACAAACCTCCTGACAGGTCCTTTCCATCACATCAATTCAAATTGGACACACTGCAGCTTTTTGTGAACAGTCCAGCAATATAATATGTTATACTTGTTAGACCATTACAGATGTCACATCAATTGGTATTAATAATCTCTCATAGCCCTGTTTCTCCTATTCAGTCAGTACATGAATGACAGCCAGATAGCAGTTTTGTAATTGTTTACATCAAACCGTTCAGAGTAACTTTCCCCACTGCCTGGTCAGGCTGCTTTTCAATTCAGGAATTGGCAACCATCAGCACAGCCAGGCTATCAAGAAGAGCTCAGCTACCTTTCAGGGCTACATGAGCTTTGCAAAAAAGCTCAGGAGTCATCAGGTCCAATAAAATATAACAGCAGGTAAGTATCACCAAGACCTTAGCAGTGTCAGTCATTACACAAAGAGGAACGTATGCAAAAGCACAAATAAAACTGAGGGGGTTTGTCCAAAACAGAATGCTCAGAGTCACTCCTGCTTGGATGATCTTTTGTAAATTACAGGAGTATCAGATGAAAAATAAAACAGGGTTCAGTTCTGGTATCAAAAAAAAGCAGTCATGAACATAATTGTTCAACTTTGTGAGTATTTGTCTAGTCTGTAGCAGATCTGGGAATATCTGTGAACCATGAAAAACTAAATTCAGCATGGAAATTGTTCTGAAGCAAGGTTTTATTACTTGACTTTGTTCCTCTCCCTTTGTTCATACACCAAATCGAGAGAAACTTAGTAAGCAGGGAGCACCAAACCAGGAAAGGAAAAATTCAAAATATTCCAAAACTAAATGGATTGTAGATCTTCAGCTGGTTTAAATTGACTTAGCTGCATTTATTCAATTGTTCAGTATTAAACATAATAATGTTTCCACAGACTTCATAGCAGGTGAGACTCTGCCCGCATTCTTCAAAAGGGACATTTTCCAAATTTAATTTTTGATTTAGAGCACTCAGACAGCTCCTGTTCTCTGTCCAGGGAGCTCACTGGGCCAACAAACGAAAACTGCCTGCATGAGGCTGACTGCCCCCAGTCCAACAAAGCCGTCTGTGTTCTCAATTGGTCTAACTCCATTGAAGTTGATGGAGTTAGAGTGATTAAGCAGAAGCCAATGGTACTGTTCACATATCATAGCCCACGAAAATGTTCATGCTGCATCTAAATTGATAAACTCTGGACTACTTGATAATACTGACTGCCTGCAAACAGTAATCACTCGGGCACCATAAGGAGGTTCGTCCTTAGAGATTTGCAACAGATTTTGCTCTTCAGCATTGAAATGCCATAAGCCTAAAAGGAGAAAAAGAACAGTAGGAGTAAAGTGTGTTGGACATGCCAATAAATTAATGATAAATTATTAAAGCATGATTGGAAATATTGCCATTTTTCACAGCTGTCAGTTTAAGTATAAAAGCATCAGCACATTAAACTAGTTACTGCTTTTTCATAATTGAGACTTTAGCTTCTAGCTGTGCCCTGCAGCTTTTCATTAATCACTGGGACTGAAGTTCAAGCACAATGACAGCTTAGAAGGCATTAAATGGGCAAAGTATTTTCCAGGTACAGCTAGTAAAGGCCTTTTAGTCCTATAATCCTCAGCTAATTGTTTTTCAAAGTCTCCAAATAAAATCTGCTCATGGCGTCTCCTAGTGACAGAATTAGCAGTAGACTGGTTCTTTTTATCTTCACACTCTTTCTCTCACTAAAATCTATCGAGTGCCTATATGTTAGCTGTATATAACAGGTGCAAATGGATTGCAATATGTAAAGCTGTAACTGATACTCGACCAAGGAAACATTGATTAGATTGCCTGGGAAACAGCACTTCCTGAATACTTGCTCTAATCATACCATTTAATTTGTCATAAAAGAAACAAGATGGCATGGAAGACTTGTGCACACAGCTAGTCTCCCTTTAAACATGGGAGAAGGAAATGTGCGAATTTTAAAGTTCAGTGGGATTTGCTTACTCAGTGCCCTGGAATAAACAGACATTTCCTCTGCCACAGCGGAGGTTGTAGGTTCCCCTCTTGGGTTCCTAGCATTCCCCCCTTTGCAAAGATTTGTACATCAGGACTTAATAGATGTGCCAAAACATTCTTTCCTTTGTATAACAAATTATCAACTGCATTGAGATTCATTAATTATGTCATCTAATTGGATTGAGGCAGGTGCAAAATACCTCAGATGAAGTGGTCACTGGCAAGAAGGCCTAAGCACAAGTTTTTCTATTAGAAACCAGCATGTCTCCAGACTCCTGGAATTACTTTGTACTTATTGATTAATGGCCATAATTTATTACAGTGCAGAAGATCTTGCATTGAGTTAAATGTGTGATTAATCAATTTTCCATCAAATTATGAACAGCAGAACAGTTGCAAGAAAGAAAATACCAAGTGAATTTTTCCCATGGCATAGGAATAGAAGGTATGAGGACTTCTGCTTGAGGACAACTAATAACTCTCTAGCACTTGTTTAATATTTCCTGCCACACTGATGAATGCCATCCACATAAATAGGCCACAGGTAGCAGTGATTGAAAGACCACCAAATAGGCTTTATAGCTGTCTCTCTCATATAATGAAATATTCTTTAAGCCCATCTCAAAACAATTTATTAATGCAAAATGCATTTCTGCCTTCAGCCTGAAATATATCATTGTTAAGTCAACAATATTATATTAAACCGATAACTGATATTGCGGGAGAAAAAATCCCTAGGCAATGTAGAGATGAATTTGAGATTTTTGTGTACAGAAGCTCATTTTTATTTCCATCAGAAACACAGACATGTGACTAATTGATGTCACTTCTAATCAGCTAGTAATGCACATTACAAGTATAGCATGAGAACATTTTGGGGCCCAATTGGAGGGGAAATAAAATCCCATGGTATTTCTATGTCTTTTATTGAGTAAAGTGACAAGCTTCCTTTCCCTGGTGAAGCAGCGTATGCCGTAGAGTTTTATATTACTCTACATCTTCCATAGGCCTTTTTGCTCTATTAAACACTGAAAAGATGCGCCTCCCTCACTGTAGGAGAACGATATAAAATACAAGATGACAGCACTTGCTGGGGAAAAAAAAATTAAAATAACTTTTAAAAATAGGAAAAGCACTATGAAGCATTTGTAAAATAGGAGTGCAAAGGAATTTTCTTAAATCTCTCTGCAATTGTTCAAATTTTTATTTTCAAATTGCAGTTCATTTTCTAAGGTAAGCAGGAGCAGTTTCTGCTATCTTTGCTGTCTTCTGCTAGTAGCTCCCCAATTCCCAGGGTATAGAATAGAATCAGACGCGTCCCTCTTGCTATGGACTAGAGGAGATGGGTACTTGTGACTTGTTACTGTTCCATATAGACAAATTTCCTTTTCACTGCACCTAACTTCCCAACTAGGACAGGGACCTTTCTTCTCTGCTTGCTGCCTATGTTGGCACTGCTTCTGAGATAAGGAGTTTCTGCTGTTTTTAAAGTCATGACCTCCAAAATGTCCTACCAAATCCTGTAGAAGGTGCAAGGAGGCCATTCAAAAGCATGCTCATTTTTTGGGTGGCCAAATGTCACAGGGCCAACTGTTTGGAAAGCAAGTGGAGAACACCTTGAAATTGTGTTCTTTCAAAATGTTTCCAGTCTAAGCTGCCTGTAACAGCTGAAAGCGACTATTTTTTGATGGCTTTTCCAGGCTGTATTGGAAATGAATTGAAAATATTCATGCTTGGCAAACAGATGGTTATATTTCAACACCCCACCAAAATCAATATTCCTTGCCTCTGTCCATATCATCACAGAAAGGTAACTTCAATGCATATAAGCTAGATTTGTTGCCAGGAGGAGAGGTTATAAATTTAAATTTGAGAAAAAATACTATAAAATACACTTTCTATTTTATAAATAAATTCTAATGTGGTATTTAATCAACAAATCATTAACTGCTGCATTAGGAATGTCAGATCTCACTTCATTTGCATGCTGGAGCATTGCCTGTGGACATGGGAGATCTTGTTTAGAGCTTCTACTCACCCTTCAGAAAACTGACCCCGTTGAGGAAGTTTCTTTCCCATTAATGTTCACTTTACCCATGGGAAGTGTTGAATGCTTTCACCTACGCTGTGTTTTTGTGTGACATCCATTAAACAGGTGTTTGTATTCCCTGTGTGATTAGCGTACTGAACTTCTCTCCCCTCTCCAAGGAGAGGTACCACAGGGAAGGGGATGGATGCTGGATAGTGATACATTCTCTGTGATGCATTGTGTGTGTGCTCATCAAGAAATTTTTGAACATATTACAAAAAGTAAAGAGTGGATGTTACTGCTACCCTGGGAAAGTTTGAAATTGCATTTCTGTCTAGATGAGTGAAAAATTGCTGAAGCATACCAAAGGGCAGTATATAAGGAGCATAACTGTTTCACTGTGCAGTGACATTGACACTCACAAAATACACAAACATGTGTCTTCTAGGTGAGATGCTTGTGTATACGTGGCCACACACTCACTCCAAGAAGCAAAAGCTGAATTGCAATAACTGAATATATTTTTAAATATTCTAAACACTCCCTCAGTCTCCCAACCCCCATTGATTTAGATAGAGTCCTGGGGCCATGTTTCTCATATGAATTCAGCAAGGGGAGAAAAAATTGTCGTCTTGTGCAGTGTAATGCCCTCAGCTAGGGCTCAGGCACCACAGCTGTCCTCCGTGGCTTGTCTGGGAGCCCAAACCGAGGACCTAGCTAGAGAGACAGCAGCTCCCTACTAGCCCTTCCCCTTCTTTTCTCCAAAGTCAGAGGACAGTGAGTAGCTCTTTCTCTCCTCCACAGGGGATGGGGTGCAGCCTAGCCATGTTGCCAAGCCCACCAGAAGAGGCATAACCCAAGGGGCCTATTGATGTACTCCAGCACCATTTTGACCAGTACCGTCTCCTTCTCCTTGTATTTAATACTCTTGCACACTCCAGTGTGTCTATTTTAATAATTTTAAAAAAGAATCAGTAATTTTGCTACTAATTAGAAGTCTGTTCCAAGTAAGTGAAGTCCCTGTGAGAAAAGTCTTCTCAAGATAATAGTTGTCTACAGAAGCTTCTAAAATTTGAAGACATGGGCAGCCTAAGTGCAATGCTACAATATATACCTAAAAGAAAAAAAAAATTAAAAGTGCTATTACTTCTCTAATAAAACCAAATGTGCAATATTAGTACTACCAATAAATTGTTTGGGATCCATTATTAAGGACACTGAACTGAAAGTTCGTTTTGGCAGCTTTG
The DNA here is from genome assembly GCA_013398815.1 of Ibidorhyncha struthersii. Classification (NCBI taxonomy): domain Eukaryota; kingdom Metazoa; phylum Chordata; class Aves; order Charadriiformes; family Charadriidae; genus Ibidorhyncha; species Ibidorhyncha struthersii. The sequence goes on along the minus strand of VZSZ01005885.1, from coordinate 122,363 downwards.
GGCATTAGTCTGTAGCATGTTCTGAACATGTGTAAGAATTTGCCTTTGGTCACTCAAAGGAACAAACAGATGTTTCTCTTAGAGATATTAACTCTAAATGTACTTATTTCATTGCTTTCCTCTTAAAATCTTTTATAGTTCTTCTGAAAATCTTTGTTTAGAGGTCATTTAGATACTGTGGCTACGAATGTAAGAAGGTGTTGAGGGCAGGGCTGGTGCTCAGATGTGCCTCATGGCTTTCACTGGCAGCTTAGGAAAAGCTGTGGGAAATGCTTCAGGCCAGTGAAGGGAAGAGATCCACAGGGTCATAGTAAAGACCGTGGGGAGAGAGGAGCCAGAGGGAATAATGCAAGGAAGCGAATTACGAGTCTAAACTGGGAATGGCTTTAGAAAAGGACAGGCAGTGAAATCTGGTTTTGGAGACAGAACATGAAAGAATATGGGGTAGGTTTGTATTTGGGTGACCAAACCTATTTCAATAGATGGCTGGGAGGCAGATTACTTCAATCACATGAGTCTATTTGCTTTTTTTGGAGCAACGGAGTTGCAGAAATCGACACAATGGGTACATGGCCAGATGGGGGAAGCAAACCCTTTTACATCAGGGAAAAAAAAAAAAAAAACACAAAACAATATTCATCAGGCAGAATGACTCCACCAAAATCTCTTGAAATGAAAACTTCAAATAAATATTCAAAGTCATAAAAAAGCAATGTGTGTGGTATCTCAGCAGAGTTATATCAGCACATCTATAGAACTATCTTGACTCGCATAAGCTGAGAGGCTCCCAAAGTCAGTACGTCACCTGGAGTACATGAAACTAATGTACAGATATCATCATCCATGTTATAACCAAAATTAATTAAGTCCCTTAAAAGCCTTCTGCTTCAAAGAGTAAAATGCATTTTACATATAACTTCTTACAGATATATAGATTTCCAGATCTTAAATGAAAGTTAAAGTTCCTTGAGGAAACTTATTCTTAAATAAAGTCATGCATGCTTCTTGCAGTTGTGTCATGAGCTGGGAGGCAATATTTTATAACTAGGACTTATGGAGAATGATTCCTCTGGTAATTTCTTCTGGAACTTGCCTTTCTACGATATTTACCTGGTTGTGTCATTCTGAATGTCCATTACCATTTCAGATCAAATAATTAAGATTTAGCAATGATATATCAATAAAAATTACCTATAGTGATAACAAAAATGTTTGACTTGTAGCTGTGTCTAAGCTAATCTATATTTGTTAGAGCTAAAGCTGTATTGTATTCTTCCAATATTTTCACTCCATTTGTATGATTTGCCATAGAGCGTGAAGTCCTTCTCCCTCCTTGGTCCCTTGCAAAACAAGCAGAAGCAGCAGCTGGGAACTCTGCAGAAACAGGTCCTGTGTTAGGTCACAGCTTTGTCCCCAAAATACTGAGCGGGAGGATGTGCTACCTTTGGGTTAGCTGATGGTCGGCTCCAGACAGGATGGAAGTCGTCCTCTTCAGCTTCTTCTTCAGCACCTTCCAGCCAGTTGTGCCACCTCACAGCAGGTTCAGATGGTTGTCCGCTCCTTCCTCTGCTGCTGCTTGGAAAATCTTATCTAACTTTTGCTCTTGTCCTCAAGAACTACGATGCCTCGCTGCAGCCAGGCCCCTGGAGAGAACACGTTCACCCATGCAAGAAGCTGCAGCCCTTGCGCTCTCGGCCTTTGCGGGGTGTCCAGCAAAGGCAAAAGGCAGCTCTGCAAACCTTGTCCTGGCTCCCCGGGATTGCAGCCGGTGGAGCCTGTCCAGGGGCAGGGCTGCGGCAGCCTCTGCCCGGGCCTCTCCCCTCCCGCTCCCCTCCTGCCTCCCGCGCTTTTGGCACAGGCTCGCCTGGCTCCCGGCCCCTGGCACCAGGAGATGGGCAGGTGGTTTCTGCTGCTGTGACCTTGCTCCAAGCAGACTTCCTATCACCAGGGGTCGGCAACCCAAGGAGCGGAGCCGGTCCTTGAAATGTAACCTCTGACATTCAGGGGAGTATCGCGCTGATGGCCGAGGTTTAAAACAGTCTGTCTTTGGGCGTCATGTTCACCCTCGGATGCACACAAAATGCACGTGCCAGTTTTAGAGCCCGCAGCTCTAAAAATCCCTCTGACTACTCAGCTAATTAAACTAGCATTTCTAAGGCACACAACTAGCGAAGCATCCTGCAAAAAGGAGGGAACAAAATTGTCTGCAGCGCTCTCAAAGGAGTGTGTTTCCCAGAGAGCATGAATGAAGGAGATAGGCCAAAAAATGATGCGTATAATGGCAGCAAACCACAAGCATGTAAATATGCAAGACAATCATCTGAAGGAAAATTTTAAGCCTCATTAGTAAATGCTTTTTGTATTACTCGCTATATTTACAGAAGACAATACAGGACAGCTAACGAGGCAAAGTATATCCTGGGGTGCCAGTACACTGCACTGCGAGGGGCTGTCAGACCAGTATTAGACCAGGTATGTGCCTTGCCCCCAGTTTCAGTTGGGTCTACTTCCTGGATCAACTGCTGCGGCAGAATCCAACACCCAATGAAGTCGAGAGGAGTCTTGTCATTGACTTTGGTCAGTCCTTGCTCCCCAGCGCTCCGGGAGAAAGCAGCTGGTTGTAGCAGCTTCCACAGCCTTATGCCATGCTGGGTTGCATGAGCTTTGCTCTGGGGAGAAACCCCCAGGGCACAGGGGAAGGCATGCTGAAACACTTCTNCAAACAGTAGGAACTCAGTCTTCAAAAATATATTTGGAACTTAGGAAGAATAACATACGGACTTCTAAAGTTTGGACATCCATTTTAAAAGAAAAATATGAGTGGGCTTAACTGTAGTTCTTATGTGAAGTTTATGTGTCTCATACATTTTTTCATACGGTTAATATCAGTCAAGCATGGCTGATATTCTAGTAAGGCAGTTTCTTGTTATTTTTATTCAAAATATCCTCCTGAAAGTAAGTTAAATGCTCTGTAGTCCCAAATCTAAAATTAAATTTTAGGAAAAGGTCCTTTAAAAATGGCCTATTGTGTTAAGACATATATGTTAAATGTTATTCCTGGCATGACGCATCACCACAAGTAACAGAATTAATTTTTCTTTTACAGAAATTAGTAATTAAATAAACATAATATAAGTCCCTATGACCAACTTTTCCCTACAGTAGCAAAATTTGGACTGGGCTAAAAGGCCTGAGAAAAATTGTTATCATAAAAGAATTTTGTTTTCAATTGCATCCGAGCTTAGCTCGGACCAGATCACCCTCCTTTTGGAAAGTGCAAAGAGCTGGAATCGTGGGGGAGTTTGTGTTGCAAGGAATCCATTACTGCATCGTGCTAGACAGGAAATGGGAGAACAGTTTCCTTACGGCAAGGGAAAGCAAACTAGCCCAAAGGACCCTACATGAACCACAAAAGCCCTGTGCTGATCTCAAACCCAGACTTGGTACTCCAAGACTAGGCTGGAGACTTTGGGAAATGAGGCTGAGCCACTAGCCTATGCACAGACGGGGAGACCCGTTCATAAAGACACCTTTCTGCACATGTACCGAGGGAGACCTGTCCACCATGAGCCAAGAGCAATCAGAAAAGAAGTCAGAATAACCATAGGATGAAAGGGCACTGGTACAGTGCTAACACGGCCTCATGGTTCTGTACCTTGCATTTTCCAGATTGCCATTCAGCCATTTTATGTCCCTTAAACTCTCAACTGCCTGCAAACCATATTTTATCCCTCCCTTATCAAACACTTTGTGGTTACACTTCAGGCCAGATCTAAGCAGAGATATTAATCATCTGTCAAATAAAATTGTCAGTCTGCTCCATCCTTATTCTTTTTCAATAAAGATCAATTGAAACAGTGTAAAAAATGTCAACAAAGTCAAATCTTTTAAAAAGAAAGCAAAATGAAAGAACTATAAGTTGTGGCCCACCACACTTTAAAGTAACTTTTAGCTGTGGTTTTGGATTTGGACATATCTAAGCCAATAGGGGTGGTAGTTGTTATTATTTATTGCTTAAATGTGAATCTTTGGTTACTTTAGCACAGATGTCTCTTTTTCTTCCATAAGGCATATTAGAAGGAAAACAATCTTTATGGGTGGGGAAGAAACCATCTGGGTTAAAGTAACCAGTCCGTGTTTAACTAATTCTAAGTCAAAGAGCAATAGCTACATGAAAAAAAGAATGGTGTCTTTAAATTAAAGCACTGTATTTGAAAATAAGTATTCTAATCTTTTAGTACTACATTGGCTTTATTCACAAGTATGTCTCTTTACCAAAATCATACTGTAATGCAAAGCTGATGTGTAGGCAAGCTAAATTCCTATTTCTATTTTAAGCTTTATCACACAAACATTGAATAAGTTTTGGACACAAAAAAAAAAAAAAAAAAAAACAGCAAGAATGGCTATTGTAGTTAGAGTGCCGAAACCACCCAAACTGACTTTCAACTAAAAGTCAACAGGATTTGTACGCTGAAATTTACCAAGTATTTTTGAAAAAGTTTTCCCGGAGCATTTGCCTTTCAGTTGTTGTTGCCTCATTGCAAGAAACTTCTTCCCATCTTCTGCGATCTGTTTGGATGCGTAATTGTCTTTGTCTCACTAGGTTACTCACTTGCCCTCCACTCAGGCAATGATTCTCTAATCCCCTTGCCAATGCTCCATTTTCTTCTCCCACAAGCAACATGGCATTAACTGTCCTCTTAGATATACCAGCAAGACTGCAACCCTCTCTGCAGATCATCCCTTCCAAAAGTATCTTTCTGGCAAGGTGCCCAGAGTGGCTCATACCCAGGTTGGGGGACGTTAGATGTTCTTGAGACACTCAATCACATTTCCCAGCCCAGACAGAGATTCCTTGTACTGCCAACAGCCACACAGGTCACTTCTGTTTGCCTCCAAATGATATTTTCTTCTGTCTCAAAGAGCTTTAAGTTGACTCAGCCTGTCTTTCATATGAATTAAGGATCTGTCCCATGATGCTGTTAAAATACCTGTTGCTACCCAACACTTCCTACTTCTGTGACCTCATTTCTCTCCTCTGTTTCATTATCTTACAAGGTAGGTTGCAGAGCAGGGAATGAACCATTCACCCATGAAAATAAGTGCCTGCAATCTACCCCGTAGCTGCATTTGGGGAGAAAATTCCAGTTTTGGAGGAGCAGAGTAAGAGCAAAGATATGCTCCAAAGAGATCTAAGCAAGGGTGATGTGTTGCCTTCTCTGTGCTGTGAGGAGGGAAGGGTTTAAGACCAGTGTAACTGAACAAGACAGATATTTAAACTGGCTATTTGAAAAGCTCTGCTGAGAACCTGACTATCATTCCTGAGCTCCAAAGATACTCTTTATGATAGTGACAGGGGATCCAATTAGCTGCCGGATGATACCAAGTTAGTGAGCAATCTTTCTGCTTTTTGATGGCCTAAGCCACATCTTGAGTTCTTGCTTCTCCTGAAATTCTAACCTACATGTTCTTGTACAAGCACATGCTTCAGTGCATTTCTGCTTGACCACTACCAACTTCAATCCCTCCTCTGAGAAGCCAAAGCCCAAATTTAGATCTGATGTTTATTGCACAAAATTCTTGAAGAGGCAAACAGCCTTGCCATCACACTTCTTGAGGCACAAAAGTACCATGGAAAATTATTTCTTAAAATGGCTTGGATCCAGAACTATGCACAAAATAAATATTCATATCATCATTATTTCTTGGTTTTGACTGCTGTTCTCAGGAGGCCATAACAACCTAACTATGAGTAACCTGGCACAGGCCTTTCATTGACAGAACTGTATGTTTGTTCTGTTTTATACTGCCAGTGATGTATAATCAATTGCTGCTGCTTGATTTGTACTGCCTATGGCACTAGGGAAAATTAAAATTAGCATAAATTATAACATTTAACCTTTCAGTACTAGCATGAAATGATATATCGGCAAATGGCAGGGTAAAGGAATCATTTCCACAATGTACCTTTCAAAAATGCATGCAAGTGAAATGAAAGAAGAGCTTATGACAATGTTAATTAACATTACAGCATCTTAATGGACTCATTTCACTAATGTTTTAAAAATGAAAAATAAGATTATTAATCAGGTGAAATCCAACTGAGAAAATTGCTATCTGGATATCTTCTGCCAAGTGGAGATTTTGCCATGAATCCACTGTCCGTGTGGTGTTGCCCTCCCTTGAGCTACATATCAGGAGGCAGCAGCTTCAAAGGACTGAAGAAATAATGTCCTTTTCTGATGCTCTTTGGTCCTCATATTTAAAGCAAATGTGGAGACAGAGTTGGCCTCAATTAAAAATAAATGTGCTTCACTGATGCTTCCTGAGGTATGCTGAAAAGTTGGGCTAAAGTAATTGCACTTTGTTGTCAGGAAAGCACCTAGCTTTTGAATGAACACCGTTACAGTTCATCTCGTTATGCCATAGGTCTCTTTTCTTTTCAAACATAACTTCTACCATTTACATAATGTTTTCTTACACATACGGTTATTCCTAAATCAAGAAGTGGAAGAACAATACAATCTAATCCCCTCAGTTTCTAACAAGTGAAAACGTGATTGAAAGGTGAATATAAATAAATATAAAATGTACTCAGATTTCCGCATAGTTTTATTCCTTTCCTGAATGTATACAGCAGTTAAAACATACAGCAAGCGATCTAATCCCATTTACTTCTGGAACATATAAAGGATAGCCATAAACCTATAAAGAGACAGACAGATATATGGATACACAGACAGGATAACATTTTCAAGGTTTCTGGTGAGAGAATCCTTGCAACAGATGTATTTTTTAATTTAGGATTTTCAGTACAAGCTTAGATCATTCATAATTATACCCTCAGACAAGGAGGGGGGTATAAATAAACTTTAATGGAAAGGAAACAGTCTGTAGAATAAGCATTTTCTTTGAATCATAACAACCCTTTGAATTTAAAAAAAAGAGGCTTTCCTTGAGAGATTGGGTGAAAAGCATTTAAAACACGGCAGTCCTCCCACTTTCTTCTTTGTCTGAGCAGATGGCTGCTGGTCAGCAAAGGCTGAATTTGAAAAATACAAATTTGTCAGACTGATTCTGGCCCTCAAACCTAAACCAAATGACCAGAGCAGAAATAACAACAACAGAGGGAGGAGGGAAAGCAGACGTGCCTCCAAGATCTGGAGCTCCTACTGAAGAGCTGAAAAATTATATGGAAACTAAAATACAAGCACTAGAAAAATAGCTCAAAGAAAGCAATCATAGGACCTTACTGCTCCAGACTCTGGTCATATACAGGCACTGAGACTTCCTTTGAGCTGTAAGGATAACAGCTTTAAGCCTCAACAGAGGGAAAAGGGGTGCCTGGATTCAGGCCTTTTTGCATGGGGCTCTGATAATCCAGAGACAAAAGTCGATAGTGAATTCCAGAGCAGCAGCTGTGATGTTTCCATCTGGGGACCAGAAAACATCTGAATGAATGAGAGAAATGATCTAACAATCAATAACTTTTTTCAAGGCATCACAAGAAGCCTTTGAACAATATCACAAGAAGGAAAAAAAAAAAAAAAAAAGAGAGAAAAGCTGTTCTAATGGAGGGGAAAATGAACCCACAAACAAGACCAAATTGACATACAGTATAGCACTATGTTCGCAGGAGTAAAAAGAAGAGTCTGGGAACTGAGAGTTTCAGTCCAGAAAAACGTAGTTTAAACTGTTCTTAGCAAGCTTGACTGTTGAAAAAATTCCACTGATTGTGGCGAGGAAGAAATGTTGCTTCGTTTAATAGAAATCAGTAGACCTTCCAAAGCTGAGCTTCACAGTTTACTAGACCAAAAGTTTGTTCTATTATGCAGGCGACTGCACCTTGATCAAAGGAGAAAGGTAAGATGAAAAATCACCTGTCTGTTCGGGGGGCAGGGGGAAAGGGTCAAAAAAGAAAATGTAAGCAATAAACCCGAGTTCCTGGTTCTTTTCCCCTGTTGTCCTTACGGCACAGCAGTGTCCAGACTATGCCGGCAAAGTTTTATATACTGTCCCTCCAAATGCAGTGTGTGGAAAGTAGAGGGTGGTGAGCTCAGAGACCCTTTCTTGTCATCTGAGACCTTTTTCATAGAGAAGGTGTAAGCTGAAAAAGCAGACAAAGGAAGAAAAAAAAAAAAATCCCAAAGCCTATTTCAGACCAAAGAAGCCTCAACAGCGCAGCAACCCGCGATAGGAACAGAAATCAGCTCGGGTATTCAAGGCTGAACAGAGATCTTTTATAACTTACGAATGGCTGAAATCATTTGTAGGATTTAAGAATTTGCTGGTCTTGGTTAGTGTCCAGAAAGTCAGGAAACAATAAGAAAAAACAGCTTTTAGATGTACTCCTGGCTTAAATAGTTTCCAGGGAGTGTGTTTATATGTTGCCTAGAGATAAACTTCAGCACAAAGGAGTGATGCAGACACAAAGTCTCCCTGCTAAGGTGAGATATTAAATGGAGGTGTTGCAGTGGAGTAAATGGGACCTGTGTTAATTTTTACTCAGTGCCACTGCCTCACTGCTTTGTGAGAACATCACAAAATAGCTGCCAAGCCTTCTGATAGATAAGCCTTCTGGCAAGGTAACTGCTAAAGGAGCCACAGTGTCGTAGAAGAAAAACTAGCAGGCATTAAAAAAAAAGCTAAATTATTCGGGCAATCACAAAACTTCTTTTCAAAAATGCAAAGGTAACATTATTAATATTAAATTCTCTTGGGCTTTTCATGTGATTTTTTTTTATATATAACTCATTGTCCTGTAATGAAAAATGTATTCCATACTTCATCTTTTAGTTGTATCACTCTGATATGTCTTACTTTCTTTATAAAAAGAACATATATAATGTCTAGTTTGTATAATTACACACACACACCAAAAAAAATTCTCAAAAGCAAGTGACACTTTGGGTTCTGCCAGAGTTTGCAGAGAGTCTGAGGGGAATGGCTTCCTCATTTAATTCATCTGGAGACCAGGAAACTCTGCTCTTCCTTCATTGGGAAATTACACATCCCAGGACACTGTGGATTTGCTGAAGCCTTGAGTCTCCAACATACTGGCCAGCATTCCTCTTCTCCAGGGAAGAGATAATTACAACACATAATGACCTCTTTATTATTTTACAGAAGTATACAAAATAGGAGGATGAACTACTGTTTGAAGAAACGAGAAAGTCAGTTTGCGGCAGCTGGGTGCTGGTGGAAGGCGCGGGCTGACGCAAGAGCCCCTGGTGAGCTTGGGTCAGTGGGGCGAGGGCGAGCAGGGAGGTCGACTTCTGGACAGGGTAACAGGAGCTCCTGCCTAAAGACCAGAACTGTTCTGCCTAGTAAGCATACTGGAAAACACTTCCTTGAAACACAGTTGAAAATAATAGTCCTCATATTTTATGTCAATGGGTAATTTTGAAGATAAGCCACAGCTCTGTGTGTATTTTTATGAGGGTAGGAAGCAGGGAATGAAATATTTCAGAGCACTGGAAGATTAATATTACTGCGGGATTCAGAAGTTCTGCTGTAAAGTTTAAACACTGTTGTAATGAAATTTGGTCTCTCTGTGCTGTGAAGTACACAGGCCCTAATTATTTCATGACATTTCTCACACAAACATGACCCCGGAATAAGTTATCACGCTAAATAATTTAAAAAGCCATGGACACATGAAATGTCGTCAAGTATATTAACTTTAAATAGACATTTTTGTGAATCACCTGAACTCTACAAACTTCCAACCTCCCCCTGTTATAAAAGCATAAGTTCACAATGTTATGATTTTCTATTTTTAAATGTATGCAATTAAGAAATCCTGAATTATATCGCATGGAATTCTGTGATCTTTCCAGAACGGATCTAACCTTGGATGTACAAATTATGTCTTACAACTGAAGATATAATTCACATGTTTAGGGCTCCTGAGATGTTTAATCAATAATGCTCTGAGTAAACGTGTTTTTAGAGTCTATGAGCCATTACCCCTCAAAAGCTGTAAGTTTGTAGCAGGAACATTGCTGTCTCCATGTGGAAACTCATCAATGTCTATTGACACCTCTCTGTTTAATTGCAATTTAAATCATGGTGTATTTCATTAGATCTCAAAATGATTACAATGCTCCATTAATTTTGTAGTTATTTATGGGAAATATCTAGTAGTGACTCTATGGGTCTTATATAGGCCTCAGTTTGTGAGGGAAGCTCCTATTGACATCAGTGTGAATTCTGCACATGGACTGAAGGCATGACACGGCCCATTATTCTCAATTTTCCATAGTACAGTCTCCGAGAGAACACATCACAATAGAAATTGCTTATCTGGGATGCACCAATAAAGATATGCCAGGTTTATTTCTTCTCAAGATTGCAAAAATTCAAACATTTTCTGTACCCACATAGTCACACTTTTCCTAAATGATATTGTCTCCTTTTTTTATTCCTTTCAGCTATACCATATAAAACCAACCTTACAAAGAGGAATCTGCTGATGAAAAAACATGTCATTTATATTACCAGAAGCAGAAATCAACAAAAGATCTTAACTAACTCAAATTGAGAGCTCTGTCATTGATTTCAGATAAAGACAAATTATTTCACATAAGTTTTCTGTTATTCTATTTCACAATAATAAAACATATCTAAAAAAATAATCTTAGGTACATGTTGGCCAAAGATAGACTAGCAAGCAGTGGAATTTGAAGGGTGTATGCATTAAGGAGAGGGAGAGCACAAGGACACGGTGAGAAGCAGGGTATAATTAGGAATGATGGTGTAAAACTTGGTAAATAAAAATATGGTCAGAGTATCAAGAGGAAAAATTGTAACACTGAGACCTCTTAAACTGTGAAAGTAAGTAAAAATAGTGGTGAGACTGTCCTCTGTGCTATACATGTGGAGCAGTGTAACACAATGTTAGAAGCAACTGATGTTTGGTTAATGACCTCTGACCCTGCAGCTTTCATGTCACACATCAGGAATGACCTCCAAGCACTTAGGGCTCATCTAGACCTTGAAGACACAACCATCACTAGAGGCATGGCAGTGCTCCTCCCCAAACTGTACTGCGTGCAAGTGAAAAGGTGGCAATCGTGTCTGGTGCTGTGCTCTTCTTTGACCCCATTGCCTACCTGTGGAGCTGCAAACCAGACTTATATTCAAAGCAAATTATACAGCATTTTTAGCAGTAAGATTTCAGGCTTATTGAGTGTGACCTAAAAATCTTCAATAAGGACTACAGGCGGGTCCAGTTCAAGGCAGTTTAACAACATAAACAGGGCTCAATCCAAGAAAAGAGAGCAGTTCAAAAGCAAAGAAGGAGAACAACAAGGGAAGACACAAACCAAGAGGCTTCCTGCACCCGCTGATGCTAAGGCAGCTAAGACAACAGAGGCAGCAACTACTCCATCCCTTCCTCAGAGCCAGCTCTCCACGTCATTGGCACTGCATGCCCCACCATCACGGCCCTTCCTTTGCTCTCTGCAGCAGTGCCTGACACAACTGCCTCTTTGCCCGTTCCCAAGACCAGTCCCAAGCTCATCTTTTTTGTGGAAGCCCAAAGACTCATGACATGCACACAGCCGCACCACAGCACAAACACTGCTCTTCTGCTTGTTTGAGTGCACTTTGGGAAAACCAAGAGCAGGCAGCTCTAATTAATACTCAAGCTCTGTTTTGCTACATCAGGCACCAAAAATAGATACTGATTAAAACTAGGATAGAGTAACGTTAAGAACGTAGACACACAAAAATGAGGAATCGTAAAAGCGCCTTTAGAAGCACCCAGGAAAATCAGTAACATTTCTCACCTTTTCAGTCAGCACATTTAGCAATACCAACAGCATCCTTGACTCCCTCCAGAACAACATTTGCAGTAAGCCCTCCTGGTAGATATTTTTCAGAAAAGCAATGGTGCACCTCTAGTCCAAGTAAGAATTCAAGGACAGGAATGTGGATACCTGAGCTACTTCAGAGTCCTCTTGGACAACACCACTGCTCATGCCACTCTGCACCTTATTTCCTCTGATTAGAGCAAATCGTTATACTGATTGTCATCACCTTGAGAGCCAGTGAAACCTGACAGCAAAGCTGACGTTGTCCTGACTCCCCAAAAGCTTCCAAAAGACCCACTGCTCTTTTTCTCCTAAGTTTGAAGATGGGCTCATCAGGGATTGGGAAAGACCTTGCTTATGTAAAATGTATATAATTTAAGAACTACACAGGGAAAAAAAAAACATAACAGTGCTGGGCTATTCCCTCTCTATCCAACTGGTGCTTTTCCAGTTCTATATGGATAACTCATTGTTTACACATTATGTTGAACTTGTTAGGCACTGTGGTATGGATCAAAGAAATTGCCGTGGCTCAGCAAGTTGCTGTAAAGGTTTTTATGAATAGTCTTGATGGACTAGGTGCTCCTGTGCTGAAATATCATGCTCACATCTTTGATTTTACAAGAAAAAAAATAACACTATTAGAAATAAACAACTGTCATGGAAAACACAGATAGCTTTGAACAGCATTCTGACTCATGTAAGAATTTTCCTCAGTAACTAATTCCATTACCACCATTAATTACAGCTGCAAAATGGAGGTTTTGAACACAGCCAAGAACCCATCAAATGTTGAAAAAGTCACCGCACCTATTTAAATCCACATTGTCTTGTGCCATCCGTTTTTACAGAGCACATGCTGAGTGTTGTGTATGAACCACCAGATACAAAGTGATGAGTAAGGCAGGAAGTGCAGAGAAACCTGATATTGGAATAAAGGGAGGATTGGAGCTATCAATTTACTCCCCCTGTGTAGCAAGGGTGAGGATAACACTGAATCGGAACACTTAGTATACTTCCTTATTAAGGATTGGACATAGGCACATTAGAACCAACTAGTCTCTGCTGAAACTCTCCTCAGCCCTTTTTCTCTTGTGCTGCAGAGAAGGCATGGAGAAGGTTTGAAAGGTGCTTCCTCTTAGTGTCAAGAAGCTCTCTCATCCTCACCTTCGTCCCAGCCCCATTGTCCCTGCTCCTTCCCTGTGCCGGTTCCTGGGAAATGCGCTCCCTCCTCAGCACACTCATCGCTGGCAGAGCTGGCTGGGAGGAGCATGCTGCTGAGCTGTAGGACGAGCAGATGAGTGGAGCCTCTGAAGAAGACTTCAGTTCTCTTTCTGCTCAGGTCAGTGACAAATTTCTGCAGAATTGATGGCTGTCAGAAAGAATGTCCTATCTTTTGGCAGAGCTATGGTGGCACACTGGCTATCTTTTATCTGCTGTATCCGTCGCTAAGGTAAGGCACCAGCCTTTTCCATTCTGGAGTGTCTTTAAAGTGCAGATTTTGCCCTTAGTTTAGATCAATGTCATTTCACAGTGCAGGACACACCTGGGAGCACCAAAGTCTGCCTCTTACCTAACCAAGGCAGAGATGATCCTTATAGGAAGCCATGCACACTAACTAGTAGGCAGAAAAGGGCTGGAGAGTGTGCCAAATCTGGGATGGATCCGCTGGGTCACACAGCCCCAAGCTTTCTCCTCCCCTGGAAAAGGGACCAATCCAGAAAACTCAAGGGAAGAAGAGTTCTCATTTCAGCGATGTTCCTCACATTNAGGGAGGGAACTATTAGTAAAGTATCCATACGTATATAAGTATTAACACTCAACACGCTGTAGTTGTGGTACCTGAGATCCTGCATTCTGCGAGGCAGCACAGTCACAGAGAAATTAATTGTGTTTCCTTGCAGTCTCCATGTAAACATACATGAGTACAAATTACGTAATGGACCCCATCAGAAGAGCAGAACCCTTAAGAGGTGCATAGTTCTAGACTAAGTTTGGGAGGTAAAACTTATATTTTGTCATGTATTTTTTAATTACGTGGAAATATTTACTCAGTTTCTTTTTCATGAAGAATGTTTCTTCTTCTGATTTTTTCTTTAATGACCATTTTCAAAAGACAGCAAATAAATGACGCTCTATAGACCACGAAGCAACAGAGTTGTTAGTATTTTTGATACATGCAATTAACATAAAAAGATAATGTGTGAAATGCACGAAGTATGTGCATCATGAGTGAGCACTGTCATCAGCAGTCTTGCATTTCAATAAAGAAAAAATTGTTTGGGGAAGTTGGTCAAACAGCTATTGCTATTACATCCACACACTGCTGATTTCTAATATTTTTTATAAAGATCAGTAATGATATTCTATTAGGGTGATGAGACCAGAATTAATTTAAATAACTTTGTGCCTGATTCATGAAAAACAAAAAAATGCCTCCACAGCCAGGGGTCATTATTTCTGTAATTTTTCTATGGAAAAGTCATGGTCTGCATTCAACTTCCAGTTCAAAAAGAAAAGTTTTCAATTTATACAGATGGGGTTTTATCTTCGCAATCAGTTCCAGAGAAATGACTTAACTACTAAAAGGAAAAAAAAGCCCTCGACTGTCTAGTTCAGAAATACACCCATCACACATCAAAATTCAAACAGACTTTCCTTCCAAAAAATGTTTATCCGCTCCCTCTGCAACTGCAGTCAAAGAAGAGTAAAATGGACACACAAAAGACAACTTATACATAGATCATATTAATAGGCCCTTTGCTTTTTAGACATCAGCATAATTTCCATTCTTGATTAAATACAAATGCCAAAAAGTGTTTAAAAACATGAATCTAAATAAAGATAGGAATGAATGTAAAACACACTCCTACAGTGCTCAAAAAGTATGTACAGCTCACATTTACATGCTTACTCACGGCATATTTCTAAGCAAACTATACCAGCATTGTAAATAATGCTTTCATTTTACTCTTTTGCTTGAAACGTTTTTTTTCCATCATGAAAAAGATCTGTGTACCTTGGAGAGATATCCCAGCCAGCTGAGAGACAAATTATGTGGCTAGCATAACTTTATGAAAAAGCATCGGTTAGAGGAGCTGTATAAGAAAGATTCTGCTCTAGCAATATCAGATGAGTGTTGCCTGCTGGTTAGAATATTTCTGTGAAGGCCAAATCATATCATATTTCAAATCTGGCAAAATATTTACAATATTATTTTTACATTTTCCTATATGATTTTTATTAAAGTGTATACTTATTCAGTAAAGAACAAGCTCAAACCACCTACCACAAGGATATTATCCACACTTTTGCCAGAAAGTAGTTTGCTTTCTAAAGTTACAAAGAATATTTAAAATAAATGGAAGAAAAACAACAGAAAAAAAAAATCTCTTCCCAGTTTGTTTATAGTGTGCTTTTGACACTGCTTGCTGTGTGGCCAGTGTTAGCGTTTCCTTTATAGTTTCCCTTCGTTTGTGCGTGCATCTTGCACAGCCACAGAGAAGAGAAGAGCATTTTTAAAGCTAGATATGTAATTGAAAAACCACAAAACCTGGCCAAAAGATGCAGCATAGGGTGACGCACTGAATTTTAATCCTCCTTTTAAATGAGTAGGTTGGAAGTTTTTAGGGATGACTTAAACTTTTAGTAGATTAAATAAAAACCTGCAAACTATTATTTTCCAATTATTTTAGAATTTTTTTTTCTTTCCACTCCAAAAATTAGATTCTTCTCTCAGAGAAATCACAGAAGTTTCTTCAGGTGTAAATTGTTGTCTGAAAACAGAACCTACTCCCTGCTTTAATATTCCATAGCTCAAGAAAGTAAATCATTGATCCCAGACAACAGGGAAGATACCACTAGAAAAATCCTTTACGTGTCATTTTTTAATGGATTTTAATAACTCTTTACTGTTTTTTTGCAGGGAATATATTTCTTCCTAAACGCTGCACGCGTGCAAGACAGACAAGTGAAAAAGGAAAAGATTCTTATTTGAGTATGGATTGCAGGATCAGGCCCATTGATCTTGGCTTACTTTCTGCTTAGCTTGCACTATAGCAAAACATTATTTAAGACAGCTAGGGCCTGTTTTCAGGTACATATACCACAGTTTGCTACAGCTATAAATCCTTTTATTTTAAAGAATTTAATCCCAATTACCCAAAGGTACATCCAGGCCAAAGGCAAATTCTTTCCGACTTTTTCGTTTGTAACTTTAATATTAGCTTTGCTTCCTAAATAATTTCTTTAAGATCTCCAGGCTGTTTTACAGTTTACTGTTCCCTTTTTATACATTTTCGGTCTTTCGGTTTCCAGTTAATACTTGGGTTTGCATTTCTCAATAATTTTAAAACATAACTTCAAAAAAATAATACCCTTTCTGCTATGAAAACCCTTTGCTGTAATACAAATAGAGTGATTTAAGCACCCTTCTGGGGTTTTGTAGCTGTTAGTGTTCCTGGTCTCAAATTTTAGCATCATTCTTTAAAACGAAGGAAAAAATCAACTTGCAATTTAGACAGTTACCAAATTACCAAAACTAGTGCAGCAACTCTTAATGAGTGAAACCATTAACAATTTTCTGACTGCAGCCCCTGTTCAAATACCTTGGACACCTTGTTAGCACAGAATGAGGTGTTCAATCAAGAGACTGGGAATTGGAAGTACCAGGGCAGAGTTTTGAGTGGTGATTACAAGGGCATGAGTGTGAGTGCCAAAGTAACAGTCTTCTACACTGCAGGAAGCTGAGAAACCTTCAAGTCTACATTTGTAAATCAGCCTGGATGATTACAGCAGTCACAAGCAAAGAACATATGAAACAATTATTTGCACCGTTCTTTCACTCTTTTAATTTGCTCTTAAAATGAACGCAGTGATACTAAGAGCCATTAGTGCTTTGTCTTTGAACATTTCATGAGACATCGTATCTTTCCAAGCAGCATCTTAAATTGCTTAAAAGTAGAAATATAACAAAGAACTATTGTTTTCTGATTGTTAAACCCCTTTCACATCAATAATCTAAGCTTACATTAATGTTCAGATATGTCTTTGAATTTCCTTTATAAGTATTTGGTTGATATGCAGAAGCAACATGATTTTAGACTTTCTACTTCTCCTTAATTGTTGTGACAAAGACAGTTTGCCTTTCTTAAATGAGTAAATTTTGAAAGTATATTTTGTCACATTACTATCATGTTGTAAATGTAGATCTATTTCCATTCTATTAAAGCAAGAGAATACCACACTTTGATGTTAATTTTACTGCTTTAATATTATAAAATGAGTCCTTTATAATAGTTTCCATACAATTCACTCATTTTTTCTTTAAATCTATAAACAGCAATCCATGTAGAAATAACCCTGAACATTTCTAAAACTCGTATTTCAGACACAAAACTTGTTATTAGGAGCTACTTTCGTATTAAAGATAAGGAATTATTGACTAAGGGAGTGATGAGAAATAGCAAAGAAGAATTAAATTATCCCTACCGAAGAACTGAAAAAAGATAATCTACTTAAAAAAAATTTCAAAGTATCCTGCTACTTCTCTATACTTCATGGATATATAATATATATATAGCCCTAGTACTTCACTGCTTCTGGTTTGAAGAAATAAATTGTCAGTGGAAAATATCTAAAATTGCTGCATTTAATTTAAGAGAACTATGATGTTTATGCTGTGATTTTTTTGGACAGCTCATCTTATGCCTTTTATAGGAATAAGAGAAGAATATTAGGAGCTTAATTAGCATCTCAGCTGTACTAATTGCTTATATAAATAGCAAATAGAAATTAATTTTTGTTCTTTTTGATCATCAAGAAATATTATGCAAGAACTTCTCACACAGGACTGTTTTCTTCCATTTATTATTGTAGGAACATAAAACATTTACTTCGAATTAATCCATTTTCATAATAATTACTTGCTTGCAGAATTCTATTTTGAGCCTTGCAAAAATAGTTAGCTCCCCAATTTAAAATGCATTATTATGTCTAACAAATCCTGAAATATTGCCATGCATCAGTCCCTGCCTTTACTACTGGTTTCTGGAAACTCCCCACAATAAGTCTCTAAACATTAAAAGAAACAGATAGTTCTGCTTCTATGTCTAATATTTGAAGAGTGAAAAATTATTTAAATAATACAGTCAACCTGTACTAAACCAAAACGCCAGACTGTGATATTCTTCACTGGTACTGACAAACTGTGGATCTAAATTATGCTGAAGGGAATTCAAAAGTGCAACATCTTTACTGCTATTTTGTGCTTGTTTGTTCTAGGTAACTTTAAAAATATGTGTTATTGTCATTTTTGTACGTAAGGGCACTGAAGCTATCAGGTAATATTGTAAAGTTACATATCACTTAAAAATATATGCGAATATTTTCACCCCTCCCCCGCTCCCCCAGCTATACCTACCAGCAGCTGAAAACAACAGTAATTGAAATTAAAAGGCTCCCTTTTGCAAGTAGTAGTCTGGTTTTAATAACCGGAGGGGTTTCAGATGCAGAGGGCGCTGTTGTTCATGTATTTTGCAAGCATTTCCTGATGAGGGATAAAAACATTGATCTAATAGTTTAATGTTTATATTTTTAAGCTTTCCATGAAATGCCAGTGGAATTGCTGACATATAGATGCTACCTTCCACAGTATGCGATGAGTTTCCTGAAATAAATCCTTTTCGTGACAGACTGGAAGGGAGATGCCAGCTATCGTCACCCAAGTGAAATGTTTTTCACTGTTTCCACTTTACAGTCCATTTACCAAGACTTTATAACCCAGCCACAAGGTTCCTTCCATCGCACATTTTCATATAAGGATATTTTGGTTATTTTTATTTTAAAAGCACACCAGATGTATTTAAGTGTAACTTGCAATACAAAGCTTGAAAACAATTTGAAACATATCACCGCGGTGGTATTCTTCAACATATCTTTCTCTCTAAAATACTCTTTGCAGTTCATAACTAACTACTTCAGGTGTTTTGTCCATAACAAAGTATTAACTAATTATACCCACAAAAACAGAAAGGAGAGGAACATGCCATTTAGATCTTAAAATAATCTTCTGCACAATAACTTTTCTTTAGAGCTTTACGTATGCGTGTATTAGCATTATAACTCCACACGCATCAGTAACAGCTTTAAAGACACCGTTAGTTCTTTGAAGTAAATTGTTTTCTAAGTCCCTATATAATGTGCTGCATCTTGTCATGCATTCACATTTTTAATAATTTTCTCTTTTCCCCCCACTGTTGGAAAAAGAACTACTGTGCCTCAAAAGAGAGACAAAAAAAAGTAGGTAAAAATCTTAACGACAACTTTGACCCACAGAAATCCAGGAAACTTACGGCTACAGCTGAAATTTTGTGTTTAACTTGCAGAATTGTACCTAAGGAGTTTAGCTGGGTGGGAAAGAATGGGCATCCTGCAGTCCTTGTCTGAAGTCAGTGGGAGTCCAGCCTGAGCAAGAATTACAGGACTGGGCCTGCGACACCCCGGATCGACTCCCGCACTGTTCCCTGTGCTACCTAAGCCCAATAAGCTGTACTAGAGCCAGAGCAACAGGCTTTGTCCAGATCCCACTTGTGACTTTAAATCAGACTCCGAAAAACTGCTCCACCGACTTTGTAAAGCTTAACGCTTATTTACCATAAAACCTAAATTTACCCTAAAAGGTATTACTTGAAAGACAGGACTTGAAGGAAATAATTTGATACACATTTTTTTTCTTCTCTAATAAATTTTATTGATTTCTGGTTTGCACTACAGTCAAATGGACCTGCATTTTAAAGTGTTTGCAAAGCATCCATATGGCAAATTTGATCCTTAAAATGAAGCTACTAAGTTAAACTATAAATATTGGGGTAAATGCGTTTCTCATATGTCACTCCCGGTGTGGGGCTCTCCAACTTTTGTGAAACATTTTAAAACAAACTCAATATTTCAAAGTAACGAACAAGCCATCAGAATATGCAGCTGACCAAAATTACTCCAAACGTGATGTTCGCATTTCATATTAACCAAAACTTTGCCTAGTTAAAACAGCGTCTACGCTCTAATAAAAATGGCCATTGTTAGTTTTTCTCCTCGAATCAATGCTCATTCAGAAGTTTTCCACCTGATAAAGGCTTTACTATAACGGAGACAAAGTTGCATTTTATGATTGGCAAGTTCTTTGCGCCCCGGCTACCCCCCAGCCTGACGGAGTGGGGCTCCGAGATGCATTTTGGCCCTGTCTTTATGCCAAATCACTGCCATCAAAACAATGGCTCATATTACATGAAAATCTTGTGCAAATGAGCCATAATGGGAGTGAATGACAATCTTGTAAGACCGTGCAGCAGGATTCTCCTTTGATCTGAAATATTGTTAATCTTTCTCAAACATAACACTAAGTATACTTGGCAAATCCTGGATGAGAAAGTCCCTATAGTGCGGCTCTGCGGACAGCCAGCCAGAAGCCAAGTACACCCTGCCACAAAAAGAGGCACAGCCAGAAGCGAAGTACACACCGACACGGAGCCACAAGTTGTGCAGTTGCTAGAAATTTATTTACGATTAAAAGACCTCTTCACCCGCTTCCTTTTCCCGAAAACAAGCTAAACAGTATGTTTATTTATTCTTAATAATGGATATTTGCTGCTGCATCACAGCTTCATTTAATTAAGAAGCTGCAGTATTTAAGATATTAAAATCTGTGTTTCAAAAAGGTTTGCTTTTTCAAAACACAGGCCTTATTTATTTGCGGCTTAAGAATCAGCCGTGCTCTAAATTATAGTTTTAATATGATGTTGCAGGGAGAAAAAAATTCTAGCAACGTAAGGCAGGATTTTTCATTGGTAACAAAAGCATGATATAGGAGTTTATACTTTCCTAATGATGCTTAAAGCAAAGATCTGGAACGGTATGTCTCAGATGAGGTCATATATCAACTTCAGGATAGTAAAAACCTCTCCTTAGACTATATTACAGCCAACTCACACCTTTTTGTTGTGCAGCCAAATATGCAAGGCGTATGTAGACGAATGCAAACAGAGTAAATCATGTTGATTCAGTGCTAGTAGGAAATATGCCTCTTCAGTTGTGTGCTGCTTTTGAAGTACTGCCTAAAAATCAGTCTTGGGCTTCAAAGAGAGGGGATTATAGCCTTTATCCAGCAATTAATATGGCTGAAACTCAGAATGTCAGCACCTGACGACTATACAGGCTGGACAGTAGCCTAGTAGGGGTCCAGTCCCCCTCAAGAATTGGAATTTACAATAAAAATTAGTGCATAAATAGACTGAAATATTTGGGAAAGGGGCATAAAATTTTAACTTCTAACGACCTGTCTATATTTTGACATGTGGGGGAGAGGGGGAGTTGTGGTGTCCCTTGACCTTTAACCTGCCTTATCCACCTAGATCATTTTAATCTCCCACCAACTGTTAAGCAGAAAAGAGTGCTATTAAAGAGAAAGCTATTCCTTTTGCCTTCTTACATAGATCAGATGACAACCTCTCCAAGTCCCTCCTCTCTGTCAGAGTTCAAGGGTTCAAAAATGGTCAGAATATCAAGCAACAGAAAGCCAGCAGGACTGCTGCAAAAAGAGTTTAAGCACTTCGTATTATGCAAAGTGGTTAAAAAAAGGGGGATGGCATTATTTTGAAGTTTTACTCCCTGGTTTATTTTTTTTAAATAGACACTTTGATTTCAGAAGATCATAGGGCTTCTAATTTGAGGGAGGAGGAAAATTCTTACATTATTCTGAT
The DNA here is from genome assembly GCA_013398815.1 of Ibidorhyncha struthersii. Lineage (NCBI taxonomy): Eukaryota > Metazoa > Chordata > Aves > Charadriiformes > Charadriidae > Ibidorhyncha > Ibidorhyncha struthersii. The sequence goes on along the minus strand of VZSZ01005885.1, from coordinate 100,789 downwards.
TTGCACCCAAAACCTCGTAGCTTCCTTAAAACCTTTTTCCGTATTAACTCTTTATATGGAATTCCCAAGGTTCACGTCACATACACATGTATTTTTCAATAGTGTACTGGAAATAAAATGAACATTTAACGGTCTCGTTCTAGTCTCTGTGCCAGGGAAAATAAAATAAAATAAGATAAAATGAAATAAAATAAAATAAAATAAAATGGAGCATGCAGTCTTCTTAGCCCATAACCATCCTCAGATGGCATTTCACAATGCTACATATAGCACCCTATTCCTCAGAGAACACCCAGGCTTTCTACTATTTCTCGTTTTTAACCATAGACATAGTTGTTATAACACGTTTCTTCCCAGAATTTCTACTTGCTTTGAAGAAAATATCCCCTGAGTACCCATGCTTAATGTACTTATGGAAAAGCAACTCTATATCATGACAAGCTAAACAATATGGTTCTTTAATAAAGAATGCCTGATATTAAATGCAGAGTTCTTATTTCAAAATGGTAAAAAATCAGTTTGAGGGAAGGAATATAATTGCTCAACATAATATAAATGGAATGGGTGCAAGCTGAATGTAATTTTTAACAGAGCCCCACTTTCTAAATATACATATAATGTGTTTGTGTGCCTGTGTACAGAGACACGATAAACAATAGAATTTAGAACACTGCATTAGATTTTGGCTTTTGCATTAGGCCCTTCGTATCCTGTGTATCCTAAAACGCTTGACAATGTTTCCATTGTACTTAACTAAATACAGTAATGGTGGTGCAATAACACAATGGCTTGAGCTCTGCCTTGGCCGGCTGAGCCTGTCGTCGTGTGACAGGGAGTTTTGGCTGGGAAGGAGGCTTAGCCAGCCTCTTTTCACAAAAGTGCCATGGCGATATTGCCTAGACAGGCAGCAGGGACAGGCGAAAGGGATTTTGGATTAACATCTCATCTCATGAAGGACGGCACCTCAAACAGTTCAACACCTCCCTGGCGTTGTACTGCCGTGTCAGCATTAAGAATCAGCCCAAGTCCTGGTGGGAGACTTAAACTTGTGACCTTCTAGCCAAGAGGTAAGAGCACTGCCGGCGGAGGCGTACTGTCATTATTGATATCTGCTTGCGTGGGCTGACATCAGTGTTGACTACAGTTTGACCTGAGAGTGGAAAATTGATGCCCCCACAGATTTTAAAAGTAACCCGTACCTTGCAGAAAAGCTTTGGCTTTTCTTCCCTATTGGAAGTTACCTCTTCTACCAGAGAACTGCAGTTTCCAGCAGACATCCAGTCTCTAAACACTGGCATCCTAAACACCTTAAAGGAATCTGAATAGCTTTCAGATCTGTCTGGATTCACAGTATTTAATTGGAAACTGTAAGTTTAGCTTATAAAGTTCCAGATAGAATGCATTTTTATAGTAAAGTATTCTGGGGGGAAGATTGGTATAGTATTTGCAATAATTAAGATTGAGTACATATTTACATTTTACAAGGCAGTAAAAAAACATTCCAGGCACCTGGCACCTATATAAGGTAGGGCATTTTCCAATGACACTGTAATATCAGTAGATAAAAATACAAAAGGGGTAGGAAATGTATTCAACTGGTACTGTGTGCTATGCACAGCAAAGGAAATCTCCTTGGGGAATATTTTCATTACATTACAATGTACATAAATTTGATATGGGAGAAATTATCGGTCCTGATTCTGCTTCTGCTGAAGTTACCATTACCAAATTAGACAGTTGATGATTGCAGACTTGGACCCAGTCACCACAGACTCATCCCAATTTGACAGTGATGCTAACCATATTTAGCAGATGTTAAAATCTAAGCATCTGAGGACCATCTAGATTTACAAAGTGAAGGTGTAAAAAGGTGTTGCCTAGCTTAGGGCCGGGGTGCATTGTAGGGGCAGATGAACTTTGGAAAAAATCTTTAGCTGGTAGTCCTGATGGTAGTTTAGATTTCTAGGTTGTTTTTTTTTTATCAGAACTTATAATTGGTGCTTATCCCAAGCTGCTAGCACCACACCAAATTTAATTTAGAAACACAAATCATAGCAGAAAGTGAAACTTTGCCAGATACTAGCAATAATGGTGCCAGCTAATCCTTAGACATAAAAATATATCTCTCTCTCAGCAGATATCTCGGGGCAATCATATGCTCCTAAAGGTATACTGAAAAGATGAACCGGTGATTTGATGGTGGGTAATATCCAGCAACCTTGTTTAATCAGATTTTAGCCCCCAAATCTTGCAAAGTCAGCTGGCTTCACGAGTTTCTGATTGCTTCAAAATCAGAAGAACGAAACAATGAGTTAGAGCTGATCATCTACAGCTCTAATTCAGGACCAAACACTGGCAGAAAATATTCCAAAATGGGAACGTGCATACAAGCCTCAGCCTCATTTCTTCAGCCTAGATAGGAGGTGCTGAACTGTAACATCTTTTTTCTATCCGTTTTCTTTTTTTTGTAAAATGTCTTTGCTTGTTTATTAAAATGTTCACTGCTGTGATCCCGTTTTTTACCCGGGGAGCTGAGTAGATTTAAAGATGACACATAGCTGTATAAATCTTATGTTTACTACGCCTTCTGCAAAGAAGTGCCTGGCTGACCAAAAGTAACTTTTATAAGCAAAGAAAAAGTAGTGGGTAGGCAGCATGAGGCAGACCAAGGGGGTTATGTATTCCGCACAACCTGGGAAATTTACAGCAGGCTGTGGTGTGGGAGCTGAGCCCCTCCTCGGGAAGCCGGCTCAGCCCTGGAGTACCGTACTGCAACCGGGGACTCTCACTGCTGGATTCCTCGCTCTGTGCTCTTACCCACGTGTAATTCCAGTTGCTCCGATGATGTTATCCCTAATCAGACAGATTTAGACCATAATCACACCGAAGACCTTTTACTGAGATATTTTTCCAGTGAAAACTCAACTATGAAAAAATGATGACAGCAATGACCTGAATGGGTAGAATTCTTTAGAGGTTTGGTCCCAATTTTTTTAATGAATTCATAAATTCACTTTGGACCAATGTAAGTTGTATACATATGAATCTAAAGATTTTAGACAATTAACTTCTCCTGATCTGCAGTCCCTAGTTTATTGCTATGGTTTACTCCTTGCAAATGGGTTCTTTTTCTCTGGGACTCATAGACCAGTTTGATCATTATTATTATATAAAAATTAATCACATCCATGATTCTATGGGTTACCGTATAAGGCCTTTGTTCTTAGAACTGGTTCCCTATAAGTTTGTCATAAATAGTAGGAGGGAACAACTTTTATATGTTTGCAAAAAGACAGCCCCCAAAATGGAGACCAAGCAAAATATTAAAGTAAATGTCTCAGTTATTTTACTTATACCAGTGCTCATAATCCAAGGCAATTGAACATTTTAGGAACTGTTTCCTCCCCATCTTTTACCAGTGTTTATTTTTCTGGGAATTTTATGGCACCTCTTGAAACGGCAGGCCTGCACCTCTGGCACTGTTTTGGGATATGGAATAGCCACACCTTTCTGAGCATTGCATCTCGACACTAGGAATCCCGCCACGACCCATCACCAAGATAACAAATAACAACTCGTGTGGAGTCCTTCTATGAGCTAAGTGGGACACTTTGGCTCATGAGGATCCCTGAAATCCAGCCGTCCCTGTTGTCTTGCATTGCTGCGACAGAAGAACCTGCAAGGCAGCAGCCTCCCAGCAGCAAAGTCTCCCCCATACTCCATGCCACCCCTAGTCTGATTTTGGCCTCTACACCAGACTAACACCAAAACCTCTGCCTTCTCTTCAGCCTTCCCTTCCTTCCCCTCAAGTCCCCTTGCCAGCCCAAACCTTCTCATCAAACTCACACATCTGCCCAAATCCATCTAGGTCACCTCGTCTTCACTTATTTAGTAGTTCACTTCCACCTGGTACTGTCTCTATCGGTACACCTTTATCTTCCACACTGCTTCTGCCATTACCACTACCTCTATGCTGGAGATCTTTCATGTCGGAGCCAATTGCTATGGTTACAGGCAATCTGCTGTATGTTTCATCTCCAGGAGCTGTAAATGAGGGAGTTTTAACAGCATTTGAGTAAGCACTGCCTCTTCCTTACATGGAGCATGCATCCCCATTCAAATTCATCTATCCACTAGTTGCTGCTCACATCATATATATTACACTAATAAGAAATTCTACCTGGATATACAGAGTGAGGATGAGTTCACGCCTTGTGAGGAGCAACAGCTACAGTATTTTACGGCCTTTCTCATTTTAATGGCATGAGCCTACCATTTCAGTCACACACCTTTTTGTTCCATGTACGCAAGCTCCGATTCTGACTGTGGGGTGAGGTTTGAGAGAGTAAAAAGGCTTGATCTTATTTTAATCTACATATGGTGGTGTAAAATATCAGTGAAACAGAATATACACACTCTGCATCCTGAAAATAAAAAAAAAATTACAATAAAATTACACAGTGTGCTCATATTTTGTGCCTTAAGAAAATGTAACTGGTATTTCTGAAGTTTTAGTATGACGTTCATAGCAGTTGACTATCAACTAAAATATAATCTTAAACCCCGGTCATTCCATTTTAGAGAGAGCGTGTGTGTGTGTGTGTAATAAGGATGGGAGAGCAGGGGGCATTTCAGCTCTGAGCGTGAATCTATTTGTGCCAGTTCTACAAGTCAGACAGAACTGAAGACACTAGTATTTTAATGTTTTAACTCAGGTGTAAATCATACTAGCCAGAAAAAATGTTTTCATAAACGCAAATGAGAAACACGCTAAGAACAACTGATGATGTGATATTTCTACAATTTTGAATGAAAATCTGACAAAAATAGCTTGCAAGATTTTATTTCACAAGGAATCCAGCCACAAACTCTGCCCACGATTCTGCGTAAAAACAAATCCCCAGATCTCTTGTAAACCTCGATGGAATCAGGATCCAGATCGCCACACTTTCAGCTCAGCCCAGCTATCCATAGGATAAATCCTGATGTGTCCAGCCCTCAGACAAAATAATGAGTTGCTCCTGCCAGGCTAGAGGGGCACAAAGTGCCTCCAGCCTTAAAACGTGGTACGCAGGAAGCCACCAAGCTGCATGGTCCTGACGAAAGAGCGGCTACGGCTGGGCAAGCACGCCTGGCTCCAGCGCAAGCTTGCATCTCTCCGTGTTGGTGGAGATTTTACGTCACAGCTGACACGCCAGCTCTCATTAATTAAGCCAGGCAAGTTCCATGACCTATTTTACACCAGAGCTGTGCTGAATGGCCTCATCCGGCTTCGTAATCTACGGCCCCACCAAACCTGTGCTTTAGGGAGCTGCAGTTCATATCGCTGCGTATCAGAAAGCAGGCAACGTAAAGCTTGCTCCCTGCATCGCAATGCTGCTGCGTGCGAGTGAAGGGACTGCTTATGAAAAGCACAGTCTCCGCCTGATTTGGCTCCCTTCCTTTTCCCACCATGAGGGTGATGTGAAGCCCCTCACCACCGCTCCCCACCAGCAGGGAGCTACCTCCCCTGGAGCAAGGCTTCAAACACCCACCCGGGCGTGGGTCACTCCCTCCTCTTCGGCTGTCACCCCATCCTCTACTGTTCCTCGTTCAGCCGGTGCTGCGGTCCAGTCCATTGTGAAACTGGAAAAACTGACCGGAAAACAATCCTCATTTGTTAATCGCAGCACCATATTTAGATTTGGTAGTATGCAAAAATAAAATAAAGTTGAACCAATCTAGGCCTGGATTTGGCTTTCTGTCTGTAACATCTTACAAAAGGATGGTGACAGCTGAATGAAATCAATATATCCCTTAGGCAAATGACTTTCCCTTCCAAGAATAGATCTTTACAAAAATAAGATTGCGCACAGTCATTTCAGGCCCCTGAAAATAAAATGGTCCTCAAATACAATAATTATTTTATTATATATTTTTAAAAAGTTTCTCCCAGTTGACAATGTGCCCTTTTAAATCCCTCCCTCCGTAGAGTTTTATTACTCATCATACACCCCTGGATTTTCTGATGAATTTTTCCTAGGACGTATGTAAGTAGCACATTTATAAAGCTATTACGCACACACAAAATTCCTGGAACTGGCAGTACAAAGCCGATCTTGGAAGCAGATGAACTCTGCCAGCAGAAAGACATCTGTAATGCGTGACAGTGCGTCCATACAGGACATCCCCGTGGAGCGTCTGCGGTCCCCCTGGGGTGTCCCAAGGGAAGAGCCCTGAGCAGCCACTGCTCAGGACCCAGGCACAAGGTCTGGGCTGTGGTCTCTGCCCACAAAGCCAATGCATTGCTTTGTTTTGTCACTGGTGATGTTGGGTATAACTGTAATTCAAGTCTCGGTGTACCTGAAAACACATAAATGCCCTGATCAGCTCTGAGTCTATGTTTGTTTCTCAAGTTAGAAAGGTGTGAGAAGGTTTTCAGTATGAATTTATCCACATGGTTTGGAAATCCTCAGCTAAAAATCTTAGGCCCCATTTTTTTATCATCAATTGATTCCCGCATTTAAATTTATGGAGCATTTCGCACTGTTTCCTGCTGTGGTCATCATCAGGTCTTGGCCGCCGGATCATGAGGAAGCAAGCCATGAATGGCAGAAAACCCTGTGGCTGTCCTTATCTACAGAATGGCAAACACGAGCTGAGCTCTGTGCAAAGTCTGCTCAGCTGTCAAAAGAAAAATTACAAAGGGCTCCCTTCTTTCAGTGAAGTAATATATTTCTGACTTTGCAAAAGTCTTTTACTTAGCCACAATTGCATCATATCTGAAATTATTTTATGACCTGGGGCATGCGTAGCAGGCCCATCTGTTCTCTCATATTGGCTCGGAGATGACTGCCACCATTTCATTCGGTGTTTGAAAATGCCAAAATATGAAACAACTTCCATATTCGTTAATGAGATTTACCAGAAAAAGAACACCAGCAACAAAAGAGAGCAAAAATAATCTCGGTTTGGGTCTTTCCAAGCCAACATTTTAACTTTTCAAATACATTCACACAAACTCATTACAATTGTCACTAGAAAACAACTGAAATCCAGCTAGGCATGAAAGGAAAAGTGGCTGAAGGTTAGGACATATTTGGTAAACTACAGCTAGCTTTTACACTTGTGATTTTTAAGAACAAACCCTTAATTTTGAAATTCACAGTCTCTCCACCATTACAAGCCCCTTCAGGGCAATGATCTATCAAGTTCTGACTGTTTCAAACTGTTTGTGCTAGATTCAGCATCTATCACTCCTCAGACTTGCTGCACATTTAGCCACAGAGCCAAGAAACAATAATTTTCAATTAAGAAACCTGGAGAAGACTTGGGGACTTGATTTATGGTGCATGACTAATTATCGAATAGCTAGCCTAATGAAAATTAAGCTGCTGGTTACTACAAAGATTTAACTTCATTTTCTTGAGACGATGCTGATATGACCCAGAATATAATTTACTGAAGTTTTATTATACATTTCAAAACAGGCAAAACAGCAGAAATGATCTAATTAAATTTTTAAATATCATTTTAAATTTTTTCTTTTTTACATTTTACACTGTAATGGAGATAGCTCATGTAAACTTAGATCTGAATTAAAAGCTTCTTATTGCCTGAAGTTAAAGTGTTTCCTTTTGGATGCTGATGAAAGAGATCAGAATATGAAGGAGGACATGACAGAAATTGCTTTTAAGACTCAGTGCATTTACAAGCAAAAGATTCAGTTCAGCACAGAGTTGATGCATAAAAACTAGGTTCAATACCTACAGTATTTTATATGTAAAATTATGTTTAGAAATTCTGTTTTAGAATGAATTTTGGCAATCTTTAGAAAATAACTAGGATAGTGCTCTATGACGCTTATTTATTTTTAACTCTTCATGGGCTTGCTTCACAGCTTAAATAAGTCAGTGGACTTTCTTCTCTCAAGTATTTGCTTCCTACTTATAATGGTCTCTTTCAGGGCTATAAGGGTCCGACTGTGGTTGTGAGTAGCATACACTCGTATGAGCAATCCCATTAGAAACCTTAATGGGGGAAAGAGGAGTTTAAAATTAGGCATTAAGGGTGAAGGTAGAGGCCTCATAATTGCTATTTCTGTGGTGAGTTGTTGGATAGAAATTTATAACGCTATACATTTAGGGTCTCTGATCATGCAAATACACATTATTAAGCAGGAAAAATTAGCAAGTCTATAAATACCCAATGGAAACAACTCTGTATAAGTCAACAGTCACTACTATTTTCACCCTACACATTCACGACTTTCACTGGTCTCCATGGATCTGTACAGACAAAGGAAAATGAAACAATACATTCCTCAAGTCACACTCTTTTGCAGAAATTAAAAACTTAAAGATATATTTCCAAGGAACAAATAAATCTATTCCTATGCACGAAGCCAACCTTAGTTTGATTTGCGTCACCATAAACAATTCTCCTTCTGCTGTGAGTCCTGCATGCAGCACTCATAGGCATTGTTTCGTGCAGTTAGGCGAAACAATGAGGAAGGAAATATCAAGGTGAAATGACGAAAGCCCTAGATTAGAGCAGCTGGTAACAAGACTGCTCAGGATTGTCACCAAAGATACCAGTCACTGAAAGAGAGAAAAAAGGGAAGAAGGAAAGGATAACTTGATTTATTCAGGAAATTGCTTGTTTCTTCAGAAGGCCTTTATGGGGACCATCACTTTATGTTAGGAGGACAGCTGGTAACCAGAAAGGGAGTGGGAAATAAATTAATTTCCTATCTAACTCTTTAAAGATCTGGGTGGTGTTTAAGTAGATGTACAGATATGGTCTGGGAGTGCAACTGATGTTTTTCCTTCAGTTTCCCAATGGCAAAAACAGCCTAAACCAAGACTGCATATTTTTAGTATTTTCCATACTGAGGCAGCACTAAATCCTGATAAGCTCCAGTTTGGGTAGCAAACTTCTACCTACCCACATTTCCCTGACTTTTTCAAAACCTTGTGTGCTTACACATGTGTTTACAAACACGTCACTTTTTAGTTAAGATGGAGAACTTTCTTGCACAAGGTTTGGTACAAGATGTGTCTATGCAGAGGGGTAGGGCCAACCCCAGACACTAAAGTCAAGTAACAGTCACTTGTACTGACCCATGAGGGAGAAATCCCTCCTTTTGTCTCCCAAGGTGTTCCACAGTGCCCCTCTGAATTACTTGGACTGGCGCTGGGAGAGCATGTTGTCTTTGCTCTCCTAAACCCATTGTGTCGTACTGCTGTGTGCTGTTAAACAGCTGCCACAATTCATCCCTGGGCTGGCCATACTTCAATAGTGGGTGAAGTGATTCATGCATGTATGGACTGTAAAGTTTGTAAAGCACTTCAGGATCCTTTGACATAAAAGCTGCTACATCACTGTAATTTATTAGCAGAGTGGGTTAAGTCTTAACGACAATACCCTCCGAGGTAATGCAGCTCAGACTATTAGTCTGAAATGGTCTTGAAAAGTTTACACACAAAACTAAATGTATACTGTAAAAGCATTCCTCTGTTTGCAGTCTGGGGCCACTGTCTGTCCATAAAAAGACTTCCTTGTCGTGGCTGTTTCTTTAGGCTGCATAGCATTTAGAAGCTGGAAATAAACATATATCCAGAGCCTTCCTTACGCTGTATCGCAGCACAATGGAAGTGGTTGCTGCACTTATTATGGGAATATTATCTGACTGCATATGAGGGGAAGGGAGGATCTGTGTAGTAATGCATAGTTCAAACTATGAACAAAAATGCTGAGCACCTCTGTTCGACACTTCCTTTTGTCTCCTGATTTATCACTGTAGTCATATTTTCAAATCAGGCCATATAATAAATACCTACTTCAAGTGAACCCACTTCCTGTGAGGAAGAAAAAAATACAGGAAAACAGTGACCAAGAAAAAAAGATTGAACTCTATTTCAGGTCCAGGATGTGGCATTCACATTTCCATGCTACCTTTGTGAAGCTTCACATAATCTCAACAGTTTGATCAATGGTAGATTAAATAAAGCATTGTATCCAGGAAGCAAATCCTTACATATATACAGTATGGGTTTTCTGTATCTGTAAGATGTTGGAAATTTATTGCAGGAAGAGAAGGAAGATGATCTGTACAATAAGAGATATATGGTCCTTCATTATAGAGGCCTCTCAGCTAAAACTTGGAAAATTTCTTTTTTTTTTTCCCCCATGTAAATTTCTCACCTCTGGCCCCTCTCTATATTCCTTGCTGCTGTTATTAAATATCCTGTAGTTTCAATAAGACATTAATATTCCAAGTAGCAGGTTAACAGACCCTAAGAGAAAAGCAAGAACTGCACTCATTTAGTTTGACCTATATGCCTCCGGCCACGGCTGTGGTACATGGCACTGAATGTCATGGGGCGGTGGTTATCTGGGCCTCAGGTCTCTCGTTGTCACTGCCTTCCAAGGCAGAGTTTGCCATCCTGGAAATCCTTGGTCCCAGATACAAGATCTGGCATCCAGTCACTTTGAAATTCGTGCTGTTGAGTTGTCATTCAACCCAGAACAGGTCAAGGGCTGACATGTACAAATACACCCCGAGTCATTACCTCTCTGCTCGTAGACAGGGAGTTTGAACCACGAGCAGGTCCACTGCTTCGCCAGGCTTACATAGTGCTATGGTTTTCTCTGTAAAATCAGCAGTGTACTAAGTAAAATTCAACATAGCGTGTTATATCTTAGGAGTTATCAGTAGACTTTTAACCACCACAAAACCACGATATGAAGTGCGACTCATTTCTCTTTGTTTTTCATCCCATTGGCCTTTGCTACTGGCATTGAGTTCTGCTACAGGAATCTAATCCAAACTGTGTGTCTCTTGGAGATACTACACCCTGAGCAGCACAGATGCTGGGGGAGTGCAAGATGCCTGAAGTTATCTGGGATGTCCTGTGTGTCTCTTCTTTAAAGCATTGAGACCCAAACTCTGCTTCTCAGTGGGCACTGAAAAAGCAGCCTCTTCCCATTCTGTCAGTCATTACACCAATGCTTAGTAATAATTAGTGGAGGGATGAGAGGAGATACCCTGCAGAAACACAAACAATGGAAGAGAAACTACAAGCAAAACAAGGCTTGCTTCAGATTTGAATAAATTAGCTGCCGATGGAGGGAAATGGAGCAGATGGTCAGCCGGAGCATCTCAAGCCCAGGCAGTCCTACGCGAAGCAGCATGAAGCCAACCGGGCAGCTCACAGAGGAGGGCCGGCTCAGACATCTAGGGCTGGAGAGCCCAGCACCATCCGATGCTGGGGCGGGCAGGCGGCCCAGAGCCCACAAAACGAAAACACACGGCCTACAGTAAATGCTCAGGCAGACAGCTAACAAAAATAACCAGTAAGCCAGCTAAGTATCAGCAGCTGCTCAGGTAAAACAAACTCTTAACTGAGCACCCACCACAAGATTCACCTCAAAAATCAAGAAATAGAGCATCCTATTTGTCCTTTAATCCCTGTTGGACCCAGAGGCCAAATGAGTTAAGAATCTAGGGTTTGGTATGGTTGTACAGGGTGGAACGACTGAAAGAAAACAAGTTCAGCAGTCTCAGATGGTTCCCCAAAGGGCCTCTCATACCACTGCTGGCAAGAGCTGCCGCTCTTCTTGGCAGGCACAGCCGAGCCAAGGACAGAGTGGGTCTGAAGGTTGCCCACATTTTCCCGGGTAATATTTTGTTAGCTCAGAGGACAATGCGGGGATAATGAGGTGGGATTTGTATTTACTGTTACTCTGCCTTAGTTAAGGCAGGACTTCAGCATCCAGGCGATTGCTCTAGCTACCCCTTTTAAAAGCACAAAAACAAAACTTTTTTTTTTAAACAGGGCACGGCTGCATGAAGAATTAAATATGTTTTGAAGTGAGTCTTTATGCCTTGCATAGAAAATTCAGTGAATGTCATCTTTACCCCTTGTAAGCACAGAGCTTATGTTCAAAGAAACTTCACGAGAAGTGCGAAGGCAGATGCTCTTTGTTTAACGCCACTTACTAAGTTTTAGATCAAAATGAAGCAAATAATAGATGTCTCCCGTTAAATAAAACAGGTCATGGACCCAAGAAAACAATTTTAAGTATGGTTGTAAAAACATAGTATTTTTACTGGAGTTGGTTTTACTTTCTAAAATGTTTAATTTTTAAAAAGAAATGTGATTACTCTCTGTTGTCCCTAGGTATTAAGAGTATTATTATATGGGCTCAGACCTGAAGGTATCACAAATTACGGGTACATTCAAATTTAACAGCTCCTCTTTCATGATATGAACAGCATGTTCTCTCAGTCTTCAGACTACTGCACTGAGCATGGTTTAGACAGAAAAGCTGTAACAAGCTGACCCAGGACAAAGTCCAAATGCAACACCTGACATGGACCACTGGTGGACTCTCAGTAAATTCTGCTAGAATGTGTTATCAGGCTGTTCCTATAGGGGAGTATCCAACAAAGGAAATCAACAATTTCAGGAGTTTTTCTCCCTGCTTGTTGCTGTTTCCTGTTAGGAGATATATCAGATCTCAGATAAAAGTGTTAGTAAGCCTAAATAACCTTTACAGGAAATGTAGAGTCATCCTGGCCTGAAGTTCTGGACCACATAAGGCAGAAGGGATTTGTCTGTTTAACGGCCACATATACCTACATCCTTGTATGTATGGCTTTTCTTCTGTATTTGATTTAAAGCATGAGTTAATTCCAGAAAGCCTGTATTTTCTCCACAGTTAAAGCAAAATTTGCTGAAAACAAAACAATGCAAACAAAGTAGAAAAATATCATAATAGTATAACTATAGAAAGCTGAATCATCAACAGCCTTTTCATATTTGACTGTGATTTTTCAAAGTGCTAAGTTTCTCTATTAAAAAGACATGGAGATCTAGTTTTACAGCATATTTGAAACACAGAAAAATGTTACATGCTGGGCAATGAAATTGAATTTTTTTTTATTCTTGAGAGAGACCTATCCATTTCATTCAGTTCTGCCATATTTTTAAGTAAAAAAACAATAGGAATCTACAAAAATATTTTGGTAAAATTCGTGAATATCTGCAGGGGTTCTGGAACTAAAAGTGATATTTCTTCCAACCTTCATATGAATAACTCATCTGCTAGCCCTGTTCTTATTTAGCTCAAATGAAATAATAAGAAGGAGACATAGAAAACAGTTTCTCTGCTTGTACAATGTTTCATGCTTGTTATAGGTCCATTAATACAAGCCAGGCAGTTTTTGTGTTAAAGATTGAAGTGATAGGTGTGCATGTGGTTAAATATTTACAAAAGGCAGTCTTTGTGCTGGAAAAGTTACAAGTCACTGTGTCCTGAAGGGTACATGTACATTTCAGCAAGGCAGGTGAGCCATAGGAAGGCAAAGGCAGGGATAAGCGAATCAACGCAGTACAGTGATTTTAACCCTGGGGCGGCCCCCAGGAATACAGCCAGATATCATCAGGTGAGTATAACTGGTAAGGTAATTCTCCCAAACCCCCAGTGATGAACAAACCACTTACCTCACATACTGCAGCTGGATATATTTTTAATGAAAAAATGAAGGGCAGGTCTACTTTTTTACAAACCAGATATTAAACAGTCTGTCTAGAAACTCCACTGCTGATTTCAAAAGAAATGTGGCAGTATGACAGAGAAGACCTTATGCCATCTTTTGCAAACTCTATGTCTCCTGTCTTGAGAAGACAGAAATTGTGGGTGTTTCTGTTGCATCTTGCCAAAAAAAAAAAAAGGTTGTTTCAACTGCACTGGCTAAAGCAACCTTGGGTATGTTGTATATTTAGTATTAGTTTTCCCCTTCCTCCAAATTTCTATGAATTAGCCTTCTGCCTTATTCTGCCTATTTCATATAACTCAGCTGAGGCATTTCTTAAAGAAACTTCACGATTAGCGTAACTTACAATGGATGGGATCAAGCTTCACAGCTATTAAGAAGATAAATTTGGGCAAAATGATATTATGAAAATATCATGACACCTAGGTTAGGCTGTGAAATAGAAAGCCAAATGTTAAGTGCCCTTCAGTATGGTTACATTAATGATACTATACTACTTTTGTCAGGATGTTTCAGATTGGTTTATTGGGTAAAAAAAAAGAGTGGTTAACCTTTACCACCTCAGCTCCACCCACCTCAAATAAACAACATAGTGCAAATTAAAAAAATAAAATATTTTCTGTGGTTTCTCAAACTTTCAGTCTCTAGGAAAACTAATATTAACATACCATCATCCGTAGAGACTGCACCATGCTGTGCTAGCTTTGTTTTTGTCACATCCCACCTTAGACTGTAAACCGCCTTTGAGGGCAGCCTCGCTAACTCATTTTCAACAGGTCACCTAGGGCCAGACCAGGACTTGGCTTTTGCTTCTGAAAATTATATGTGAACATAATGCCATACAAATAATGAAAAATTTAAATGTTCACCATTTGCTGGAATATCCCCAGGTCAACCAAACTCTTGCTGCTTTGTGATTAGTGGTCTATTAATGTGCACTGTGGCTATATCATCTTGCTTTCCCATGGTGACATTATAAGCCTATTAAATGACTAAGGATATACATAACTGTTGGGGGTGGAGAAGGAAGGCATTAAAACATAAAAAGGAATCAACTTTTTTTTTTTTTTGCTTTTTACTGCTGTTTTAATGATGAAGCCTTTTTAGTTCTCACTGTAGCTCACGTCCCTCATTCTCCAGCAACTTCTCTGGGCAGCCAGAACAAGCATCCATGGCAGCATAGGATGCTTCAATCCTCTTGAAGACTCATCTGTTGGTCTGGCTACACTTTTTGGCCAAAGGACCACTTTCTATAAGGAACTGGTGGTAGTAGAGGAAAGGAGGTCTTCGCTCTAAACCTCAGAGTGCGTGAAACCTCTTCCCTCTCCTTGTAGCACCACACAGATCTCCTGGATATGTAGAAAATGTTGGATTCCGACTTGCACTTCCATAACCTTGTGCCACACACTCACATTCGTGTGTTATCTTACTCAGCTTGCATCTTCCAAACTCAGCAGCAAAGCCTGACATAAATCCTTCCTCCTGGCTATCTTGGCCAGACTGTGCATACAGCAGAACAGCTGCCAAGAGGGGTAGTACGCTGAGCTCGCGGTCTGCCATAACCTCATCTCAGCCTGGCTGAAATAAACAAGCCAGTGCACTCAGACAGGGCTCACCACCCTTACTGGTGCATTTACAAATACATCAGTGATGTGACTGCCTTAACAGAACTTAACTGCACCTGGCACAGAGATGATGCCTCCATTTCTCAGCTGAAGGACACGAGTAATTACACAAGAAATCTCAGCAGTCATTGCTGCAATACAAATTAGGACCACAGAATAATACAGACTGGAAGGAATATCAGGATGTCTCTAGTCCAGTCCCTGGCTCAAAGCAGGGTCAGCTGCCAGATCGCTCAGGGTTTTTTCCAGTCACACCTTGGAAACGTCCAGGGACCACACCACCTCTCTGGTCAATCAGTTCCAATGGCTAACTGTCCTCAGACTGAAAAAGCTTTTTCCTTGTACTAAGCTATCCCTGACACCTCCAGAAATCTGTTTGGCCTTCCAGCAGATGTCATCAAGCTTGAAGTCCTCCCTAAGAACCAGGGTCTGGGATACAGAGACTTCCGTGAGCTGTTTAAGGGAGGCTCCATCCACCCCCACACCATGACTGGTTGGTCTGCAATGCACTACCACCATGATGACACCCTCACTGACCTTTCTTCTCATCCTGTCCCTCAAACTCTCACCCAGCCTGTTCCTTATCCCACAAAGGATATCCATTCATCTGGCACGTTGCTTCACATTAAGATAAACTTCTGGCCTGGTCTTCTCTGCCTGCCTCTCCTGAAGAGCCTGTGTCCATCCATCACAGCACACCACCCAAGCAATTCTCCCATCGTGCCTCAGCTATTCCAACAACACTGGAGTTCTGTGACTGCACACACAGCTCTGGTTCCTCCAGCTTGACCAATATGCTCTGTTGCCACTACATTTATACTTCAAAGCACTCTTCTGTTTACCACTCGTGATTTTCTATAGGGTTTCGCTGTAACTTGCTCATTAAGGCCTTGGGATTGGTTGCTAGACAATAGTGCAGCAGAGGGAGGCATCATTCACACTGTTCTTCCTAGTGTCTCTCCAGGAAAGCTCTTTTTTGTGCCACAAACAAAGTTCAAAGCTCCCATTCCAAGAAAAAACCCTGGCAGGGTGGCGCTTGCAAAACAACCATGCATCTCTGCCATTTTGGCCAGTATCTGAGCAGTAGTTTTCTGTGTGTCTCTGGGAGGGATACAGACTAAGCATGCAAATGGAAACCAGAATGTGATCACTGCTAATTTATGAAATCTGAGTTATTATAAACAATGCACATTTCCCATTAATCTCACAGAAAACCTGTTTTGTGTTAGGAAAGCAGAGTAATCCATAGTTTCTGGGGCAGCAAGTTTACGGAATTGAAATATAATTTGAATTCTTGTAGGGTTTATCAGATATAATTTCCACAAGTTATTTAGTTAAAGTCACATTTTCTTGTTTTTACTCTCTTATTGGATGACTAAATTATGATGTATAGTAAATTAACCTTTAATCACTAAAAGCTGTGTTCAGACACTATGCTACTCTGCCTGGCAAATGCTAGCCAGGAGGAAGAGCTTTGTTCTTGTTAGCTGGGACCTTCCTGTGGAAAGCTGCCTCTCCCATAGCAGTAGCATGCCATTCATTTTAGGCAAGCAAGGGTTTACCCTTATATAGCCTTGGAAATAACTAAATACAACATTGTGTTATGAATCTGTTTGAAAGGGAAACCTCAAACTCCCGACTTGGAAAACCTGACTTCCATCTGTCACACGCTGGTAAAGGCAGGCATCTTTTCAGGCTCTCCCTTCCACAGTGTGGAAGGTATTTATTAGATTTTTCAGAATTAATCCAGCCCAGAGCTGGTTTAATAGTGTCATATTCTGCTAATTACACAGTCTTAACATTCGATGTTCCTGGCTGTGAAATCTACCCAGCCTCAACATCTCCATTTCATGGACTTACTTGATGCTTTGGCTGCTGATGCTCAGACCCATCTGTCTGAATGGCATTATGCCCACTCATCAATCGGTTGGACCTTTTCATTACGATATAGATGTCTATCATTTACGAGTTTATGTTAGTTCTCCAGCTACCATTAGACTCAACAGCCATTTAATGCTTTATGGGAAGCAAAAGGTGCACATACTGACACAAAAAACTGAAATCTGGTTTCATTAACAATGAAGATAATACAGTTGAGGGAGCTGTATATTTACATTATTCATTGCGAACAATTTATCAGCTATATTTATCCCTTTTTCTTTCTGTTTAGAATAAAAAAATCATGCAGGCAATTTTTCCCCCAGTCTATTCTTCACTGAGTCAGCGGTAAATATATAGACAACTGCATAAGTAGACAACTTTCAAAGTTCAACCTGTAGGTATTTGTCTCTTTTTCACGATGTATTTTTTGAAGTTCACATTCTGCTGTTTGTGTAGACAGACTGCACGAAGGGAAATTTTTTAAATGAATAAATAATGAATGTCTACTAATGAGTAATTGGTTACAAGGCATCATCTTCAGGCAAATATGTGTGAATGTGGGGCTTCAGCTAAAGGAAATTGTTTCCTGAATGTTACCTTCAGGAAAATCCCTCCTGAATAAGCATTCAGAGACAAAAAGAGTGATGAATGTAGTCAAACTACACAGGCACTTGGGACTTTAATTCAAGTTTATGAACTTCATTAAAGACAATTTACACCATCTGTGGATCTAGTCAGTGTTTTTGCAGAATTCGTTTTACTTTATTTAAAACTAGTCCCCGTTTTTCTAAATGGAGGGTCAAAATTTTCTATCAACACCATGTGTTATGTTAAGTGCTAACCAAATATAAATCTTAAGACAAAATGGTGATATGGAATAAACTAATAAAAGAAAAGTAACCAGCCAGAAGATGATATTACTGTGATTATTTTAGATGGTCCCATGCTATTTTTAGGGATGACATCATTCAAAATCCTTTAAATATCTGGTTTTCTCCCTTTTTTGCTACCTGTCAAAATAACAGCACCAAAAAAGGAATTTCAGACAGTGTCTTTGTTGTATCACAAATTTAACAAAATCATTTCAAGCACATTTTAAGACAGACAGCCCCACTCAAAGTTTTTTTGAGGAAGTGGCAATGCATAGGTGAGGGAAGACTATATATAAAATCATGAAACATGGCAGGAAAAAAAAGACTTCTGAATAGTGATGCAGTTCCTTCCCAGTTTGCCAACACCAGTATGTCAGCATTTTGTTTGCTTAGTTTTTAGAGCCTGATGCTACTCCTGATGTTCATGGAGAAATCCAGCGTAACAACTCCCATGTCACCAGATAGGTCTACTTAGTAACCAGGCCCCTAGTCTTATCCTCTTCTCTCTGTTTTTTTTCCACGTAAAACACACGTAACATATTTTAACCATTCAGCACTTCATTGGGAAGTTTCTTGTTAAACGTCCCATGACTGATGCGAAGGCGATGGGGTAAAGCCCAGGCATCGGCGCCCAGCGCCAGGGCAGCGTGGTGCCACATGCAATGCCAGGTGCACCCAGCGAGCCAGCGAGCGAGCGGTGGCATCCGTCCTCACATGGCAAAGTCACGCAGGACCCAATCAATGTGCTGTGGGGTACTTGTGATTGCAGCTTGTCAGATAGTGTCAGCTGCTATCTCATGCGTGCGTGTGTCATGAGTAATGAACACGCTCATTTTGCTTTCTCCCCAGTGCAGGCACGGGGAGGATGCAGGCTATTGTTTGCTGTTCCTCCCTAGGAGCCATGTCAACATGCACTGAAACTATTTCATGAGTGGTTATAGAGTGACTTTCAGGCTGTGGAACTGGGGAATTCTTTGGCCAAGGGTATATTTTGCAGACTACAGCCAGGGAATTAAGTTTCCCCCAGTCAGAAAGCCGGTCTTGAGCTGCCACAGAACTTCAGAAACGCTGGTTTTGGGGAACAGTCTGTCTAAAAGTGATGACACTGTCTTCTCTGGAAAGTGCCCTCTGTGCTGAGATACTACTGAAGAAGGAACGCTAATTTCTTGCTTACACTTAATCAGACTTGTTGACATTTAGATGGAGAAAAAAAAAAGGCAGCTCTGAATACATTAATGGTGTAGAAAAGAAAGATATAGATTACATGGACCCTCCATAGAAACAAATCTTGCATGAAATTCTTGTCATTTGATTAATATCTCAAATCAAAAGTCTTACCACATTGCAATCTGGGAATCAAGCCAGCTTAGAAACTAAAACATATATTTTCAGTATAACTGTGTTCATAATGACAGGACCACATGGTCACAGCTTCAAATTAAATAAAATCTTTCTATTACTGTTCTATTTCTAGGACACCAGGCAGTACCTTTAAAAAAGAAACAAACCACACCAGCTAGCAGAAAGAAAGCTACTCTTTGAGCGAGATGGTGATGGAGACCTGCACAGTGCTGGAAGCTGGTGTACAGTGAGGTCCCTTTGGGATTTCCCACCTGGTGGGGCAGGGAAAGAGTAACTTCCATTAATTTTTCACTTTTGTAAACTTTGTATCACCTTTGCTTCTCCATTTTTTTAATGGATGCATGTTAGACAGTCCTACTGGTAAAACCAAGTCTCATCAACTCATCGCACTGCTGTGCAACACCGTGCTAATTAACACCCCACCTCTAAGTGCTCACCAGCCTCACTTGCTGCTAAGCCTGCGGTTACTACAGATTTTCTTTGCTGTTGCCCAAAACAAAATCTGACCTCACAAGCGCTCCTACTTTAGAAAACGTCGCTTTATCTAACAAGACTCACACACTTTGGCACAGACGATGATGATCTTATTTAGGCACTGCCCTAGGAAAAGAGAAGCAGAGGAGCAGAGAAGCTGCAAATCTCTGCCCACTCTCTCCCTGCACACCCGCTCCAGCAAGGGGCACCTCCCCACCAGCAAGGGACACCTCCCCAGCAGCATCACTTGTGGGCAGCCCAGAGCCCCCCGTTACATGCCAAGGTTTGTGTTAGGAGCTGTTCAAACACACAGAGATGGTCCTTTCTGCAAAGCACTTACCTGCTCATAATCACAGTAAACTTAGAATTTCTTTCATGTTTCCATAGTGGCGTTTTATTCTAGCAGGAATTAGTTTAGTAATTCAGAGAGCTGTATGGAGGACAACAGGGTGCATCTGATATACTAAAATCTTATTCACATTTTAAACAATTGTGCAATATAGGTCTGTGTAGGGAAAAAACATTGCTTTAAAATAAACATTGCAAAATGAGAAAAACCTGGACATTATAGGATTTTTTTTGCTTATTTAACATTATATAAAGTATGAAAATTAATGTGACATGTGGATAACTTGTTCTCCCCAGAACGTGCTTTACAAGTCATAGATTCTATATGATGTTGCTGTTGCTATAGTAACTCTTTTTTACGGCAGAGCAAATACTCATACAAAACCTTTTGACTTTTAGTAAGAAAATTTGCATTCTCAAAATGTTTTCAAGTAAAGTTTATGACCTAAAAATAATAGATTCATTGTCTTCCCCTTCCCCCATCTCTCTCAGCTAGATGTAAGCAATTAAAAATATGCTTCCTTGATCAAAGACTTATTCTGTGATCTAAAAAGTGATTTCATCTCACGGCTACATTTTATGCAATCCAGTAACTTGGAGTAAAATCAAATAAGGCTTCCTATGTTAACTACTGTGGTAGATTTCCCTCTTTTTTTCTTTTCCCCTTTTTTTTTTGTTTTGTTTAAAGGTGATTAATTACTCAAATGCAGTGTGAACCATTCACTTAATGCAGGGTGTGTAAGCTCAGTCCTTTTTATCTTCACTGTTTTGAACACCCAACCGGCCAGTTTTACCCCACTGAACTAATGCAAGACAAAAAAAAAATCAATGGCACACACTTTGGATAAATACCTCTACACTGTACATTTGCCAAGAGAGCTTCTAAGATCAGCTCTGTAAATGTCATGATCCTTAATGCTATTGTGGTATAACTGAAGAGCGTTCCTTGAGCCCATTTGGCTAGGCTGACTAGCGCACTTTGTTTTCCCAGGAGAAGAAAGCAGAGTAGTAAACCATTTTTGCAGAATGTCATTCTCCCACAACAGTTTATGAAAGAAACATCTGTGACAAGAATCTTTAATGCTTTTCTCAAAGCCAAGCTGACAGTAAAAGAGCATTGCTAAAAGTGGCAAATCAATCCCATTCCACTCCTTCTAGAGCAGGACACCTAATTTGCTATGTATCACATGTATTTTCTTCGCATGTGCTGAGAGGCTGTGACATTGATGTGGTGGCTGTCGTCCAAGCTTCTGTTGAATAAACACTTTGGCCATATAGCAGGCAAGCTGGCATGTTTAGCAATGTCTGCTGTCCGGTGTGAGTTTACTCCTCCTCGGGGAAAGGTTTGTTTAAATTACGGATTGCAATTTGGGGGTGTAAACGGTGTCTTTGAAGGCTGATTTGAAAACCCTAAATCATCATATAGAGTGCACTTTGTAGTTTGGGGGGTATTTTTAAACTTGGCTTGCTTAGGATAGTGTGAGGGGTTTTATACTACCTGAAAACACAGACAGATCAGACAGAAGAAAATAATAGCAAATAGAGTTCAGCAGCTAAAAATTATTTCATTACTGGGCTTGTGCTGATTGTGGTATAAAAATAAGATGATTTAGCTGAAACCAACCTCACAAAGTGTATCTGGATCAGACAGAATATTTTTTATATTTAATTAGTTAAAACATCTGAAAGCTTTTACTGGCATTGGACAATGAATCAAAGCTCTGGTGAATGGTGTGCTGAGGAAATTGAGAGCTCGGCTGTGAATCAGAAGGAGTTTTCTTAAGTTACAGTTATTTTTTAAAAGATATAACACTACTGAAAGTTTTTATATCCTCAAATTAAAGTAAATCCTTAAATAAAGTTCTGATGCCTGTAACATTTAAACTAATCTGTTTTGAAGATTTTGCAGAAGAAAATGAGGTAGAAGGGGGACCACAACTTTTGGCAGGGGTCACATACACTATAGCATTCCTCTTTCATGTAAGGATGTTAGATGTAATGCCTCTCTTGTCACCCTTCCCAGCGTGAGCACATGGGCCAAGCCATGTAGGTTTTCAGCACTATCAGATCTCCCAGTGAATCCCATGGGAGTTTTGGCTGCGGCTGGAGTATGCAGTGTAATGAGATGGATATAGACTGTGAATTGATGGCTCCAAGTGCCGTTCCTGGCAAAGAGATGGATATCCACAGCTCTGAGAGCTGAGTGAGATTAAAGGCTGAAATGACATGGGCTGCAGTGAAAACAGCCATGGTGCACAGCAACCGTAGACAGGTTGTACCTCACTCTTTGCCAGGGAACACCAGTAAAAGTGCTGAGACAGAAACGTGGAACCTAAATTTTGTGCTTAAAATAAGAGAGCTCTATGGAGGGTAGCCACTGGAACTTATTTACAGGGGGCTTCTGAATCCAGGCTATGGCATTGGAGCTGTTGTATGTTACAGAGTGAAAAAGTTCTGAGTTCCAGGGAAAGTCTATTTATTCCATTAGTTGCCATGGATAACACTTGTTTTTATACGTCTTCAGAGCCAAAGGAGTGGAATTGCGTAAATAGTGGGACTGGAATTCAAAATACTTTCCAAACAGATGTAACTGGCATCTCCATAGCTGTTCGATTATTGGCACTTGATTGGATAACCAAGCTCATCTCAGTCCTCCTGAATCCCCCCATGACTTGTAAATCAGCTCAGTGACCTGTGGGCAGAGTAAGTAGGTGTGGAGGAAACTCCAACGTTAACAATATTTAGAATGAAAATCCACGGCTACTAATTAACACAACAGAGAGAAGGAAGACAGACCCATCCTGAGATTATATGAATGGAAAGGAAGGGTTGTTTTCAGAGCAAAAGGTGGACCCGAAAGATTTAATGCCAAAGAGAACAAACCACCTGTTCTGCCCCGTGTATTTCCTCCTCACTTCTCTTCCCACTTGCGTTATGCAGGGGGAAAGGATTTTATGTCTTCAGGAGGCAAGCGATTCAGTTCTGCTCTCTTATTTTCAGGAAGAAAGTCCCTCCACATACTGAGAAATCTCCCTTGCATTTTTCAAGCTCATTTGAACTTGAGAATCCGCTCA
Source organism: Ibidorhyncha struthersii (assembly GCA_013398815.1). NCBI lineage: Eukaryota > Metazoa > Chordata > Aves > Charadriiformes > Charadriidae > Ibidorhyncha > Ibidorhyncha struthersii. The sequence goes on along the minus strand of VZSZ01005885.1, from coordinate 77,610 downwards.
TTTGACTTCAATGGGTCAATTCTTCTGTAGGACACGCTTGGTTGAGCTGGATCCTCAGTGAGAATCACTGTCTGCAACCACCTGTCGGTTGCTGGTTCCTTTTCTGAACATTTGGCTCTTTGAGGATAGGACTCTATTTCTGCATCTGTACAGCTCTGAGCACATTCTGTCCTGGTGGAAGTGTGGACCTTACACACACTACCCAAAACGAGTCAATTTTGGGGAACATTGCAATAGCTGCAGTAATAAACAGGCAAGCAAACAAATCCCTGCCAGGTTAACCCTGAGCCCTGAATTTGCCCAGAGTATAATGTAAGCAGGTAGTTTGCACACTGCTGAGACTTTTAAAGGAAATAAATATGATGCAATAGATAACAAACGGCTTTTTTTAACTTGCTTTTTGCTTCCTGTTGTGTGCCCCTACTCCCATATAGTAGATATCCAAAACATCAAAACGCAATTTCATTTTATTTTTCAGAGTTCATTTACTTACATTTGAAGGCTTTTGTTACAAAGAACAAAGCACATGTGTCTAACAGTTTGACCCTTCCTCCATCCTTCCCTAGGGGCTGCAATTAAACTTTCATTTAAGTAGTCATTTGGTGTGTGGGATACTATGCTAAAATACTTTGAATTGCTGGTTTTCGTAAGGCCCCCAGCTGCTCTATCTACAGCACCCAGTAACATTTCTGATCACATTGGAAAGACTTTGCTAACACTGGGTATGCTTGGGAGAACTGATTATTTAGATAGAAGAAATGAAAATAGAGAAAGGATTTTTTTTAGGGAAAGGCACTGACTGCAAAGGACAACTGGAGTGTGTATTATGTGTCTATCCATTTCTTGCCCATCATTTTCTTTCTGCCATGGGAATACATCAAAATATTGGCTTCCTGTGAATAAGGCGCTTATTCATGACTTAGGACCTTGTAAATTCCATATGTGATTGTGTTAAAACGTCCTTATGTTTCCTATGCTCATACTAGATTTTTATGTGTGCCAGCACGTTCTCCCCACCCCTCCTCCCCTACTGCTGTACATGCACAGAAATGGAAAACTTGGCTTCCTGACTGGATTTGTGCAGCAGATTCTGAAAAAATGGCTGATCGATAGGAAAAGAAGAACGGGGTCAGAAAGTCCCTTGTTCCCACTTATTCCACCTCTTGTCACCCTGTCTTTGTCATTCTTTTCCGCATTTTGGAAGAAACAATAGTCATATTTATTCCTGAGTGATTTTGGAGTTGTTCCCCTTCCCTCACCCCCACTAGTTTGGTTGGTTTTCGTCCTCTTCTCACTCATTTCTTTGAAAGCATTCACACCAGAGGAGCTTCATCCACTAGTCTGTGGTTTCAAACCAGATTCCTTTGGAGGAAACTAAGCCTAAAGCCATCCTTTAGCACCAAAGTGGTACTTGAGTCCAAACCAGGAGGGCTGCACCATCAGCGAGTCTTCCAGTGCACAGCTAATACATTCCTTTCAGAAAGTTTTACATCACATGTGCAGTGGAGACATTCAACCCAGAGGTCCAAACTTTATTTAATTAAAAATAAATCCTGTGAACCACATGAAATGGGGTTGCGAGAAGCCTAAGCACGTATTGGTCCGGTTTACAAGATCTGTTTCCGTTGCACCGAATTGCAGGCTAATGTAACGTATATAGTACATGTAATGTCTGCTAAGTCTGCAGCCTCCCTTTCAGTTGGATCACTAAGAATCTCTGTCCTCTATACAACTATTTTCACAAAGTACATAGAAAGTTTGAGACTTCTGTCTCTACAGGTTCAGAGCTGCTGGATGGATGAAAGTGATATTTTCACACAAGCTGCATTTCCTCAGAAAACTAGCTATAACTCACGGCACCCATGTTGAGATATAAATGCATGTCTGCATGGTGATATCCATAGCAGTTCTCCATAATTATGCCAAAATGTTTTTGCATTAAAACTTTGTAGTTGTCAGCTCATATGTTTCCACCAAATGTGCACTTTAGGACTAAACCAAAACTCTGAATTTGTAATTTCCTAAACTTTTGGGGGTGAGAGCAGTCATTTGAATCTTGTATGTGCATTTCATGAAGGGCTTAATCAAAACTCAATCAATTCCCACCTCACCAACTTTAGAAAGGGATTTAAATCCAGTACCAGATTTGGATCTGAATGTCGTGCCTGGGGGCTCATTTCTGTTATCAATTAGTAGCTGCTCTTGTGATGTATCAAAAGGCAGTAGCATATAGGCTGTTGTTTAGAGATGTACATAATGTAGCTTTAAATTTCATTGGGAAACTAAACAAAACCTCTGGCCTTAGGGCTGCATGTTCAAATACTACAGTCCCATAGTGCATTACACCAGTCAACACTTCTTTTCAAATACCACCCGCATAACAATTAACCTCACTTCAACCTTGAGGTCTCTGATTAGTGATGGCCTATTGTTTAAGTTCCATTAACATAGCCCCTGTGTTGCCCTATTCTCACTCAAATGGACTAATCAAATCAGTCACCAAGGACTTAAGCTCAGTCCAACTTCTTTAGTAAGCAGCGATTTTCAATTTAAGTAGAATGGTGGATGTCATCAACACAGTCACAATTAGTATAGCTCTGACATGGCAAACATTCTTAATGATCCCCAATTTGTGAAATATCAAGGGCCCCAGCAACTTGCAATATGAGAATTTCTATGTATACTAGAAAAATTACAATATCAATAGGGTAGTCATTAGTGCATTACCTTGTACCAGACTAGTCCCTGAAAGGACAGAACCTCAACTGGATTCCATCTGATTTCAAGAAGCAAACTCTGTTTTGAACCAGTAGAAATAAAAACGTGTTACAGCATTTTTTAAATGTTATTTTTCACTACCCACACCACATTTATTATGTAAAAAGGAAAGCATTGTTTGTTTTTCCAAAACTAGTTACAGAGTTGTTATGCTTGACATTCTTCTTACTTGGATTGCACAACTATGTTTTCGTTCGCATTAGTTGATAGTTGCTGTTTCAATCATTTGTAACTAAAAGTCATCTAGTATTATTTCTTTGGATTATTTTTAACATTGTCTTCTATTTCTGTCAAGGTAATGGATGATTCGAGCACAAACTTCTGAGAAGATACAGTGGAAAAGTCACAGAGAATAGGAGTTGAAAGTCACCAGTAGCATTCAGGGCCAAATCTTCAAAGGGGCAATATGCATGTAATGAGAGCTACCGCCCGCTTATCAGCATAGATACCCACTGTGCACAGGCAAGAAATTCTTTTATTTTCGTGCACATGCAGTTACTGCATGAGCAGCATGTGCATTTTCCAACCATTCAGATATTGCTTTCCTTTGAATACACAGCAAAAAGTCAAAGTGGGAAGCCACTGGCCATTGAGCAGGATGTTGAGGACACTGAGGATTTTCAAAATGGAGCCTTTGTGGTAGATAAGAATTTGCTGTGATTGTAACTGATAATTCCTACCTAATGGAAAAGAACCTCTTTTTTTCTTTTTCTCGTCGTCTTGTTTTCTTGCCAAACTGCATCCGCTTTCTCAGTCAAATACTTTTTCAGACCGTGGCAGAATCATGCTCTCTCATCTCCTCAGAATATGATGAAGTTTCTAGATAATGTTCACACGTAGCTTTTCTTTTATGATCAGCTAGAACGTTGTGCACAGAATAAACATTGCCAGATGCATTAAATGTTTTATTTCTCTGCTTCAGAGAATGAAATTTGGCAGAAATATTCCCTAATTTAAATCCAGCTTTTGTCTGCCTCATTGCTTTACACACCATGTAGTGAAAGAACTGGCTTCACACAGCTCCCACACCACCAGTCCATCTGACTGACAATAGATCCAATCTGCATTACATGGGAGGCCATGTGAGCAGTCCATTCTGCTCCTCCATCTCCACCGGCAGCTGGAACTGGACTTGGAGTAAATGCCAAGGGAATTTGCATGATAGTCCATTTGGAGCACATATGCTATAAATTCACCATTGCTGCAAAATGGCAAGCCATAGGCCTCATCTAAACAGAAGTTACATGAATTTAAATTAAAACCAATTTAGCCTAAACCGGAATGAACTTCCGTGTGAACACTCATAACAGTTTAAAATCATCTCGCTTCAGTTTACCCAGCACAGGTGGCGTTTCCCAACAGACTGTTAACCCAATGCAAGAGAAGGGTAGACATTACCAAGCAGTCCCCATCTTTAATTAAAATCACTTTAAACCCCACCTTTAGACCCTTTGCTGACAGGGGCTCTGCCGAATCGGCTCGGGCTATTCATTCATACCTGTCATTCAGAATCATTCTCGGGCAGCCTTTCTCTTCTTGCTTGCGTTACCCACAGTCAATCATCACCTCCTCTTTGGAGGACTCCAGAAGTGGCATTGAGATATCACCCAGCGTTGGGTCAGGTTTGATCCTTCCAGCCCACCGTGAACGCACTGGGGCAGTGGCTTCTGGAGTGGCAAGAGCTACAGACATTCTTCAGCCATTGTTTTGGCGACGTTACCCCTGGGCACTGACCCCCGCCTGCACTGCCTCCTGTTGCTCTTTTGTTCAGGAGGAAACTTGTCATTTAGAGGATGCTTATTAGTTTTCTTTTCTCTTCCCCCCAAGTCGCCCTTTAACTGGATCATCACCAGTTTTAGAAGAGTTGCCCCTTTCTAAAGAAAACAAAACAGAATAAACAACCTCTCCCCTGTTCCTGCCAGAGCTCTCCTTTCACCAACATCCATTTTCTCCCCAACAAAATGAAAGGACTGGGGAGAAAAAGACAGCTTCTTCCCTCTCCCCACAATGAAACAACAAAGAGCACAAACAAAATTAAAATTAGGCATTTAAGCTGATTTTCACCACTTAACTTTTGACATGTTTTTGCAAATTTCCTTCAAGCCCCTTCCGAAGACTCAGCCAATGAAACCCACTAGAACAAGTGGTGTTTCTGAGCATTTTTGTGTAACTTCTCTGAAACTGTCCACGTGTTGTTTGGAGTGGCAAAGGCACCTTTCTGCTAACTGTGAAATTCAGAGTCTATGACAGAGCAAAGTATCTGTCCCTTTGGGAGAAATCAAGGGTGAAATGCATAATTTTTCAACTTTATGTAATTCTGAAAATATTTTGGGTCTGATACATCCAAACTCACTCTGCAAAAGGATCTCCAGGTGGGTGATTTATTAGAAGTTAACGCCATTGCCCAAAAGTTCTGTTCTATTTTATGCCCACGTAGCGTCGGTTCAGCTTCATTGTCTTGCTTTGAGAAGTAATTGTTTTTCTCCACAGAAATATATTTTCCTTCCAGTAAGTCTGCATCATATTCATCATCTGGAACGTATTGGGAGCACTGCACTGGGCTGAGCTTGCAGCTGCTCCCAATCATAACCAATGCGCTCAGAGCAGACCTGCAAAATACTGGGCAGGCGAGGTTGGGACTGCCTGCCCCGGCAGCGCTCCTCCTTCCCGCGGTTGCACCCACGCTCCGGAGACTTCGTCGCTCTCCACTTCATTTCCAGGTGTAATTCAAAATGACATTTTTGATCCACAAAGCCATTCATGGTTTAAGAGGTTGTATTTCTTCGAGGCTGCTTCTCTGTTTCAACATCATGTTTCACCTGGCAGCCAAGATTGGCTGCAGTTGCATGAGATGAATAGCAATGTTGACTCTGTAAAATACATGAGAATTTGCAGAATGACAGGCCATTCTCAGTGGATATACAGCATAGGAGCAACAGAAAGATGGGGAGTGTCTCATTTCACAGAGCAGAAAAGAAAGAAGGGCTTCTTTTCTTTTGAAAAATTTAATATTCTCCATTTTTTGTAAAAATGTCAAGAAGTGGAGCCACTACCCTGCAAATATTCTGCAGTAGAATTGCTAACAATTGCGTAAATGATTTGTGCCCATATGTATTGTGGGTTACACCAGCAGTAATATCTTTCCCTTAGAAGCTGTTAGGTGCTTTAATGGTCTTACTTAGATCTGGAAAATCTAGAAGGGGGGAAAAAAAAGGCCCTCATACATACATGAAAATCATGAGATGTTACCACCATAGTAAACCATGTAAATAGAACACCGACTGCCGGAAGCAGAAAAGTAGAATCTCATTTAATAAAGGAATGAGTTTAATACAACCAAAAGAAAGCATACAGTATGTGCTGGCAAGTGGCTGCACATTTCTTCACTGAGATCTGTTCCCTAAGTCCAGAAGAAACCTTTTGCTCTGGTCTATGCGGATATCATGAGATGAGCCTTCATGGCTTTGCAATCGTCCGGCTTCTCCTGGGATTTATCCCTGGTTTTATAGCCTACCTGACTGAGGCAAGACACAGAAGTTGCTACAGTACACTGAAGAGATCCTTCTTTTTGTGTAAACCCCAGTGTCTGCTGCCTCCAACCAACACGCCTTTTGCCTTTACACGGAGCACCCACACCTCTCCACGTGCCCGCATTCCCTCTACCCCTTCCCACTTTCCCACACACTCCTCTTGAGGTCTCTCAACTTTCTTTGCTGATGTGGCAGCCAGCCCAGGATCCTATTTAAACTAAGAAAAACTATTTTTCTCCAACGTAACCAAATTAACCATGTTGAGCTTAATTTAACAGGCTGAGTTACAATGTACACAATATTGTCAATGGTTGTGATTTTACTGCAGGTCAAGAAATATTCTGTGGTTTCCCTATAGGTGGAAGGTCTTCATCACTCCATCTTCTTAACATAAAAGAAAATGGTTAACCCTTATGCCTCTGAGGAAAAGGTTGAGTAGAGGACTTACAAGTATTTCAGAAACAGAAGGCAAGTGAAAAAATAAGAGTTTTCTCTAATTTTTTTTTTTATAAAAATCCTTTTAAAATAAAATTTTATGCTCAATACTGTGCCATCAAGCTGTCATACGACTTCTGTTTGGTACGTGTTTGGAACTGACCAAACTGCCCACAGCCCTGTATAGGCTACAGCTCAACTCCCTGTGTTGGGCTGTGCCCATTGCTGTGCCCATTGCAACAGTTTCAGCTGCATTAAGCCAGCTCAGTAAAGATAACTGAATTGAAGAAAACACCATAATCCCTCGCTTAGATGAGACTTGAGTGGAAAGGGATAGCGAACCCTCAGCACTACATACAGCAAGAAGATAGGAAACCGTCTGCTCCACCGCTGCCGGCTTTTCTGAGCCTAGGGACCTGCAAGATGCCCCAGGCTCCTCAGCAGCAGTTGCTAAGGAAACATTTTAGGGAACCTTTTTCATAAATTCATAGTAATCTCCATTTCTCAAATGTCAAGGCTAATGACTCACCCTTTGATTGCAAATGGGATTTACTACCACAGAATTGCTGGCAGCCTTCAAAGCTAAATTGTATTTGTCAGCATTTGAAGACTTTTAGTACGTTGGTTACCACTGCTCCCCTTGAGTGAGCAGAAAATGTAGCTACATGAATATCTGGCAGAATTCCCTCAGAAATATTTCAACCCTTTCCTAAGTTTCCACATAGGAAAGAAGACAGGGATTGGTGTCTGCAGGGCTCTTGCAGCAGGGAATCCCCACAGTGGAGCCTGCACCTTTGGGGCTTTCCGGCCCGAGGTGCCACCAGGCGCTTCTGGAGAGCACGCGACCTGACAGCGGGGAGTTGGGACCAGCCTAAGGTTGTCTCTGGGGATGAACAGTGGAGATGTACACCCTGGCTTTCCCCCCAGGGGGCAGCTCTGCTTGAAGACGGGTGGATATGCCCATGGGTTTTGTGCAAGTCACACATTAATCGGTGTCGTCGGGTTTCCTCTGATTAATCGCTATGCAAGTCTAATAAAACAGTTTTACCCCTCTCGCATTTGGGATATCACCTGAAACCAGACCAAGAATCTGATGCTCCATTACTTTGTGCTTTCACAATCCCTTTTTTGCCAAGTGCCAAGTTTGCAAATGCACCCTGAGACTTCCTTCTTCAAAGTATTTGACAAGGTATCAACAAACCCAGACTTCAAGGATGATATCTATTGCTTTGAAGGAAATACATATTTAGAACAAGATTCTCTCTCAAGTAATACAGACCTCATTGCAGATGGATCTATTTCCAAGTTAAAAGCTTATGGGCCAGAATACAATTTAGAGAGTGGATACTTTAACACCTAGTGCTTTAAAAATACATAAAAGGGCCTCAAAGAAATACAGACCTAACAGCAAAGTTTCTGTAAATGATGTTTTTAAACACTTCATATTTATATAAATGTATATTATAAATCCACTTGAGTATTGGTTCATACTGTATTTACTAAATTTCCATTTAGTAAAAAAGTTACAAATATAACGCACTTTAAACGGATTCATATTATAAATCAGTGTGACTCATGGAAATCCTTTCTCCCTGGAACTGTCACCGATATGTGGAGGATACTACTGAAGAGACCAAAAACTTTGTTGTCTGTAGCGTTGCATTGTTAGGTGATGCATTCAACGAAACAAAAGCAGTATGCACCCATTTAGGAATATGTACTTAAAACGGGTAGAAATGCCCGCAGAGGAACACTTGTACGTTATTTTGAAGTGTTTCCTGGTCACTTTGAACACTATTGTTGAAAACAGGCAGATGGAGAAAACACTCATCCAACTTTTGTTTTCCCTGTCTAGGGAAAATGTATCCTTCAACTACATTTTGTACCAGTCTGCCTAGAGACAGACAATTTTGCTTTCCTGTTGTGTCTGGCTGCAGGATTTCCCAGTGTAGATTTGCTCATTGTTCAGCTGGTGTATTCAGCCAAACTGCCAGAATATACATGTCCTATCCCAGGCCCAGGTGCTGGGACAAGGTTCCACTCTAGAACTCTTTTTCCCTAGAATGCAAAAAGAGGAATCACTCCCTCTGAGACGGTATTTCTAAGGCCATTTTTCTTGCTCCATTGATTGGCTTCTAGTTGTTTACTCTCTCCTAGAATTTTGCTTTTACTGATACTGTAAAATGACGTACTGCAAGTGTAGAGGTGCTTTTAGGCAGTTCCCCCTTTCCTTAGTTTCCAGCTGGCCCTATCTAAAATAATAGTCCAAAAAATACACTTATCTCAGAAAATAAGTCTCCAAAACTTGACTGAAAACATGTGGCCCCAAAATGTAGATGAAAAATGAACAAACATCTGCATTATCACACAGTTTACCAAATGCTGAAATCAAAGTCCAGTCTATGCAGTATTTCCTCTTTCTGTAATCAAAAAGTTTGCTTAGTTATTACACAATTTAACAAAATTCTGATAGCATATTATGTTAGTCACATTGAGTGTTCTTATTCACCTAATGACTACTTACACCATTTTCCGACAAAAAAAAATCCTGATAAGCTGACTAGGAGAATCTGACTTCTTTTGATTTTAGATTCATCAATACCTATACCTTCTGCACATGTATGCCTTATTTTGTGTGAAGTAAACTGCCATTTGTACTGTACCATGTACGGCGGTATCTCTGAAACACCCAGACTGATCCCTTACTTGTAAATACTGAGATGGTACCTGCACACTCAGAAACAACCACATAGTTGTATGGGGCCAGAGCACATGGGATTGTGGTTTGACCTTTTAAAAGAATTGGGGGTTTGGTTCTATTAGAAAATGGAGATACTGTCTCTGGGAGGTTATAACCAATTTTATTGCCATAGAGTTGATGTGAAATCTTGAGAACTTTGATGCATTCTGTAACTCAAACAAAGTTTTATTGTTTCCTGAAATGCAACAACCATTAGAAAATCATCTAGGTAGATTAACACTTTGTTGTGTTGTTTCTTACAGCACTAACAACCTGATCTACCAGCAGAGCAGACATTCCTAATGCTCCCTGTTCAGTTGAAGTAGGGAATTTCCTCTAATTTTGGCAAACGATATGCTGAGAGAAATGTTACTTAACTCACTACATAGCCATAAATCTGCTTTGTAAATCTTGCACTTTTTGGGAAGCTTATTGCTAAAAGTTTTGCTTCAGAAGCACATTTAAGGGGTTTCGATTTAATAAGGTTAAAAACCATCTGAGCGTTTTGAGACTACAAAGAAATAATATATCTGTAGTGTCCCTTGCGATAGATTAGAGACAGGACTTGGTTGCGGTAATGAATATAAATGGGATTCTTTATTAAAGCCACTGGACACAGGCAGGACTGTAACTCTGCTCTCCAGCTCCCAGGCTAACTGCACACAACCTATGCTTTCTAATAGCACCACGCAGGTCGGCCCTAAATCCTGGTGTAGATTCAACAGCCTTGGAAGGGACTGCCAACCTCTGTGAAACCGAGCTGCTTAGATTGTTCAGCAGGGGGAACAACTTCCAGAGCATCGCCTGCCAAGGCTTGCACAATCCCTACATTTGCATGCACGTGAATTAAACAATGAAAAGCCTGGAGATTCTGCAACTGGGAATAGAAATATCCTCCACGCAAAAATCTTTCTTTTCCTAGCAAGTTTGAGGATAAAAAGAGATCTGGGACTTGGAAGCCTAGATATTTAATTTTTTTAATGCCATTTTAATTACAAAACTAACTTGAAAAATAAATGTAAACATACAGTGGAGAGAGGCAATCACCTCCCCGTATGCCGTAGCCTGCATTATAGTCTTACTCCAGGTGGGATTTTTTCATGGAGTCTGGACAGGGGAGTTAATGAACGTTTATCGTCTTTGTACTGAGTCCAGAGCAGGCTCAAGGCATAGACAAAGTAGGTAATATCTGATCGTCTGCTTTGCTTAGGCCAGGGGAGGAAGGAGCTGGCTCCTGGACCCTGAAAAGCCCATCCTATGGATGCAACCCTTTGCTCTTCCTCTTGCTGTCAGGCCAAGGTGGGTCAAGGACTGGTAGCCCTCTGCCCGGCAGGCAGAAGGAGCAGAAATGCCACCCCCTCGCAATCTGGTTGCCCTCATCCTCCCAGCCCACAGTGCACAGGGTTGCGTGCAGGGGCTGCAGAGTGGGGACAGTCCCTCCATGGCGAGGGGCAGTGGAGGAGGATGTTGGTCAGGAAAGGGATGGGCTAAGGGTAGATGGCCCAGGCTGGTCCCCCCTCTTCAAACCTCACCAGCTCCTCCTGACCTTCCTGTTCTCTCTCCACAGCCCCCCAGTCTGCTGCAAAGCTGCCCTCTGCCCCCACTGCCAGCCTGCCCCGGCCCCGGGCAGACCCCTGGGCAGAGGCTGCCGCTGCTCTTGCTTTGGTTTGGCACAGGCAGCCTACACCCCCACACCATCAGGGGCTTGGCCACTGTGGAGACACTACACCTGGAGGTGCAAATCCCTTCTGAAACCTGTTCATGATGCTATTATCAGACCCGACCATTAAGGATGCTTTTAACCAAGGAGCAGCAAACACAGTGCCTTTTCCTCATTTTCTGAGGAGCGAGAGGGAACGCTTTCCCTGCTCTCACTCGCAAATTCAGATGAGCCACCTGGGGCCTGGCCTGAGGAGTATCTGCCAGAAACTCCAAGATGCCTCCACAGAAAATAGATTGCTAATGTCAAACACGCTCAGCTCAGCTTCAGAAACTTCTCCGAAAAGGGCTGTGGAAGATTTTTTGGGCTGTGGCACAATTTCTCTCAGCGATATTATGCCCTCCCTTGTGCACACACACAGACAAACACAACCACGCACCATCCTGGGACAAAACTCCAGAGCCCTGCGCAGCAGGGGACTTATCTGAATAAGCAGGAGAGCGCAGTGTAGGTGTGGGATCTCAGGATATAAGAGGTGAAAGGGTGATACTGCTCTCTGATTTGAAGAGCTAACTTGAGGAAAGCCTATGATCACATCAGTGGGCCACATGTACCAAGTGAGTGTTGCACATGTTAATATATTAAACATATGTGGTTCTTATTTCCTATGTTAAAGGAATACAGTTTGCAAGCATCAGGGTGCGCCGTTATTTCAAATGCATGGTAAATGCGGATGAAGGGCACTTCAAGATTCCCATGGTCTGATGACTGTGAATACCTGCAACATCCAACTTCGATTTTAAAGTTTCTCCTCACCTTTAGAATGTTGGCTTGTGATGTTGGTAGGGGACTTGGGTTCATTTTAAAGGCTCATGGAAATGGCCAGGGCAACAGGAACAATAACAGCACCCTTTTAGGAAAGTACAGGAAATCTTTTCAGCCAGATGTACTGCAGCTCTGGGGCCACCATGAAAGTCTCGCAGTTAAAGAAACCTCACAACAGCTTCTAGGCAAAAGCCAAAAGGGATCATCACGTCTTCTAACACTTCGTCTTGCATTAGAAATAATTCTTGCTCAAGGAAGAAAGAAGAGCCAATAAAATGTTTAAACTTCATTCCTTTATTGACTTTTTGTTGCCTTATGTTATTAATAAGAATTTACAACCTTATTTACAGTGTAAGGTTTTAGCATGGACTATGCTTGTACATAATTTGAATTTTAAAAATCCTTGAGGCATTATGCATTTAACAAAATCCTTTAAGAATTAATAGAGTTTTGTCAGGGGGCAGGTTTTTCAAAAAAAGCTCTCTAAACTGGACCTTCCTATTTTTGTGCGAGAGGAAGTAGGATCTCCTGGGCACCTTATGATTGGGGGATTTGGATATGAAAATGTGGGATTTGCACGTTGCAAACATTGCTCCTGACAGGGTGCAGGTGCAGAGCGAAGGGCCAGCTTCAGCTTGCAGCCGNGGGGTTAATATCACAAAATAGTGACATAAACTCTTACTTATCTGACAGACAGATGAAGACTACGGTCTCTGAAGCAGTGAGTGCAGTGGAAGACATTCGGAAGCCTTCTCTTACTTGTCCAGTGTTGACTATCGGCNCCTACCAAAAAAGAAAAAAAAAAAAAAACAAGCAGCCAAAACCTGAGGCTCCCAAATTAGAGAATACACATAAAAATGCTAGCCAGAGGCTTCTGATTTGTATATTCCCATCTCCCCCTCCCTCTCTCTCTTTCCTCTCCAATACCAGTGCTGTATTGAGTTGGAAATGTATAAATGTTACATGTAAGATGCAGCCTTACTGTTGCATCTTTATTCAACATCAACTTCCAGATGGGAACTATTTTTCATGGTTCATAAAGCCAAATCCAGCTGCTACATTTGGACCTACATAAGGAATCCACATTTTATTGCCTTAGCAGTGCATATAAAACAATTGCTGTTGTTTCTTTAGTACTGGTGCACCTCACATTTCTCAATACATTTTAGATATTTAAATTTTTAAAACTGTATTTTATAGTTGCTCATTTAGCTGTGCACCGTAACGAGATCCTGCTTTTACAACATTTTCCAGATATCTAACATAACTGAAAGAAAAACGATCTTGGACAAATGGTATTCAATATAGCAGCCATATATTCAGTTACTTACTAAGAGTGTTCAGACAATTTCCTATGTAAACCACAATGATATTAAATACTTCTGGAATCTCAGCTTTATTAAGAGACAGGAAGTGCAAACTCAGGAGCCTTTCCCCTCCCCCTCAGCTAATCTGACTCTTTGATAGTCATGTGTTAGGAATAACCATGGAGTTTCTCCTAACGCAAAATATTCCCACAGCTAAGAGAAAATTAACCCTTGCGAAACCTCAGAAGAGAGAGTGAAGTCCATGTGTTTGCAGAGAGAGAAAAAAATAATCATTGGGAGGAAGTTTATACCAGCAGCAGGTCTACACGACACTGCCAGCTATTATATGCAGGCATAATTCATTTGCATTTTGGATGGTATTGTCAAAGCAACTACGGCACATCCGTTGCGGAGGAGAATTATCCAGCCTGGCAAAATTAGCCATCTTTGTGCCTCTCTTACTCGCCATAGAGGGGAAGGGCTCTGCAGTCGCTCGGGCATGTGTGCTGGGGATTTTTCTCCTCCGCTCTCCGCTAGCAGATGTCAGGCTGTTTGCTAGAAAGCAAACAAATCCCCACAAAAAGCGCCGAGGTGGGACAGAGAGAGTTAACGCACGAGTATGACAGGGAAGCAAGTTTGCTGTGAATTGGGAAGCACAAACTATAGTAATCCCCACCCTGCTGAGTGGCTTCCCCAGAGGTCTGATACAGTGCCAAAGCCTCTTACGCATACTGAGACAAAGCTTATTTCAAGCCGAATTCAGCTCCTGAAGCCACCATACTGCTTCCTGACAGCCTCCAATTGCACTGCCTCTGTATTTGTGTTTCCTGCTGTTTATATTTACTTGTTCCCAGAGCCACAACAGCTACAAAAACAAATAGTTGCTATTTGCAGGGCTCTGTATCAACACAGGTAAAGTGCCTCGCTCCCCTTTTAGTTTTACAAAGATTGTGCAAATAGGCTTTTAATACCTCAGAGAGATTAATTTGGTAATTATAAACCAGTTTAGGAACACATGCTAAACAATTGGTCATATAATCAGCATCCTTGTTTCAGAGTATTAGTGCGGCTGAGGCAAAAGGTTTTCAAACTATAAGGGCTCCACAAACACTCCCTCGATTATATCACTATTATTTCCCCATTCCCCTGGGACACAAGCTTGAAATATTACTTTTTTGTTTGTCAAGTCCCTGTGGATACTCTCCGGATCTGCGCTCCTGTCTCTTTGGCCTCTGCACGGCTATTGTGATGGTGTCTGATCTGGGTAATGGAGATCTTGTTTGATATACTTATTTAAAGGATCAGCTTAAGGAAGCCTAAGAGCCATCAATTCTCTTAATTAACTGCAGAGAAATGATTAATGCTATAAATATGGAATTCATCAGGAAAAAATTACAGTACATAGGATTTAATACGCGTCGTTCAACCAATATTTAAGACATTAAATATGATAAATTTGGTCCCGGGTAAAGTGTTTGTAACTACCCAAGTGATTTATGCACCTCAGAAATTCCCCCCACAAGACAGCAGGGTTGTTAGGCTTATAACCGGAGCTGGGCGGTGCTTTTCAGGTAGAAAATTTGCTTTTTCAAATTAAAAAACTCCTGGAGGAATGGGTGTGTTTCAACAGCACCGCACTTTTTAAACCAAACAGAGCAGAAAAGTTTCAACGCATTTTATTCTGGCCTTGTCTGAAAAGAACATTTTCATTTCAAAACAGTTCCATTTAAAATTCATTTTGTTTCCTGCACATTGATGTCATCTTAAATAATGCAGAAGTTTCATTTATCAGGAAATTTACAAAAATACAAATGATTTTGATGTGGGCCAGAAGATGGGCCTCCAAGCCTTTCCTTTCAGAAGCAGCTGTGCCAAATGTTCCCCTCTGCTGAGAAAAAGAAGCAAAGAAAAGCAAAGAAAAATATCAGGCAGGGGGCAATTATGTCTGCTGCCATTCCACCAATTCTCCTCTCTTGAAAACTAGGCTCTAGCAGCAGTGCAGTCTAGAAAACCCCCAGAACCTCCGGCATGCTGCCGATATTGCCTTTGCACCTCCTAAAATACCTGTCTGCTTTTTGTTTCTTGGCTGTCAATGGGAATGCAGCACGGGCACAAGTGGAGAGCAGCTAACCTGCGCACCCAGCTTTTGTGACTCCTCCTTGTCACCGGAAACCACATCTGAAGAGCTTCGTGGTGTGGCAGCAAGAAGTGGGCGCCCTTCCTGATGTACTGCAGTCACTTCGTCGTTGTGCAAAAATACTTTGTTTACATTTTCTGTGATGGCTGGCATGGTCCACAGGGGCTCTGAGAGATGGAGAGGAGGGCAGGCGGAGGGAGGGGATGAGCCGGCGTGCCAGGGCGCAGTCCCAGATTAAGGACTGCTGGTAGAAGTTATTGGAGTTGTCCCGCCATCCTTCACTGTCTGTCACACCATGAACTGAATTAAAAGCCGAGGCAACAAATCCAGTGACACGGTACTGCCACTGACTTTCATACATGTCTAGAAACCAGAACTTTTAGAGCTCGAGCATGCAACATCAGAAAAGACAGCAGTTGGGTTTTTTTTTTGCTTTTTATAATAGCTAGACACACAAATCTTCCCCTCCTCCCCCCTCCCCCAGTCCCTGAGGACAAGAGTTATGGAAATAACCTCTCCTGAGACCATTTCCCAAGAACTCTGTGCCTTGGTCCACAAGAAATGCAGTGCCGGATCCACCCACATCCGACGAGAGAGATATCCTGTAGCACAGATTTTGGAGGGGATGTAGGAGAGACAGAAATGTCACTGCATTCATGCACAGAGCGTGGATCCACACACAGAAGCCTAACCTCCATCCCCAGGGAAGCTGCCTGAACTCTGCTCGATCTCGGCTCTGCATTTGCTTTTCCCTCGGGATTACTCACCACCCAACACAGGGTGGGAAGATCTGTCAGAGATTAGCCTCCTTCTGGACAGCCGCACGTAGTTCTGTGGCTCTCAGAGCCGGTCCACGACCTGCTCACCCATCACTGCAACCCCAGCGTGGGCAGAGCGTGCAGAGGGGCCACCAGGAAAGACCACCGCTTGGCTGCCTCTAGGATGGAGACACAATGTGCTGCCTCTGCCTGGGGCTGCTACCCATGTATAGCACACAACAGGTAGAAGGGACCACAGTGGTGACCAACAGCTTCAGAGACACTGGAACCCCCACTAAATGGCATGAAACGAAAATAAGGAAATCTGAGAAATTCTCCAGTCTCAGTCTGTTACGTGATAGATCTCCCCAGAGCTTGGGGGAGGCATATGCGTTGGCTGGTGGCACGAGCCACAGGTGGATTTGAAGAAGAGAGTGCTCAAAAGAGGGAAGTGGCTGAGCACACAGGGGAAACTACAAACCATCAGCTCACCTGAGCTCTTAGCTGGGGCACATGGTGATTGTAAATGGATGGTATGTTAGAGTGTACCACAAGCTAGACATTACAGAGGGGACAGTTGTATCATTAAACACTCAAAATCCATCTAAAATCCACATTTAAGTATCCTGAATATAGGCACTTAAAAGAGCAAGACTATCTTCAAAAAAACTACAGAACTAAGGCTCCCAGGGCTCACCAACATCTCAGCAGCCAACATACTCCGAGAAGAAAGCCGTCCATTAGGGACTGTTCTCTATCAATGCGTCCCTGTCTCTGTGACCCCCACACCGTGGGAGAGGGGACATCCAGAGGGGACAAGCAATGGCAGTGGTGTGCCACAGGGGCAGTGGTATGATGCATTTCAATGGCCCCTGAAATCGAGGTGCTCAAGATTTGATTTTTCCATTGGATCCTCAGGCTTGTTATAATTTCAGGGATGAGACCAATTTAATTTTTATAGAGATGTGTAATCCGCCATTTCAACACACTAATTGAAATAGGCTGACATGCAGCTATGTGCCCTATGAGTCTTCCAAAGCACATATCTTGGCACTTTCCACTAGAGGCTAAATGACATGACTAGAAACCATACCAGATCCTCTGTGTTTACAGGGTTCTGCTTCTACATTATTATTTTGATTGCTGGCTTTACCAACAAACATCCAAGCGGCGGAATCCACTTGGAGAAAATGATAGAAAGCAGAGCTGAAAAAGATTTTAAGAGGTCAAAACTCAACTATACCTATGTTATTTTTGATAGAGGTTTATTTAACCAGTTTTTAAAGTCCTTTAGCGGTGGAAATGTACACATTTTCCCAGTGCAATCTGATCTGTTCTTTAATTATTACTTTTATAATGGCTAACCTAATTTTTTCTTGGAGTAATTTAAGTCTATATTTTCTTACCAATTCAGAGAAAGAGTGTTAAACAATTAATTACTTTCCTCTCTGCAGCAACTTTTTACATGTTTGAAGACGGTTATGCTCCCTTTTGTACACTGTACACAGCCCCCATCCTTCCAATTTCCCTGTCAGCTGTTCTGACCACTTGGCTCTGGATTCTCTCCTTTGCTCCACATCCTCTTTGGAAAGTAATGCCCAAAGCTTACCCAGGCTGAGCAAGCTGGAAGGACACATACACCTTCCTTTCAGGTTACGCTTATTAAAAAGAAACATCTCAGTAATACATTTTCTTTTTCACAACATCCTTCTGTTGAAGGCTTAAGTGTAGGTTGAACCAATCATAATTTCTCTATTATTTTCTTTAGAATCAAATATTTTGCTCTCCATTCTGCATTTCTGCAGCCAATTTTTTCTCTGTATATACACTAAGTACATTTTACTTTCTTTTCCTGATAATATTTTTTCCAATTGTTTGTCCAATCTGATTTCCAGTTCCACCCTCCAACATACCTGCAGCTTTCCCAGGCTCACATTCTGTGTGGACGTAATAAGCACAACCAGTTGTCCCACCCAGGGCACTACTGACACTAATCAGTGAGACCAGACCTCAGCACAGGATCCTGCTTGGTGCAGATGTCCATTTGAACAGTGACTCATTGATAACTGATCTCCAAGTCTGGTTTTCCAACTGGGAAAACACCCATCTTAAGACAGGATTCATTAAGACTACAGAATCATATAATCATAGAATCGTCTAGGTTGGAAGGGACCTTTAAGATTACTGAGTCCAACCATCAACCAAACACTGCCAAAACCACCATGAAACATGTCCATAAGCACCACATCTACCCATCTTTCAAATACCTCCAGCGATGGTTATTCCACCACTTGTCTGGGTAGCCTGTTCCAATGCTGAACAACCCTTTCTGTGAAGAACTTTTTCCTCATATCTATCCTAAATCTACCCTGGCTTAACTTGAGGCCATTTCCTCTTGTCCTATCACTTGTTACCTGGGAGAAGAGACTGATCCCCACCTCTCTACAACCACCTTTCAGGTAATTGTAGAGAGCGATAAGTTCTCCCTTCAGCCTCCTATTTTCCAGGCTAAACAACCCCAGTTCCCTCAGCCACTCCTTATAAGACTTGCGCTCTACACCCCTCACCACCCCTTCTCTGGACACACTCCAGAACCTCAGTGTCTTTCTTGTACCGAGGGGCCCAAAACTGAACACAGTACTTGAGGTGCGGCCTCACCAGTGCTGAGTACAGGGGGAAGATCTCTCCCCTAGTCAAGGCATATCAAGAGAGTTATGAAGAGAGGCAGAGGTTAAACAGGGTCTGATGTATTTATATTTTTTCCTATAAGGCATTTAATGACTCTTGATGAGGCATGTGTGAATAGTGAAATAGTTTCAGAAGTCTTACTTGAAGCCAAGTTACCCAACTGTGTTACCAGACTAGTACAGCTGCTAAGAATATCAAACTGACTCCAAGTGACATGAAAGTACAGTCTATACAGATCCTACAGAGCCTATTGCAGACATGAAAACAAACACAATGAGGTGGGGCAGAGAAGTCATCCATCTAGAACAAGGAGGGACAGAAACTAGAGATCATACAGCAGAACTTACTGACACTCAGAACTTGCATGGTTCTGTTCCAGCTTTTCTCTTATTATTAATCTTGCAAACTCAAACTTTATTCCTCAGGATGTGACCTTGTCACAGATATTGTGACACGAATCTTCATCCACATTACTCCTGTTTCTATCCCACCATTCAGGGAAACCCATGGCAGACTAAAATAGAGCCAAAGTTATTAATAATCTTCAAGATATTTTTACAGAGACTTTTGCATTTGATTGGAGCTTCACAACACCACTACTAAAAGCATGGATGGATTCATAATCCTTGCTTTACATTGAGGTGTATCTTTTTTAAAAGAAAACTACCTGTCCATCTATGTGGTTAACTGTAAGAGAAGACAGTAATTCCATTAGGAATATTATAAATGACACCTTTCAGAAAGCCAATACTTGACAAATCATTAAGCCTACATTTAAAGAGTAGAGTCACAGAGATATAAATGAAAATGTATACACTGGAAAATAAATTAGAGTTCAGTAATTAATGTGAATTGTAAAATCTTGTTTTACTCAATGAGAGCAATTACCATTAAAAAATTTGATTATTCACATTTAAAATACTAGTAATCTAACAGGCCTTTAAAACATCTATTTTGGTTGCTAGTTTAATTATCTTTTCAGCTGATCTAGTCATTCATTTCACAAATTAAAAAAGAAGAGTTTACATGGGGAAAGGCACAGTAACAGAACGATTTCTTGTGTTGATCCCCAGCCAACGAATTTCAATTCATTGCTCAAGCTGCCAACTTCACAACGTTCAGATACGGTATCCCAGTTTCACCTGTCGTTTTTCTGAGGAGCCTGCCATGAACTTCAGATCCATACATTAATTTGATTTCTGTAGGATCAGGCTCTACAGTACTCCCATTCAGGCTGAAAGCCATGCTGGGAGAATTGCTTTAAGTCACAGAGAGAAAATGGAGACAAGAATCCACCTCAGCTCCTTGTTCAGGACATCAACTACATCCTTCCAGCTCCTGTTTTTTTTTTCTTGGCGTTTCAAGAGAAGAAAACGTTATTTCTCTTCAGAAGGAATCAATATCATGCTTGTGCCCACTTTCCAGCCTTTTATCATACAACCTTTTTGCCTTCCCTTCTGTTTTGATCCACCCTTCCATGACGACCTCATTTACTTTGTCTGCTCAGAGGCACATCCACGCCTTGTCTCAAGTTCCTCCGTATTTTCAGAATGACACCCTTTTTTCCCAAAACTGATCTGATAGTAAGTGCAAGATATTATTGGTTATGTCTTGTCAATTTGATATATGCTAGTACATGAAAAAGGGTCTCTTTGAATTCACAGAAAATGAGCGCAAGTAAAACACTATCTACATAATAGCTCCATGAATGGAAATAAAGGCCTTATTTTACCATAATGGTCCTTTAACCCTGCTTTCATCCATGATTTTAATTTCATTTGGGTTCTTCAATATATCTTGCATTCCTACACGTCTCTCACACTGTCACAAAAGCCTTCTTTGCAAAGAGAAGTGCACGCCTGAAATGTTCTCTCCCCCCACTGGGGATCCACCAAAGTACATTCATTACCTTAAATTAAAAGGAAACACTCAAAAATAATGTATTCCGCGATGTGTCTGCAGCAATCCAGGGTGGCAGATCCATTTGAACCTGAATGTGCAATATTTCTATACGTGAAAGAGGCTATGGTCCAGCGGAGCAAGCAGACTGCTGAAGGCACGAGGCACACTGTGTGTCAGCTACACGCGGAGCTCACGCTAGTGTCAACAGGAGCTGCTTGCACGGAGGGGTGTGCGTAACTTGAACTTACCAGCTCTCTCCTTTGCCTCCCATTGCAGAGGGCACGACAGTGTGCACGCCAGAGCATGCAGGAAAGGGAGAGAAGGGGAAAAGGAGAGATATTCAGACCATCTGAAAAGGGAGGAGTTAATAAATAGCTATCTACTAGCCACAGACACCGTGTGATTTACTGAAATAAACATCACTTGCTTTCCTGAAAAAATACAAAGGCAGATGAATGTGAAATGCCAGGAGAATAAAAGCTTCTAGGAGTGGAAGTGAAAGGCATGACAGGGTCAAAACCAGAGTGAGTGACACCAAAAATTTCTTTTAATTCCAGCAGTTTGCATTTTCGGACTCAGTGCTTAATTTCTCCTATCTGAGCATTTCAGCCGAGAGGGACTCCGCAGCGAGCCACAAAGCGAGGATCCAAACACCTGGCGGCACGGGAGGGCGCGCGCCATTACAGCCAGCACCCAGAATCAAAACAAGTTTCCCTGCTCAAAGAAAAGTCCAATTGTCCTACAGTCTGTTGCATTAAGAGCATAAACAAATGTCTACAATAGCCGTCTCTCTCCTGTTTTTGAAAGAAATAAGAAAAGACCTTTATGAAGCTTCTAGGGAGAGAGACAAGGAGGGCAGAGCAGCTTCCCTCTCGCTCCTCTGACTGATGTCACCGTTCCTGTGGCCAAAACATGTTTGTTGCTAAGCAACTATGTATATATTACACTCTTCTGCTTCCATTTGGGATTTAACATATGCATTTTCACTTTCATCTCTGATGCATAGTTACATTTGTTTGCAGTGGGTGCCAGAGTGAATGGAAGCTGTCCAGTATGGGATATGCATAAGAACTGAAAGGCGCACACGGTGATTTACCAATGTGCATCATTGTTTCGCAGCATAGTTCAATGGGAAACCTACTGAGTGCCATTCACCAGCGGTTGGGCCAATTTTTTCATTCAGGATTGATGCTGGTTGCTATATAGCGGCTATTGGTTCAAGAAGTGCAGCAGTTCTCAGATGTCACGAAGTAACATAGTGTGCGGATAGTCTGACTGGTAATTATTGCAGATGGATTCTTTCTACGATGATAAAAGAGGTCCGTTCTTTCATCTGGAGTTTTGCGTTTTATGCATAAATCCACTTTTTCCTACACCTCTCCCACTTACTTGGCAGGCAATGAAAAAAAATCACCTTTTCCTTTTGAATTGCATGCAGATGACCCAAATCAGTGGCACGCATCACTCGCATTTTTCTATGAATCAAATCTAAAAAGAAATGAAAAGAGGGTAAGGAGAAAAAGAAGGCAGGATGTGAGAGTTCATTTATATTATAAACACTCTGTAACAGAAAAAAAAAAAATCAGTTTTAAAACCACATGTCTATTACCCTGTAATGAAATTATAAGAGAATGCTATTAGTCATGTCTGTACGTTTATTCACATTGTGAGTTCAATAATTAAATTAGAAGATCTGACATGGAGTTTACTAAACAAAAATCTGCACTATAACAAAAAAGAAAAAGAACAGGATATTGCTAGCTTCCTTTTGGGTTTAGTATTGTCTCTATTAATAAGCATTAAAGAATAAAACACTGGAGGAATTCTTGCAGTCTAGATGATTTGGGTTTTGTTATGCTTTTCAGTTTAGCTTAATTTCCCACTGGAAGCTTCTCTCTAAGTGCAGGCCTAGGATTATCATCACATAAGGAGGGGGGGAAAAAGAAAAAAAAAAGGAGGAAAAAAAAGAAAAATCTTAAGCTCAGTTTGTTACTGGTTTTTCCTGCTTTCTCCTCCCTAGAAGCCCGGACAGGAGAGGGAGCACAGAGAGGAGGGAAGGCAACCTTTACACCAGCCACGGTTGTTACACGACTTTGAGGGAAAACTGAAGGTTTTTTCTTTCCCCTGAAGCTCAAGAAAAATGAGCTTATAAAAAGGAATATTGTATGAAAGCAACTTGTTTGCCCATTCTCGTATGCATTGATTCAGGGCTATCGCAGTTGAAAGAAAAACTTCGCTCTGGGTGTACAACGAGTTAGGGTATAGTAACTCTCTCCCGTGGCCTCCTCTTCCACAGAAGAGGGATAATGATAATTCAGTCAATGTTATTTTATGTGCTGGCCCCTTTTGCTCTGTGAATTTTCTGCATCCCAGGTCCATGCCGAGCCTCCGGCTGGAGTGCTGATGGCAAACCCATGCCACAGGGGAAGTGCCTGTTGCACTGCTGGCGTGGAGAAAACATGCTGTGCTGTAAGCAAGAATCAGGCCCAGCAATTAAAAGCAAAATGTGCTTTATAACAATGGTAATTTAAAAACAATCAACTGTCCTACACCTTCAAACTCTCCCCAGTTAGGAACCAGCTGCTGTTTGAAAGCTGCCTTCACACAGGACTATGCATTTAGCACTTTCCCACTCATCTCGGTGCCACATACGCGGCTCTTCAGGTAACAGGATCTGTGACACACAGAGGTTCACCTTGAGCTAATGCTTGCACAAGTTAAACTTATCGAGAGCCACAGAAATGTCCATGCTTGCCCCTGCCGCTGCACATATGTGCTCTCCAAAATTTGAAATTCACTGCACAGCCGAAGGACTGACAGCAGCTTCTACATTTAACTTTTGATCTCTGGATATTTTGCCATCCTTCAAAAAAAGCACTGCTTTCCTAATTCACATTCCTGTTGCATTTGAGTCTAGCCAATATTAAGAGAGAGTGTGGCTTAGAGGATGGTTTATGATAATATGCACATCTATATTTCTGCCACAATCTCTAAGAGGATGATCAGGAGTCCGTTTATTAAAACAAAATACATTCTTGATCTCACAAAATATTTTATATTCTTGAATTTTCTTTAAAATATAATAAACAAGAAGTAGCTTAACTCCACGTTATTATTTTTTAGCCAGCTGAGTAGTGTCTTAGAAAGCAAATTAAGTTGGTATCCACAGTGATACGACCAGGTCATGAGAACAGCATCTTTGGTCAGCAGCTGAAGCAGCTACACTGGGGTGATTCTAGAGACACATCAAAAACTACCATCCGTGCTTGGTGAACATACCCCTCTCTTCTCCAAATTAGCATGTCATCTACTAATACAATATAACAGTAGTATTTAGGGCACTGGTAGAAAGTACTATTTCTTCCTTTTCAGAAGTCATCCTGAAATGTTCAGCTGAAGAGGTGATTTTTCATTGTTTTCCCCCAAAGTCTACATTTGGAGACTATTATGAAAGCTGAAGCTAACACAGATGCACACATTCCAGGGATTCATGCAAAGTCCTGCCACTGCAAGTCCAACTGAGGCGATGAACCTTTGTGGACCTTCCAGGAAGCTTGTGAATTTTGTTGCCAAGTTTGAACAGCTCTAAAATATATAAGGAAATGAGATCCCGCGGTATTTATACAAATTCCCATGTCAGACATAAATGACTACCTCTGTCTACTGTTCAACAAAAAAACCAAACTTGCATGAATCTTTCCCAAACGTAGAAGTGGTTATACCATTATAGCGCTAAATCTGGCAAAAGGTACATGTAGTGTATGTACTGAGACCAGTTCAGGGTTTTGGGGAGGGTAGGGCATATTGCTGTTATACTGCATTTTTTAATCTGTTTTATCTGCTGTTACCTTCTTTTTAATACATATATCTCTGAGATACAGTCACATAAAATCAATAATCATATACTACCCTAATACTAGTTGTAACTCAGCAGATATACAGAATAGAATGCTTTCTGTTGTTTCTTGTGTTTAACTCAAAAAAAAAATCCAACATTTCATCCTGCCTTTAGGAAAATATTCATGAAGCAAAACTGGCAATAGAAAAATAATTATTTGAAAAGCATTATATGAGGTGAGTTGTTGCTTCCCTACTGGATGCCAGTTTAAATTGAGCTAATTTGTTTTACCAGTAGCTTAAGAAAACCCCAGCACAGCAGCATGACAATTATATCCAGGTGCAAGGACTTAATTCAACAAATTCTAGGTGGATCCTTCCAGTCGGCTCAGTGGGCCCCATCCTCAGCTGTGGCTAAGAACAGATGCCCTTGAAAAAAACTCTGTAATCATGATCCATTCAGTCCTTGAATAGTGAAGCTGAAATGTGTCCAGGAAAAAAAAAAAAGAGAATATAAATGATATTTCTATGTCCAGATTATCAATTGAAGCATGATTAAGAAACGAGAACATTTGAGGTAAGACATAAATCTGAGTAAACACCTAGCTACTTTTTTGCACTATTGCTACATTATACATGTATAAACAATAGCTCATCTGCAAAATACAGGAGTATGGTTCACCAGTTCTCTAGGATTTAGAAGCGACACCTAAAAAATCAAAATCATAATCATATATCTAACATTCTTAATTTGGGGAACAGTTTAATAAAAAGATCAAACTGCGGGGCTTGCTCTTTTAATTGGTCTATGTCTCAACATAATATAAGTCAAAAAATCTTTGAAGGCAAGGATTCAGGGAAGAATTCAAGATAAACAAGCACCACGTCAGTATAGATCATAATACAAAAAAAATAGATTTGTAGGGGATGTTGATCCTTGAGAGCCAATAATTACACAAGTACAGTAATTTTCAAGCTTCATTTTGTGATAATCTGCAGTAACGTGCTAATGGTCTGGTTCTGACTCAGGCAAAACTTACATTGATTTCAAATGGAAAGATACTTTTATAACACTTTGTTTACATATCATTTATTGCAATGGGTTAAGACTAGGAAATAATTTATATCTAAACCAAAAGTGTCACATGCTTATTTGATAATTGCTGAAATACTCCCAGATGTGTACGTTTTACTGATTTGTGCACAATGTACAGTTACAGTCAATTATTAGGTTAGCAGGACCAACAATTAAAGTTCTTAAATGCATTTGTATCTACACACATTGTATATGCATATGAATGCTTAAATGGGTAAAGACTAGTTTTCACAGCATTTTTCAGGAACTTAACCTTATTTTGTTACCATTGTGTTATTGTCATCATAACTCATGTATTTTAATTTTTGAATAATATTGCAAAAGCTACTTTTCCTCCTACAATTTTACATTCAGGAGTTTACTAAATACATCCCAAAAATGCAGCATTTTGTGTTATTATGAATTTCAACTTTAACTAACACTAATTAGAGGTGTACCAGATGACTCTGATTAAACTAGTGGGTAGTGCTTATTCAGATTTAATGTGAGCAATCTGGACATTTTGAAAAACAGCCAAGCTGGGCTCAAATAAAAACCTGCCAAAAATCCAAACTCTGAATTCAGCCAGGCATGTAAGACTGGTTCCCATGAACATTAAAAATAAAATTAAAATCAGTTGGAAGCCTTGGTTTCCTTCAAACGAGAGAACATCCTCCCCATACCCTCAAGAAATATTTCTGCCTTATACATGCTGCCCTTTCAAAGCCACCTCTCAGCACCCAGAACAAAACAGGGAAGATGAACCAAAGAGAAGTTATTGTTTTTGTTGAGACTATCAGCTCCGACATCGCTGGATACTGGTTTCTTGGTGAGGGTGGAGTAAAATAGGAAGAGGGCAGCTGCCAGTTGAAACACATTTTCCAAGACTGTCATCCAGAAATCGAGAGACATGTTTTTCACTAGCTTTTAATTTAAAACACACTTTAGAGAGACGTATCTTATTCATCTGAACCTTTGAACATCTGATGTAAGGTGAGATTTAGGAATCAAATATAGAGGGCTGAGTTTTGTGCTGGTGTAAGATGACATAACCACTTCAGATAATGGACTTGCGGCTGCTTATACCCACATTTGGATTTTATAGATTTCCACCACCCCCCCATATTGTTCACTGGCAGTGCATGTTTTCTATTTACGCTGGTGTTAACTTGGAAAGAAAAATCAGAATCTATCCCACTGTGAAAGAGTGTCTTAACAAGAGCCCAAGTAGAGCTAAATCCATCAATTTGGGTAAATTTAAGCAACATGAAGGTCTCCGGTCAAAATTCAATTGGTAGTTATCTCTTCCTTTACACAGGCCTCCAAAATTCATGGTTTCAAAGACGAGAACACTGAAGATTTAAGGAAAGGGCTACTTTTACACTGTTTATTGCTGTAAAATGCAAAGAAGTACAGAGCTCCTCCAGGTGAGCTTATTTTCAAAACTTCATTTCCTTAAACTAGGATGTCTAGAGACAGGTAAGGACAGTATAGATGTTAACCCAAACTACCCTGCGCAGGGTGAAGTGAAAATGTGCTTTGTAAGGCTAAAGAGTCAAATATTTAAGATGTTTAAGACGTCTGTCTCCTATTGGGGAACAACAAAATTATTGGGTTTCAACAAGACTTTTCCCACATTATTTCAAAAAAATCATGCTCTCAATCAGTTTAGGTTTTTAAAAATTACTGCTGGACTTTTATTTTTATCCTCTATTTTTAAAAATAAATTTCTCCCCTAAACAAAAGGTAAGGTCTTGCTTTATTTAAATATGAAATTTTTAAAAAGGTTTACATGTATGTTTTATGCTTAGTTCAAACGGCAAGAGCATATTAGTCTATTGGAGACTCACCACCATTAAACCTTTTGGTTCTGTATGCAAATAACGGTACAAAATTGTACACATACAGGCAGTTTTTTTCATCTGCAGTATTTTGTTTTACAATGTAAAATTGCCCAAAAAGATGTCTGGGGTTGAGATTCTCAAAAACTCATGCTTACATGGTTTGAATCCTGGTTTGAAAATTCATGTATAAAATAAGAACATTTAACAATAAACTGATACTTCTAAAGTAGGTTTCATCAAAAATAAACATAGCTTGTGTGGGTTAGGTTCTGTATTTGTTAGTGTATGAGCCTGTTGAAGAAATGTTTTGGAAATAAAAAATGAAAATTACTAACTTTAGTATAAGGTTGGAAAAGAACATACCGTATGTTTTTCTGATCAACTGCTAAAATAATTTTAGCATTATTTAACGGTACAGTTTCAGTGCAGTTTATTTTAGCTTCCAATGCTGTTCCTAATATCTGTTTTAGCCTATATTTCACAATGGATGATTACATCTATAATCATTATTGGTCATTGGTCATTAATTTATTTCAGAGCACATACCTCTGTGGGCAGTAATTACTGCACAGCTTTCAAAAAGGTATCATCAACAAAATTAGAAGATAGAAAGTATATTAATTACTATAAATATTCTACCAGTTTCTCACTGGAAAAAGCATGGCTGGAGATTAAGATGTAATTTTTTCCTAGACAATGTCATGTAACAAAAAGATAAGAAAGAAAAATAAAGAAAGATACAGGGCCAGTAAAGAGGGCTTTTTCTGGCACTTCCAAGCTTCATTTTAAAAATTTACAGTAATGTTCATAAATCAAAATAAAAACAAAAATATTTTGTTGAGTGCTGCAAAAGCAGGAATTTTCACACACTTGGGTGCTTGGGCTTAATTTTATATGTGCAGATTTGAGTCCTATGTGTTTATACATGTCCCACTGCCACTGAATCTATCCATGTGTAATTTTAGCTCTAACAAGTGATAGCGGGTTGAACGGTTAACCAACATTACGGGCCTCGGTAGCGTGTTTTCTATAGGTAGAGGGCTTTGTATGGTCCGTAAATAGATGACTTTCACCAGTGAAAATCCTGTTTGCTCAAATGCAGTAAAACCAGTTTTCAGACCCAGTTTTCCAGCAAGCACTAAGAGCTGATGTGAAACATCATTTGTAATCTGCTATGTGAAGCTTTGCTGTCACATAGCTTGGAGTTTAGAGCTGGCTGTTTTCAAAAAGTTCAGAGCAGGTTTTGCAAAAAGTGTGGGCTCGTTACACTTCTTGATCCATTTATTCTTAAATGCAAGAGCTTTTAGACAATTATTATAAAGAGACAGGTTATATATATATTATTTTTTCCCCTAAGATACCATGACGTTTATGCTTTGGTTTCTCCTGGACCACTGTCTGAAATAGCACATTAGGGGAACACTTTGATTTAAATCTGAACCTTTCCAACATAAAACACATAGCCAAAACCCGTAACCTAAACAACCTTTTTCCTGCAAAAGCAACGCCACCAATACCCTGTGCATGGTCTTAGTTCATAGCCTGGTGCACAGACTTGCATAGTCATGACCTATGAGGCAAAAAATCTTCCTATTAAAAGTGTGTGAATGTGTATGGTGAGAGTGTGTTGAGAGAAAACAACATTGCCAGTGATTCAGCTCAAAATCTGGTCATCGCCTTGACTGTAAAAGTCTTCAGGCTTCCCCAGGAAGACGTGAGTTTTTGTAGATTGTCTGGGGAGGCAGGAAGAGGGGTGATCTTTTACACATGGTCAGAAGCACATCAGCAGAGACAGGAAGGTAGAGGACAACTTTGTATCTACAATAACACCCAACCAAAAACTACAGAGTCATTCTGGATTTACATCCATGGAACTATACAGAAACTGGATGTGTGAATGCCTGTGGAAAAGAGAGCAAACAGAAAGCCTCATGATTGCTGACATGGATGTGCAGGATTCATCTGAACCAACATTTGCCAGTGTGGTTTTTGGAGTGTTTACCCAGCTTTGTATGAGACACCAGAGTGAATGAACTAAACTGAAATAGTTTCCCATACAGCAAAAATAAATGCTCCATGGATATCTGACTAGAAAATGTACCATGGCACAGCACACAGTGTTTTGTAGGCCATTGTGCCTCCCTTAATGCCCTTAACAAATCCATAAATTGGCTATTTAACTGTAACTGAGGTAGATCAAAAATTTAACTTCATACTAAGAGTCCAACTTCCCTTCAAAACTGAGCAGATTAAGCACCATCCGCCGGTGTCCTTTCTGACAGCTCCACACTTGAGTGGATCATATTGACTAAACATCACAGGCGAGACAAATTCTTAGCTTTTGAAATAACTTCAGCTCAGTTTTTAAGCTCTCTGACATAGCAGTCAAAACTCTGCTAACATGATTTACAGTTAAATTAAACATAAAAACATCATCATTAAAATAACTGTGATAAGGTTAAGACCTAATGCCACATATGCTTTCTAAAGGCAGCCAAAGATATAAACGCTTTGGTCTGCGGTGCCCAGTCAGTACAGAAACACAACCATGTACACTATGCTTATGCAGCATGTATGAGTTGCAGGCTTTCAATATTTTATAAAATATTCCCTTTCCTCAGCTTGACTCCCTTTTTACCACATTCACAATTATTCATGCACTTTATCTGTTGATACATTATTTTAAATGTAAAGCTCTAGTAATTTTTCTGTGCCATTTCTAGAACTAACATTACAAGACATCAGCATAGTGTTTTGATTTTTAGAGTACTGTATAGCCAATAAAATCAACCTATTTTGTGGGGGTACTAACATTATATTGTTTGCAAAAGAAAAAATAAAAGCTTTGTACTTTTCAAGAAAAAGAATAAAACACTTCCTTCACAAACATTTCTTCTTCCAAAGTTTTGTCAAAATCTGAATGGAGAACATTATGTTCCTCTATATTCACACTTCACCAGCCACCAGGTATATGATTAAGCCATCCAGTAGTATAAACCTGATAATTCAGATACAGTTTTAGTAGTTTGAAATCCTTTTAAAAATACTTAGTTGGCCTTACAGATTCTTCAGTCTCTTCTCAGGGAGAAAAATTCTTCAAACAAAAATCAAAGGCCTTGAATACACATTTACTGTCCCAAATTATCTTTTCACTAATATCTCAACAGTACCTTGGCTTATGTCCTATGCATCTGGTGAAAATATGTTTTTTCTCCAGTTATACTTTGTCAAAAGGTCCAGTTCTTTGTATATTATTATTGAGAAGGAATGACCAGACTAAGAAATAAATTGCTTCTTCCTTCCTTCTACCTCAAATCTCTGCCCCTTTTCAATAGGTAAAGTGGAACATCCTGGAATGCTCATGTATATTATCAGCTGGAAAAATCTGTCATAATAATAAAATACTAACTTCTTGCATTCATTTTTCATCAAAGCATTTTACAGGTGGTGTCATCATTCCTACTTCCTCTAACAGAAGAACCAAGATGCGGATATGATAAAGATGACATGCTTACAGGTCTACATCAATGTACACTAACTGAGAATCTCAGATACCCTTTAACTTTTCTAACTAAAAGCATAAATGGGAATCATCAAATGAGAATGAGTGCTAAGTCAAGCTCCATATATACAGGATTTGAGCCAAGTATCACAAAGGAAATTACTGAAGTCAGGGAAGCCTCTCCTGGAAAAAGCAAAGACAGGAAGAGAGAACATCTTCCATGGGGCTCTTTTAATGAGTGATGAAGATGAGGACCAGTTCTGATCTACCCTCAGGTGTAAGGAGGATAGATGACAGCTTGCTACAGCTCCCTCAGAAACAATGTTAGATGTTTTCTGCCCTCTCCAGTAGTGTCCAGCTCCTTGGATGGTCTTTCTACAGTCTAGCAGGTGATGTTTTGCAGGTCTCTTCAGATTTCCACAGCTGAACCTAAGCATTTCAACATTAATACCATCACACCATATTAATGCCTTTCAGCACTAATACCATCACAAAAATGTTTAAGGAACCCACACAATGAGGCACTGTTTTAGTATGTTGCATTTTTATACTCGTCTGTGCTTTGGAAGACTTGGAAAACACCTGAAAATATTATCCTGAATCTGCTTCCTCCCTGATCAAACCAAGAGGTATTACATCATCTTTCCCCACTTCTTAGCATAAAAATTCCCCTTCAAGTTCCTTCAATGGCTTCCTCTTCACCTTTTGTATCGTATTCCAGTATTTCATCTTTGCTTCAAGGCACTGCACTCTACCAGTCCTTCCTGAGTGTCAGCCCTCCTTTCCTCATAGTGAGCCTCCCGCTGGCTGTGCTCTTCTCACACTGCTCCTCCTAATGCTTCTTCATAACCTTCTCTCATGATTTTTCTTAAATGCTGACACTTTTACACGGAAAATATGTTCCAGCTCTTGAGCACTGACTACTCTTTTCCACTGAATTGTTTCTATAAAAAAAAATTATCTTCAAAGCTTAGAAAAAAAGGATTAAATGTATACTGCAGAAAGTAGTTGGGGGGGGGGGGGCCAGTGAAAACTGGGCTTGATATACAGTTTAAAACAATTATGGAATTACTGAACTTGTAAAATACGCTGAAAATGAAAGGTAAAGGATGAATGTCAAGATAACACTTCAGGAAAAAGTAGCCAATAATTAGGAGTACTGCATTACTAATATGCAGTTAAGGTAAAGTAACACAATTAAGATAAAGTAATATATGTTGGGAAAACAGTGCTTGCTCCATGTATAAAATGGTTGGCTCTGAGCTAGTCATTATCACTCAGACCTGAAGTTTTGGGGTGCCATGAAAATATCAGGCAAGTGCTCGATAACAGTTAGAAAGGTCATTCAAATTTCGGAAGTAATTAAGAACTGAACAGAAAACAAAAAAAAGAAGACATCTATTCTTTCACCGTACAAACCCATGCTTCTCTATGCTTTGTAAACTGTGTTTACTTATAAACCCTCCACCTCGAAAAATGTCTTAGAACTGGAAAATATTCAGAGAAAGGCAATGAAGATTTCCATAAAAAGAAGGACTCAGCTGTCCAAGACTTTTCATCCTGGAAAAGAGACGGTTTAGGGGAAAAAAGATAGAGGTCCACAACACCATAAGTGGCCATGAGATGCAGAGAGAGGCATTGCTCACTGCCACTTTCAGTGCAGGAAATAGGGACCAAAGGAAGCTAGCTGACCCAAGTTCAAAACAAACAAGCAGTTCTTCATTCATATGTAGCAGAATTATGTAAATCCTTGCCAAAAGATGTGGCAGAAGCAAAACTTTACTGGGTTCAATGGCAGGCTTAATAAGTACTTGGAAAAGAGATCTGGAGAGGGTTAATAGACAAGCCACGGTGGTCTTAAAGTCCCTGAGGCAAAATAATTAGAGACCAGAAGAATACTCTGTGGATAGATTTTCTACATTTGCCTTCTACATACTGTATAATCTTCTCTTGCCATCCAATTTTGGCCACTGTTGGAAAAAAAATAATGCTAGAGAAGCCCGCCACCTGAACTACTGCAGTTGCTCTTATGAAATGATTTCTGAACATTATAACAAAAATACTTAGGACACACTTCATGTTTCTGAGCTATGCCATCTCTTGAAAAAGCATAATCACAAGAGGAAAGAGGGTGATGTTTCATTGGGCTGTGCTATGATCCAAGGGTGACTAAGATTTTAATAGCAGGAGGCAAACTCAGAATATAAGTCGGTTTAGAGATAATCTCACATGTACAAGACTGCTTACCGAAACCATTCCTGTGTGTTAGATCCAATTTGGGTTTTACACAGTTTAAGGCTGACTGGCGCTCTCTCAATTTTATAATGGATTATGCCTGGGATCATTCAGAAACACACTGAATCTAGGTGAACAATCCCTTGGCTCTGGGGGAAGCTGAAGGGCTGCGAGGGAGGCTCTGAGTCTCTGTTTACCCTGTGTCCTCAAACATACCCGGGCGACTGCAGTGTAACAAGGTGCTGTCAGTGACCTTTTTGAAAATCTTGGCCAATAAATAAACGTAGGTTGCCATCAACAGCCATGTCACTTCTCAATGTTCCGTTCACCACTTAAGTGAACAAGTACCATCTCCTTTCTTGTCGCGCACACATCAGCGGAGTACCCTGTCAGGGATTAATAAAGAATAATCCAGCAATAAATTCTAGCCAAAGAATCTGGAACAGATTTCATGGGAAGAGACTTTGGCTAGCGTACAGCACTCACAACACTTGGAACATCTCCTGTGTCAATGATTAACACTTCAGTGAGCATTCTGAATACATAGGGTATTTCATAGGCAATAGCTGACCTTAATGAGGGCAAAAGATAAGTGAGCTTTTCAAATCTTAGGGGAAAAAATGGACTGAGAAGCTTTCAATCATGACAATATCCTCAGTCAACACATTGTCTCTGCAGAAGCAGGACTTCCTATAAAAATCCCTTGTGAAAGGTTTCAAAATACCAATAATAGCAAAATTTTACACTCCTTCACGACAAACTACCAGCACTTTGAAAAGTCTTGGAGTATGCATGTTGCTGTGGAAAGATGCACTCCAGTAAGTTTGGGGTTCATGTCTGTAATGCTAAAGGAGGTGTTAACTGGAAGCTGTTCAAATATGACACATAACAGCAACCTCTGAATGTCTTGCAGAACACACAGGTGAAGCTTATGGCTCTTTCCTAGACTTGTGCAAAGCATCCCAGAGACCCTTATTACTTGTATGAGGAGTATATAACCGCTAGAATGAGGTGCTAGACAAGAATGGCATTGTTTTAACCATGAGTAATCTTTCCTCAGACACAGGATGCTATTTAGATGGACATTGCTGAATGAAGCCTGTGATATCCTCTCTCTGGAGCACAGTAAAGAGCTGATTCACATTTCAACTATAGCAGAGTTACTGCCAAAGGAGACACAAGTGGATGTAAATAAGGCTGAAACATGTAGACCATTTCTAAAGCACAGTAGAAACAGAATACATAACAACCAAACATACTGTGATATTCAAAACAAGGTGCTGCTTTGTGTGAGCACCTTGCATTTGTGTAGAACTTCTTACCCTGACCAAACCCTGTTTCCTCAGGTAAATTATCATGCTTAAACCTGGAAAACCTTGAAGCAGATGGAAGTAATCCACCAAAGGCGAGGGAGAAAAAAACCACACATCTTGGCTCAAATCAATGCAGTCAAAGCTATTTCTTAGAGAAGATACTACAACACCGTTGCTGTCCCTGTAGAACAAGTTGCAGATTTCTGATAATACTCTGATTCACAGATAGAGAAAGAGAAGGGAAACTCACCCTGAGGGTAAGCCAGGCACTGATAAACTCTGTTGTTAAAAGCATTCAAGTGTCCAGGGAAAGTAAACAATCTCTCTACTGCATTCAGCTGAAAAGCAAGCTAAAAGGAAGTACATTGCAGATCTGAAAGCCAAGACTCCTGAAGACTGTAAGCGCACCCTCCTATATATACAGACAAGATTTCCTCTGGCATCCCACACACACACCATCTTATTCCTCACTCCTGCCCGCACCCATCCACTCATCTTCATTTGCTGCACTCGGCTGAGGCACATCTTCCATCCACTGATCTCTCCCTTCAGTCCAGGCTTTCTTGCTGCCCTGACTTTAGATCCAGGCAAGAGCATCACAAGACTCCATTAAAAGTTAGAAAAATAAAGGACAAGAAAAATAGAAAGAGCTCCCTGTTTCCTCAAAGCAATGTAAAAAACCCCTTCCTTTCCCCACTTGATATTCAGAAGAAAACAAGAACATTAAGTATTTACTCAACCAGCCACTCCTGCTTAGATCTTCTCACGGCTACAATACCCACCCCAAATTACTTCCTCCTCCCTGAATCAGGACAGGATTTAGAGTCACCCTGTGGTACCTCCCTTTATAGACTGGCGGGTGAATCAATTAAATCCCCACAGCTGGCTACCCTGAAAATCCCTGCACTCAGTTCAGACAGCTGTGGCCCTTCCTCTAGCAAAAGGAAGATGGTTAACTCCTTCCCGACCATCTCCTGGACATCGGTTTTATAACCCATTTCAGACACTTAATCACTAATCAAGCACTCAGAGCCCTTACAGTTCGAATAAAAGCTGAAAAAATACCCAGACTGCTATGTTACATCTGATTATTTTTGTACTGCAGAGACCTAATCTATTAATTTCCATTAAGAAACTAAATTTGATAAATAGATAACATTATAAAAAGAAAATGTAATTAGCGTGTAGCCTTGGTAGATGTAAACTTACTGGTACCCAGGAGTAATAGCAGTTTATGTGAAAACTAGAATGTTACCATAATTATGAAAATGAATGTATAATTTATGCACAGAAGATGGAAAATATGCAAGGTGTGTAGAGGATATGATTATACTGCATTTTCTTGTTTCTATTGATAGATGATAAATCTTTAGAATATGTTGAAACCATGCATTAGTCTGCATGATTTTCAGATGGCCATGATTTCTGATAAAGTTTTTTTTCTTTTGTTTTTAATTAAACTCCATTTTACAACAGCAGCCCTTCCCCTGCTTTATTATGCCAAAGAAGCATATGGAAATATAAACTCTGAGATGTTACTGATTTATTTTGATGTTGGAGCATTTTGCTCTTGTGTAAACATTTCTTGTGACATGAATATGGATAGTTTCAAATCTTAGAAGAGTTCATTACTAAAGGTAGCATATGTTTTTGACTCCTGAACCATGAGGGAAATGAGAACACCCAGCTTGCCAAACAGTAAATTGTAAACAGTTGGTACACCCCTAAGCAAAAGACTGAAATAATTACTGTATCTGTGTTTTAGAGTAGCCAGCTCATTTTTATGTCTCTTTTTTGTTTGTTTTTTTCATTTTGCTGATTTAATGTTTTTCTGCGAGGTTTGTAGATGCAGTCTAAATATATACTTTGGGCCTGCAGCATCATGATTCTAAGTGTGCAGATGTCAGTCTGGATTCATGGATTCCCAGATACCCTACGACCATATATAAAAGCCTGTGCTGAAAGAGGCAGTCAGCTGTTTCACTTCCAGACCTACTCATAAAATACATATTTTTTTTTAACCTGGACTCCATCTTGCAAGGTACCAGGCTTCTCCAGCCCATCAAGGAGTTCTGAATACTTTCACCCCTTTGAATATCACGAGAAGCTGAGGCCTGTAACAATTCTGGCATACCTACAGAGAACATGGCCAGAGCAGAATGACATGAATGGTTATTTTGACATCTGTAAATTCTTACTGCAATTTTCCAAGGAGCCTGGCATCCCTGTGCCCCTGCCTCTCACGGAGCTTCCCATCCAAATGGTTCAGCTCATGCTCGAAGCGTTCCCTGCTGTTGTGGCTGCAAGGTCCAAGGCTGTGCTCTGCTCTGTCTCAGGATACTTCCAGACACACAAATACTGCCTTGGAGTGTTCCCTTCCTTTATGAGACAGCAAAAAGCTGGGAGCTAGAAGGATGCACGAGTAGCTCTTCAGAGGCACATAGGACATTACGCTATTTAACTGTATGCTGCCTTTCTCCTCCTTACTGACACTTTTTATTGCTCCTGCTGAAAATTAGGCACCCAGCCTTGCCCCTCGGGGCAGGGGACAGTGAGGAAGGAACTGGGGGAGCTGGAGTGCAGAGGCCAACGGATGGCGTTTGGCTATATTCACCCTCTCCTGGTGCCTGCTTGGACTCTCAGCCATAAATGCTCGTCTGTGGCTCGGTTATCATGCTTGATTTTCCTTCTCCCCTGCAATTCCCCCAAAAAGAGAAAGTTATTTCACAGAGTATCTGGTCGTTCACTCGGTTGGACACTTACTTGGGATTTGTGGCCAAATCATCCCCCTAGCATACCTGGTTTGTGTTAGGGACTTGAGTTTACATTTTTCACCATCCCAGGCTGATTCCCAAACCAGCAAATGTCCCAGATAACCCCCACTTCTCTGTCTCCATGTTCCCTGAATCTCTGTCTTAGACATGCTCTGAATACAGCCACACCCTCGCACCCCCGGACCTCGTGGCAGCAGGGCACCTAATTTAAAGCTCCCACTTCAGGGCTGCCGGGCCACCAACCGCAGACAAGTTTTTCCTCTGTTTTTCCATATGCAGAGCAGAAGAGTTGGTGTCCTTTACAACACGCATTATCTGAGGATTTGGATGGAGCTGAAATGGCGGACAGAGATGAAGCAGAGATACAGCTTTACAAGAGAGAAAGCTACCCAGTCACCCGGCTGCAGCCTCGTCACAGGATTGCTTATGAGTTGCATCCAGCACTCCAGATAAATCTGTCCTGGACGTCAGTATTTAAAGAAGGTCTTAGGTGCTTATCTGTCTTTGGGAATCTGGGTCAAGTGATTTGCCTAGGCCCATGCAGCAGGTTGACTGCATAGCCAGGATTAGAAATCCTGGGTCCTGAGTCATAGGTTATTACTCTCTCCTGTGCATGACATTACCTCCTCAGCACACACACTGAACATACCACATTCACAGCAAATGTCAGCTACAGACAGGACTTTAATTTAGGGAGCCACTACACTGTACATAATAACATAAGCAGGTATGGATGCATACAGTTAAAAAGTACTAAACCACCCAAAACCAAGACATCTCTTTATGCATGCCCCTCTCCTGGGGAAGAGGAGAGGAAGAACAGCATGCTACAGATGTGATTGACATTGTTTAACATATTAATGGACTGTCTTGCCAGACACTATAGTAAAGAGCATAATATCAGAACAGGGGCAGAGACCACACAGCCTTGCCTGGCCTCCATCAGTGCCACCACTTCACTCAGCCCTCGAGAACCCGTAGAGTCAGGCAGCTTAACGTCACAGGCATCCACCAAGCACTCCTCTCTGCATGCAGCTGGGTGGATTTACCCAACTTTGTACTTCCCAGGAGCAAGCAAAGCTTTATACACCCTCAGCACAGGCATAATCAAATCACTTTTTCTTAAAATTAGGTTTGATGGTTCAACACCTGGGCCTGGTTTCACATTAAGCACTTTTGAAGAATGGCAAATGCACTCTAACATTCAGATTTGTAGCAATATACTAAATCAGGCATGTATCGTAAACCTTTCACACAGCTCTAGAAAGAATTCCTTTTGTCCCTACAAGAGTTATATATTTGGCAAATTCATCTCTTGTGTAACGTTATTGTCTTCCAGTGTAGTTACATGAAGGATGAATTAATCCTGTTACCAAATGATTTTTTACAAACAAATAATTGAGGCTCACTGAATGAGAAATAAATAGGCTGCTATTTAAAAGCCAAAGCGAGACAAAAACTGCTTCCCATATTAACTCCTTTAAATCTCTGCCAAAAAAAAGTGTCAAAGGTCAGGAAATATAACACAACCCTGAACTGCAACGTTGCATGCTCTTTCAGTAAAAGGAGGAACTCAAGTACTAGTGAAGGACAAGGAATTGATCAAGCAGCAACAAGTTCATTCTTCTGACATATAAAGAGTAGAACATAGCTCCTTTGTTCCACATTTGTTCCATGCAGTTATCAACCAGAATTTACTTAGGCTTTCATTCAAGTGTCATTGTGCGGACTTATTCAAAGAGTATGGATGGAGTGGTAGCACAGAGATAACTGCCCCATTTCTCTCTCTCTCTCTCATCCCCACATTTAATGGACTCCATTAAATGTGATCCACCTCGAGTTTCTAGGTAAAATAAAATGTAA
This sequence comes from Ibidorhyncha struthersii, assembly GCA_013398815.1. Taxonomy (NCBI): domain Eukaryota; kingdom Metazoa; phylum Chordata; class Aves; order Charadriiformes; family Charadriidae; genus Ibidorhyncha; species Ibidorhyncha struthersii. Next base: position 38,407 of record VZSZ01005885.1, on the reverse strand, counting down.
AGTAGAAGAGAAGAGGAAAGAAACGTTTTAAGAGAAATAAAATGTGTGTAAAAGGTCACAAAGTGTAGAGTAGCAAGTTTGGAAAGTCCTCAGAAAAGATCCAATAAGCTCGTGAATTATGTTATCTGAGCAGAACAGACTTTATGGTACTAGGTAGCATTTGGGTGACAGGCTAAAATCTATTCTGAATGGGGACAGCACAAGTAGAGCTTAAGGTGTGACCTTAAGGGAGATTGCTCTTCCCTGAATGCTTGGTGATTTTTATTTCTTTGGTCATAGAGCCTTCACCCTGCTTTAACTCTTCTTCTCTAGCTGCTCTTCTTGAAAGTTTCAGTATCAATTCAGTACATTTTAAGATCTTGCAGCAGAAAGCTATTTCGTTTGGTTCATCTTACTTGCTAAATATGTGGTACAGATTACATCCCTATTTAGTGTACCACAAAGACATATCACATCAGTATACTGAAGGCAGCCGGCAGGGTCCTGTGCAAGCACCAGCAGGTGGGGCAGGACCGCCCTTCTTTGAGCACTCCAGCAGAAGAGGGGGAGAAAATAACCACAAGGGAGAACTGCAGAGGAGCCGGTCAGTGCTCCCATTTGTTCCTCATCATTTGCTCCTCCAGACAGGAGGCACAAAACTGCCTATCACAGGTACGCCCCTCCCCAGCTTCACCCTTCTGGTTTCAGCCAACACTGACCAACCTGTGGGGCACTTCCCTCACAAAGCTTCTATATGGGAGGATTTTCCTTCTCCTTGGAATACACCCTGTGAAGAAAGATGATGAAAGCTGACATAACACAAGGCTACCTTTGGCTTAGTGTTTCTGGTATGCTTTCCCTCCAGTTATTACAAAAGTTATCTATCCAGCTCCCTTGTTTCTGTCTTGAAGGAAGTTTTCATCTTCATTAAAATACATTGTTCCCTAGTCTCCCTCCAGGGCTTCTTATTGTTAATTCTATCTTCGCTATCACTATATCTACTATAAATATCCCAGTTCTGTTTGCCCTCCCCTCTGTCCTCTGTTGGCTTGGTCACAGCCACTTCCTACTACTTGTGTTTTGCTACAAAATAATTTACCAATCAACTTTAAAGAACACTTGAGCATTTGTACCTCACCAGGGAAGATCAACAGGTCTGTGGCCATATCCTACTTTTATTGACCTCTATTCGACATCTCCGCAGTCTGTTCAAGCCTTTTCTCTCAGAAGTCTCTTACATCCAGATCCTGATGCCTCATTGCCTAACCTTCTGTTTTCCATTTTACGGGTAAAAAAGGTCCAGAGAGACAAAAAGCACCCAGACAGCTGCACCCAGGTTTTCCAAATCCTTGGCTGATTGGCTATAAACTAAGCCACTCTTCTTTCTTTTGTGATTTCCTACACTGCATGGATTTCTTCCCCTTTTTTTTTACTGCTGCCTTATCTCCCTCTCCCGGAAACGTTTTTGTTCTTAAATCTCATCTGAAAACTTTTCAATTCCCTTTCCCTTTTTCTTGTTGTTACAGTACTAATTTCCTTTCCATTTTTTTCCCTTCCTTTTTCCCTTCTTCTCTGGCCCCTAAAATTAATCTAGGTTTCAAAAATAATTCTGTTGCTATTTCTTCTTTATTTCTGATTTTCTTAAGTTCATGGCACTCTATCCTCTGAGATTGTTTTTCATTTTTGTCTCCTCGAGAGTCACTGTGGCAATCTGCGTAAAACATTCCTTCTTTTCTTTATCTCTCTCTGCAAAGCATTTTGCTCTACTTTTTATGGAGGATGTTTTTATATAAATAAATTAGATTCTGATTGTATGGGAAATGAAAAGACTATAGTAAGCAAGCTCTGAGGACACCGGAAGCATTATAAGTAGCAATATTCATTCTTAGCTATCCTTATTTTAAAAAAAAAACAAAACACAGAGATAACACATTTGAAAATGTTGGTACACAAAATATAATTATTTCATAATAGTTAGGGTAAATTCAATTTTTTACTAGGTAGCCGATTTTGTGAAACCACTCAAAGCAAGTCCTTAAATAAAGAAAGTCCCAGAAAAAGAAAGAAGAGAGAGAGAGACAGACAGACAGACTTATCTGTAGTTAAAATCTATGTCTGCACTTCCAGACAATGCAGTGGTTATCCTCATATTCATTTTAACTTCCATGTCATGCCTCATTACATCGTGTCTTTAATATATACCCTTTCAGGTATAGGTACTCTTTTTCTTCAGTGTCACCAACAGGAAAAGAAAGTAGTACTTAAATCTGTAACAGCTGCATACACTTCCCCCTAAACTGAATGCACTGTAGATGTGTGAGCCTTCACTATTAAATATTTTCAGCTGCTTATGTGATGTACACATGTGGCAAGTTAGCAAAGTGTTAGCTTGCAATGCTTCCAGCCAGTCATATATCTTTTTTCTCCATGTGTTGTTGTCTTCTGGCTTATGCACATCAATATAATCTTTACTACCTATCTCCACTTTTTATAATGCATCTAATATAAATCTACCTGAACGTTTGTGTAATAGGGAAAAAGATGTGTCTTAATATGGAGAGTCAGGCAATTAAATGGAGAAATACATTTTGCAAAATTTCATCAGTCTCCGGTGTAAAAAGGTATATGGGCTTGATTTGGCTCTGGAAGAAATGGGATACTTCAGTTTCTCATCATGAATTCTGATATTTCAGAAATAAGAGAATCCCATCACCTCTCGCACACAAAAAATACATTTGTGTCCTCTGGACCCTAAAAGATGCTCACCCTGGCTGCAACACCTCGGACAAGGGGAGGGTGATGGGCTGCCGCGGGGACAGGGATTCTCTGCCGTTCAGACAAACCTTGTATCACGCCTCTCTCTGCAGCACACAGGTCCAGTCTGCTACTGAGCAGCATCACTTGGAGCCACCATCATGCCTGCTTTGCACCCTTTCAAATCACTGTGCACCAATGCAAACACCAGAGAAAACAGATCTTGTTCTGGGCAGAGACTGGTAGCCTTGAGTCCACAAACACAAATGTCCACAGAAGTCACTCATGTCGGTCGCCTTGCAATCTGCATGTCAGTGACCCACGCTTTCGGCTCTACACCACCTACAGCAACACTGCTGGTTCGCATGACAGCTAAAGAATATGAACAAGGAAGAATAAGGACAGAAATTCTCTTTTTGTCAATCCGACACTGCAGTTGATTAAGGCAGACAAGCCCCTGGCTCACAAGCCTTCTACAGTTCCCACAGAAGAACTGAACCCCCCATGTTTTCCCTGATGCTCTCGTTTGTTCTAATAAGGCAATAATACTTCTTTCTACAAACCTGGTCTTAATAATTTATGGCACTTCAACATAGAAAAAGCTTCGTTCACCAGCCTTCCCCACGTACAAAGATCCCTCAGAAATGATCACAGCGGTTTGGTGGCTGTGCAGGCAATGAGTGACTGCGGACTTTCTCTTGGGGGCCAGTCTGCTAAGACAGAGCTGATGACATGGATGCATTGGCCTGCCCTATCACGTCATCCTTATTAGCACTCACAGAACTGATTGTGTTTCATGTCACAGCGCAGCTATTACCAAGTTCTGCTCTTCATATGTGGACCACAGTGAATTTGAACCAACTCCAGCAAAACATAAAGAGAGATGCTTTGGGTTCCCATATGTGACGGGATACAGCTTGACCTGTCTGGCCCACAGCTCCTACTCCTTAATCATGAAAATCCCTTGCAAAAGTCAATGTGTAAAGCTATAGGTAAGCTCGTTAAGATTTTGCCCCTGTTATTATCCCACTAGACAAATCAGATACTGTCTTCAACTAATTGAAGTACAGGGTGTCCTATAGATAGACACTTGCATGGTTTCATATATGACTGTAGCCAGAAAGAAATACAGCTCCCTGTGAGAAGACTCCGGGTTGGCCAGAGCTTTGAGGTCACCTTTTCTAGACTTATTGCTTGTATTGAACTCTCCAAGTAAGGTAAGTTTTTAAATGAAAAAGCCAGCTTTTATAACAATATATATTAGAATATGTAACTTTTCAAACAGAGAAACATGCAAATAAAACAAACGCTATCATAGATGCCTACAGCATTAAGACTATCACATCCAAATTTAGGCTTCTAAAGAAAATTGCTTGATTATTCATAGGCAGCGCCCAACTGGAAGCTCTGACTTCAGCAGAGAGTTATGAGTACTGGTTACATAGCCATGCATAATTAGGAAACTTAATATCAGTTTAGGAATGAATTTTAATCCTAGACATTTGAAAATTGTAGTCAACACGTGTGAATGTACTAGCTGTACCTCTAAGGTTTTGCTGCAGTGCCTCCAGATATACGTCTTCGATAATTCTGCAAAAATGTAAATTCAGTCAGGTTTCCCCAGTGGCTTACCATGTTTCTCTTGTTAATATCTAACAGTTTTAAGAGTCACTCATATGTTTTTTGTCAGTCTTCAGCTTTCTAGGATTACCTGTGTACCATGTCTTGAATGACAGAAATATCATGATCTCATAATTTATACATTGTTGAGTCACTATGTATTGTGCCCATGTGAAGCACCTTAAAAACTGATATTTTTGTATTAAATCAAAGCAGATATATCTTGTGCCTTTCTCCAGATGTAGAGATCTGAAGGGAGATGGCAGTATTAGTACATTTGTATGGCAAAACAGGAAGGCTGCTGGGCAGAGAAGTCACAATTGTACCTCAGGCACAGCTCACTGGCAGGTTACTCTGCTTGCCTCCAAGCACATCGGTGCTGCAACCGTTCTGAATGGACTTTCTGTGGCCTGTTTCTTAGGTACTGATGGTTCTTATAACAGCACTTAAATTTACAGTTTCAGTAAAACCACAAAAGCAGCACAGATAATGTTGAGAGAACATTTGCCTTTTTTGCTGTTAATTCAGTTGAGCTTTTCTTGTTGACTTCAAAACAAAAAAGATGTAGTCATAGTTGTGAAATGAATATGCATTTCAGGACTCATGTAAGCACACAGCTCTATATTTAAAAGTCACAAGGATGCTCTCTCTTTTAGCCATTTTGGCACGTAACTAAATATCTCCATTCATTTCCAAAAGGACCTTAGTTCTGTGACATACATTGATAAGTAAAGTTCAATGTCAAAGAACAATGCCACTGCCCAGGGATGAAAAGGTGACGTAAATATTACTATTGCTTACACAATAAGAAAAAAAAAGTTTCTACAGAGGTATTTCAATTCATATAATGATCCAAATGTATGTCATATTCTGTCAACATTCATGGTAAACTTAGGCCAATGTTTTCAAAAATGACAAGTGTTTATGAGTAGTTTTGTACCAGCTGAGAGGGCTCGAAAAATGCCTGTTCCCAAATTCTTTAAATCAATCTCATCTTGGTCACCCGAGAACTTCAGGATCCTGAAACTAACCCCTTTTTGCAATCTTGGCAAAAGTGACATGATAGTAAGCTGGTTCTGACTTTTTGAAACGTATTCGCTCTTGGCACCATAAACACCAGTGCTGGCAGTTTTGCACATAGGAGGTGGACTGCACACAGAGGGTTTACACTGGTCATATTCACTGTCAGCTTTCTGTGAGAACAGACCTAATTCACACAGCATCATCTCTGCCCGTGACTGACTGACTAAAATCTTTTTGAAGAGGTGGAGATCAGTTCATCTATACATAGTGAGTAATTACATCAAAATGTTCGTATGTATTTTCAAACACCACCAATTCCATTTTTGAAACATTTGAATTTCACACCAGTCTTCACAGATATTTGCAAAACCTGTAAATATCAAAGAGGAACGATTAAAATAACTCCCAAGTTATATTGGGCCAGTCCAGCACTATTTGCAATTGAATTCTACTTTGCTTTGAAAATCTTTACACCTGATATAATTAGAAATAATTATTACTCTTCTAAGTTGGAGTCAGGAGCAAGGTTTCATTGTGCTAAGTGCTGAATATTCAGAAGAGACAGTCCCTGCTCCAAGGAGGCTGCTAGTTTAAGAGACAAAAAAAAAACCCAGAATCCAGATGGGGAAATGTGATATAACATACAAGCACAGTGGTTAAGGTGATGATAGCTTCACATCTTAGCCAAAAGCCTGCAAACTGCACAGAACTGGTTGATATCCACACCCATACAGTAACCCATTGATTCCAGTGAGGCTCTGACAGGCAGCTAGAGCTTCCTTGAAAGCACTAATGCCGAAACAGGGGTGTATTAATTCCTCCTCTAAGGCTTTTTCCCCTTCTATTTTATTAATTCTATTTGGGGAGTTCTTACTTTTTACTGCTTTCATTTTTACTCTCTACCTATACTCTTAATCAGCCTAGGCTGCTTCTGGTTTTGTATATAATTAAAACTGTCTGATGTAAACTTTGGGTTTTTAATTAAAAAAAAAAATAGGTATTTTCAATTTCACTTTTCAAATCTTTCTTTCATTTTTTAATTAATCCCTTCACAGCTAGTTATACCTGCTGCAGTCTTCTGCTTTTACTGTTTAATTCCATCTCTTCCTCCTCTTCAAATCTCAGTTACTTTAAACTTTTAGTTCTTCTTCCCTCTCCCTCACCAAATTCTCAGAGAATCAAATTACTTCTTCTACAGTCAGCACAATGTCTTGATTATCATTACGTTGTCTAATTTAATCTTTGCTAACCCATTCAGCGATATGAATTCCAAAATAAAGTACTATATGAAAAATAGTGTGAAAATAAACTGTCTAGTAATGATTAGAACTCCTGCTGATTGCCTGGCTTTATGTGAAATGATGGCAATCACATGTTCAAGGCATGCCAACTGGAGTATGGCTACCATACTTAGCAGTTTGGTTTTTTATGTGACAGTAGTATGAAATACAGCAAAGAACCTTGCTACGGCTGTACAGTCTTATGGTGCTTAATGAGAAAGCCGTGTCAGAACTTACAGTGAAGATGGATCTTTAATATAACGACAGGTAAGCTAAGAAATGTGAGAGGACAAGGTTTTGTGATGGAAAAAAAAGCAAGTTGTCTGCTTCTATAAAAAAGTTTGTTACTGAACAAGGACCAGTTAAACTAGACTGTTCCAGGGTTGTTGCATATCAGCCCTGGCCTGGAGGGGTCAGACACTTTTTCATTGATGATTTAACAAAATATAAGTTGAAGAAATTAAATGACCGTGTGTTTAAAATGTGAACACACCTGTATTAGTTTGATCACAGATACCTCAAAGAGAAAAGTTAATTTTTTGGATGTCTGTGGCATTGTCTTAGGTCCTCTGTATAAATCTTGCTGCAACCGTTCTTGTACCATCCAAGGAGCTTTGGGTGGTGCAGACTGGAGCATGATTCACAGCAGCTGTCTCCTGTGCTCCATGTCCCTCCTCCTCCACAGGGAAAGAGCCGTCTGAAGTGCAGGATTTGGGGTTGAGGGTTTTTCCTTTCCTCAGTTTTAAAATGGCAAATATGCGGTGTTAAGTGTCTATGGCAACAAAGACTATGTAAGAGATGCATCTTGTCCTTGGAAGGGGAGATAAGTTTTGAGACGCTTCTTACTCCCAGTAAAAGCTCACAGGAAAGTTGACTTTTCAGTTGCTGTATCTTTGTCAGGCAGCAGTTGTAATTTTGGTGGTATTATAAGGGCAAACATTCCTACTGTCAAAAAATGTCCTTTTGTCAGCATGGTTTTCCACTTGGGGAACTAGCAGAAACTATGCTGACAAAAGGACATTTTTGCTGGTATATAGTGAATCTACCTGAGGAAGGTCTGCTGATAAAGCTACTCCAACAGGCATTGTGTGGGTAGATAAAGCCTTGAGCTGACTCTCAAGAAATTTCTGCCTTCTGCAGAGATGAGTTTCTTCTGCTAGCAGATACTTCTGTTGCTCTTCAGGAGTTACTGTGGATATAACTTTCATCCCAGGGACTAAAATGAGCATAACTGAACTCTGCATTTGGACTGATGACAAAAGATCTAACGACTGAGTGGATTTCAAAGTTTCTGTGGTATAGTCAGGAATCAATAAGCAGAAAAAAAGCCTCAAGTGACACAGGTGATTGCAAGGTGTTTCTGTATTGACACTAAAGTACTATATACCTGGGTTGGGTGTTGACCCTGTACAAACCACAGTCTATTCCCACACATAGACTAGGCCCCAGAAGCTGCCATTTTTGCACATAAAGAGGCCCACTGAAATTCTCCGGGAGCCACTTTTCCAGCAGTTGACCATGCAATGAACTGCAGGATCACAGCCCACAAATCCCAGGAGGAATCTGTATTTATACAATGAGGTTTATAGCTGCTACTAGGTAATTCAGTGACAACCTGTTTGTAAAACAGGTATAAATAGCATGGTACAGACAGGAAAAAGAAGGGAAAGTGGTATAAGAAACTTTTGGTATACACCGTATCGAAGGATTATTCAAACCTCCTACAATTTGAGTGTATTTTATTGGTATAATTACAAATTCTTGACCATTAGCTTACACCATACTTTAAAACCGATTTTATAGCTTCCGTATTAAGAGGACTACATCTTGCTTATGGGTTGGAGAAGACACAATATTTAGCTGATCACCTCTAACTTACAACTTTCTGAGTCAATACTCTCCTTGCTAACATATTTCTTGGTTCCACACAAAGATCCTCAAGAGCAGACTAGGCTTTAGCCATGCAACTCTCATTAAAAGCAGCTGGGAGAGTAAATCCTCGTGTGACTAAAATGCAGGGATATGAGTTTGCCAGTAATATGCCTCTCAGTCTATGTGACTAATCAGTCTCATCTGTGACAGCACGATACAGGTAACTATGAGGGACACGCTTGCATTTTACTATGGTTCATTAAGCTGTAAATCAATCACCTTTTTGGAAAGTGACACTATCACATGGGCATATAATTATGCTACCTCAGATGCCCCCAAGGAGACACACTACAGCCCTATTTCGTACAGTGCACAGGGAAGTTATTCCCTCTCCTCAGGTTCATAGATGGCCTTAACCATCCCAAGGCTCTTCCTACACTCAGAGAATGAACAACAGGAAAAAGCACTATGACAATTATTGGAAATTACTATTCAAGCCAGAATTTCCTAACACTTTCAAAGTTTGACCAAGTACATACACCTTTGCATAACTAAGTGGAGGTTTACACTGCAATTGCATGAGTCCTTCAGTAAATAGTACAAATGGTCAATTTTTAAAGGTATTAAGGTGTTTTGATTTAGTAAGGGAGTCTAAGTACACTTAAAAATCCTCCATGAATTCTAGCACACTACTGCACATGGGTTCATTCGTTCATTTGAAGTATGCTCACAGCCCACATCCAGGGCAGGATTTCGGATTGACTGCAACAGGGATTACATGTTTGAATGTTCTGAAAGGGGCATCCAAGTCTTCATGTCATAAATTTTGCTGAGATTGTTGTACCGTTATATTTTCTCAAATATAATAATCCTACCATTGGACATTCATAACGTTTTCTGTGTCCACTGTTGGCCCTTTTTCCCAGGGTGTACATTTATAACCTGAGATTATAAATAATTAATGCAATTTAATTTTCAGTACTACGGAAAAGGATAGGCTCGCTCTATCTTTAATGAAGTAGGTTACAACAAAAGGAACATGTGAGCTTTGACTGAACAGAAAGTTGAGATAACCTGTGATATTTTCCAAATGTCAAAAAAAATGTTGGTTAGCTAGTTAGTGTTGTATAATGTAGCTATTAATTTCAATGGGATTATGCCACAATAGAATCCTCTCAGTAATTCTAAATACGTTTGCACAAAATGATCCCAGCAGCTGAAAGAATGAATCATATTTTGTTCTTACAAAATCTAGTCCAAAATTAATTTCTGTGCATAATTTATTGTACTCTACTCATCAAAATTCTGAATTTAAATATATAGCAATAAATATTTAAATACAGGTTTCCGTTTGTAATTTCCAGTGTATTATTATAAAATGACATAAAGTCAAAAATCCAAAACTATGACTGATATAATTTGGGTAGTTCCATCAAGATCAATAGTAAGGCTGATTAACACCAGCTGAGGATCTGGCCCAATAAATAGCTAACTACATAATGAGCAAAATAATCCGCTCTGCTATTAATTAGAAAAAGAGCTAACGAACACTTAATCCAAATGTTGGGGTTTGCAGAGGGTGTTCCAAAGCACGTAGGCAGTTGTGGGCAATTTGGGAGCGGATCAATGTGTCAAGTTGTGGAGTTCCCACATTTCTCTGTTCTCGGCTGTAAACCCTTTGCATATTTTGAGAGTAAAGGAGGAGTCTACATTTTTTGCAGATGCTGGAAACGTGCCAAATCCTCCTATTACAAATATTTCTACATACTGCCAAATGCTCCCATTGGGCATACTCCTTGTATCCCCATAACTACTGGTTTTGCTCAGTCCATTACTCAATAAAACTAGCCACTTGTCCAGCTGGAATAGTGTGGTCGGAGAAACTGGGCACCAGAAATTCAGACACATCTAGCTGAAGAAACTGAGCTGTTAATAAATCCAGCGTGCTGAGATTTATTACATAATTTGTGCATTAAAAGAAAATATAAAGCACTGCCTCACAGATGCAAATATGTTTCACAAAGGATCACGTAATGACATGACTTGAAATGGTAACAGTATTTAAAAGTATGATGTGAGAGAAATGGTCTAGTGATAATAGCTAGAAATTTATTTTAGACCTGTATTTTCCACCCATTCATCTATCGCTGAATTCAGTGGGGCCAAGAGTTCAACCCTGATGTCCTAATGATTTGGGAAAAAACGAAAGTATCTCAGCTTTAAAAAATTTTATTTTTCCACCTATGAACAGTACTTGAGATCAAGTATGTTTTCCCTGGTGAATCTGAAAAGAAGGGAATTCGTGTATTTGCTACCTTCTACTTTCTACATGCAATTTTTCTATTTTCTTATCATTCTGTAACAATGAAAGGTGCCACATTAGTGCATAGAGCCTTAATCTTATCCTGTCAGATGCATTCATTCCTTTCACTATAGAAATTGCATTTCACATTTTCTTTCCTTAGACCCCAAATTTGCAAACACTTAAGCATGTGCTTAATATTAAGTCTCATTTGGTACAGAACAGGAAAGCAATGAACTATACTTAAGAGACATCAGTGTTCTACAATAATATTTTATAGCTGTTTTTCTAGACTACATTTAATTATTTTAATACCAAATTGAACTGTTTCATCTCATCTCTAATATACCAGAGAAATCTTGAAGCTGCTTTTTAGGCTTCTTTTGATCTGGTGAATATTTTCTGTTTTTGAGAATTCTTCGAACCCAATGATTTAATTGCAGCTCTTTTTCCTCTAGCCTAGCAACTAAGCCAGAGCCATCCCACATTAAAGGCAATGAAAATAGACCAGACTGATTTACAACAAAAATATTTATATTTAATATTAGTCTTTCTATAGTAGGTCACTAAAGGAATAATAAAAATGGTAGGCCGTTGTTACTGCCTTAAAAAAAGGGATTTTTATTTAAGCAAATCATGTCAGTGTCTGAAGCCTACTGGATTATCTTCTAACATATGGTAAGTATTGGTTATGTGGTGTGCTGGCTTGCATTTCATTGTTGGAAAAGCATAGAAAACTGATTTTAGTATGCCTTTGCTCTTAGCAGCAGGGTATAATCATTTTTAAAAGAAATTATGGAATCAAGCATTAGCATACTGTGTAAATTTAGGATTTATGGAAGGATGTCATATATCACACACATATATTGCTTTGGGATGCTTAGAAAATCTTCAGTACCACATGTCACTGTTTCGTAGTTGTTTAAAATGGTAACTAAGCACATGCAAAAGATGGCAATGCTAGGATAGTCTTCTAAAAAATTACATTGTTAAGTATTTAATAAACATACTGAAATGTTAATATATTATCCATTTTACAACCACTGAATTTTAAAGAATTTTCTTCTGCGAAGACGTCAGTTATCATTATCCCCAAGGGTATTAGTTAAGCCCCAGGTATTTAGCACCTTGCAGCTTTGCCCTTTTTACAGGATTTGGTTCAGGTGCCTGGAGATGGGAGGTTGTGGGTGGGTGGAAGTGGGGGCTCCTCACAATCACAGAAGAGAAAATCATCCCCTCGTGTCCCCTCCTGTCCCCTCACGACAGGCAAACTCTTTTCTCCATGCGAGGGGACAAAGCGCTGTGTCAGCAGGTGACACTGGCTGGTTGGCCGCCCCTACGCACCTCTGACAGAAGCAGGATGAACACACGGGTTAACCAGCAAAGCACCAGGAGATGTGCCCTGCTCTGGCATTGGCAAGTGTCTACCGGATCTTCTGAAACGGCAACATGCACATTGTCACTCGAAACAGGAAGTCGAAATTGTAATTGATAGGTGAGAGAACAGTACACATTAGATATTTGCTAGATTCTTGCTAGACTTGACTCTAGCCTTCACTTTAAATTTCAAGGGCTTAATTAACCTACTAACGTCGAAACGAAAATAATCTGTTCCAAGCATTCATTCTAAAGATTTGGTGCTTTGAAACTTCTTTCAAAATTGATCCTGCCTCTATCAAAATTAACGTAAAACTCAGAGACGAGAAGAATCCTGTCCTGTGACCTTCCACCACTGTCACTTTTGTTCCACTAGATCTCTGTAACGTGTCACCTCCCATTTGATCTCTGCCATTTATTCTGTACTTGTGTCTAAACAAGGCTGTGAGCATGTTATTCATCCACAGAGTGAGAGCCAAGCCACTAAACCCCAAAATTAAGGGGATTTAAGGGTACTGGCTGTTAGAGGCCTGTTCTGTTAGATTATGGCTATATGGGGGTTTGTAGTGAAGCCACTGCAGTGGCGGGTTCTGGCAGCAGGCTAAGAAGAGAGGGCAGAAAGTCAGGGTAACCCCTTTCTTCATTGCACTATGGCCCGTGCTGTAGCAATGACACCGGACTGCCTCTCTTAGCCATTGCGCATTGAGTGGTCAAAGTCCTGTGAGCGACGGGGCTAACACATCCCCTGGTTGTCAAGTGCCAGGTGGCAGATGACACTGTGTGAATAATGAACTCTACCAGTGCCTGGAGACAGACCACAGACCCTGAGGAGATGGGAGGAGAGAGAAGGAGATTTGGACTGCACAAGGATGCTCCATTTAGAGATCAACAAGACAATGATGGTGGGAGCTGCTACTGATGCAAATGATGGTTTACAACCTTTTAGGAGCGACCATGTTGTGTTCATGTACCAACTGTCCAAAGAAGATTGCTTAAGAATAAGACGTCTTGACATTTCACTAGGAGCCAGCCCTGGTCTCCTGCCCTCAGCTAGGTGTTTGCTTGGTGGGATATAGAAAAGTAAAGCAAGAATCAAAACACTGACATGTTGGATCTCTTAAACTTTAAATTGCTCGTGGAAGAAACAGGCACAACCAGAAGCAGTAGCAATTAGTTTAAATTATAACATGCAACACCAGAGTCAGCAGTCACCTCAACAACTTGTCTGAGTTGCTTGAAAGTAGCAGAGGTAAATGTTGAAGCACAAGTGTTTCACCCCGTGCCGTTAGCTCACTGCACTGACAGTGACTGTAACTCATGTTTGCAGCCAAATACTCAGCAACTCTGACATAGCCTATGACCTATCGCTTAGAGATGTCCCTGCAAAAAACCTTGTTAATCTGTAATAACCTAGAGAAATCCCAACTTTTGTCATCACTCCATGGCCCAATTTTCCCGGCCAGTGCCCCAGCAACCTTCCTGGGGCAGCCAGGCTCTCCAGATACAGCACCTGGCTCTGCGCAAGAAAGGGGACCCTGGGTGAAGCCACCTTTGGAGTCAGATGTGAGCCTCCAAGGTCTGCCCTGCATAATAAGAAGTTTTCTTTCTTCTTGTTTCCCTGATCTGGCTCCTGGTTCCTCACTGGCATTTTGCAAAGCTGGGGGGAGAGCTGACTGCCTCTGCCCAGGTGTCCAGGAGGGCAGTGCCAGAGAATCGTTCTCTGACTCACTAAATCATTTTGAAAATGCAGTTCTATTTAATTAGTGTTTAGTGTTGGCTGTCTTGAGTGTTTGCATTGGTTTGTTACCATGAAGTGAGATTTCTGGGTTATTTATTACAGCTAATGTGTTACGCCCTGCTTTGACAATCACCTTATGTTCTGCCAGTTAGGGGGTTTTTGTCGATTACCCTGATTTCCTGTATGACTCCTTATCTTTATCTACACATTCTTCTCACTGAGTCCTCTCAAGACAGGAGTTTGTCCTCACTGCCGGATGGATTGTAAGGACTGGACTGTAGAATAACTGCACAAGAAGTAAAGGATTTGTTTACAAACAGCTTGACAGGATAAGTTTGCCCAAGCACACAAGCTATCCAAATTTCACATAAAACGGACCCCTTGTACTGAAGGAAAGTAAAGAAAAGCTGTAGCTCATAGTCAGGTTTATATTTGCATTTTTCATCAAGGGGTTATTTGATCCTCTCTGCAGGGAGGTTTACTTGAAAGATGGGTCTCAGGCACAAAGTGTAAATTCCATTTCACTCTCCCCAAAAGTTTGGGGTTATTCAGAACTCCCAAGTTTTGATCCTCCTCCATGCCAAACTTAGTCTGTGGAACAAGAGCTACCTTCCTTCACTTTTCAGCTGTCTCTTCAATATACACTCCTCTCTCACTGTTAATCATGTCTCAGCCTCTTGCTCACATGTGACAATGTCAGCTCAAGCATATGCAGCAAACTCATAATTCAAAATTACTTGGCTTTGCAACCCAAGATAATCTTAAGGAACAACTGCAAATTAAATACCTTAATACAATATTCACATATACCTTATCCAATAATGTACACTGTGATTTAAATCCTACTACTGTCAAATTCTTTGAATCATTAAACACAAGATACCCAATGGACAGTTTATTCATTCTAGAAATGTTTTGACTCTGTGGATCAAAACAGTTTTTAACATGGTTAGCTAACTTTCTTAGCAATTGTTTTCTGGTGTGCTGCATAAACTAAGAACACTTTATCAGTTATGGTGAATTATCCTTTCTAACTCAGGATTACAGAAGTATGTAAAAATTTGCATATTTGACAGTGGAAGTTCTCTAGAAAAGAACAACATTTACAACTCATTAAAGGCTGTTGTGCATTGGCATTATGGAGGGCCGGGATATTATGAACCCAAACTTCCACCAAAACCCACCTTTTTTTTTTTTACATTAGAATTAAGTTTTTTTAAAAAATAGATTTGACTTCCTGAAGCCACCAAGGTCGCTGCCATCCCAGTGCTATGAGAGAGTTGTGCAGCTGGATTAGATCAATTGGTCCCAAAACCGAACATTAAACAAGCTTTTACCAATATTAGTTCGTGCAGTTGCATTCTGTTACAAAAGTAATATTTTAAGGGTGAACAGCAACACATTTTCAGTTTCCTTGCAGACAGTGAGTACAAAGTCAGAATCCAGAGTGTAACACATTTAGTAGTGTAATCGGTTCATCCTGCTTATTTTCCTGAAGCTCCAGTAACAGTTTATTTTTACTTTTTTATATCCTTACCTAGTAGTGATTGTTCAACTGCTGTTATATCATCTACAGTGAACATTTCAAAGAGAGGAGGGGAGAAGAGGAAGGGTGTGTAAAAAATGCATTTTTATCACAGTTGTGTAGGTAGCAACTGTGTTATCAAATATTTTATTTTATCTTTTTTATTAAAGCATGCTAATAGTTCAAACATGCACTCACCCATATGTTAAGAGTTTACAACAACCTCCAAACAAAGCTATTTTTGATTAAACATAGAGTCCTGGGGCCAGCTGTGGCCTGAGTTCCAAACCCCACACCTGTCCACTTTGAAAGTGGGGCCAAGCACGGTGAATTGTGCCTCGCTTTCTTTGGAGACAAATGAGAGCCACCCAATAGAGAACTGCCAGGAGGAACCTGGGGCTCCTGCATGGGAGGAGCTGGCATTTGCCACCAACAGGGAGGGACAGGGACATGGCAATTCTGAGAGATAAACCCTGATTTCCACCATACCCTCCTAAGGTTCCGAACAGTCTTCTGCCTCAGCCAACCTCCTTCTGTACAGGGAGATACTTCTCTACATGTAGGTTGCAAGACTAAAGATTTTAATATTAAATGTAGTTTTGCAGAAAAAAGTCAACGCTGATGATGTTTTGCAGGATCTCTTTTTCCCCTATATATTAACATCAAGCCTCACATTTCAGTGACTTTTATTCAAACTTACCACAGCTGAGTTGCAAAATGTTGTCTTTGTCCTTAAGACCATGACAGAGAACTTTATCTGCATTCAGATGCCTACTGGTTTGTGGTATTTCAATAATAAAACAGCAGGATTGAAGGCTCATGATGAGAAATCTGACTAATTACCTGTTAGATGATAGATGGTTGTAACTCGGCGGTGCCAGTCACTGAAAACAAAACACTTCTAGATATCAATCAGCTTCCTGACAAATTCAATTTCCATCACATTCAGTGGACAATAAATGTGAATTTTACCTCAGCAGCTATATAGCTTTGACTTTTAACTTTCCAATATGCATAATGATATTTTAATAAAGTAGAGATTTTTTAAAGTAAATTAGTATTTAAATACCTGACATATTCATATTTCAGACTCAAAGCTGGTGGAAATAATTAATGTTGTAAATCCGTCTTGTGTTAGACTGCAGGCAGCAAAGGTGCATTTAATAGCAGTTTTTCTGTTTTCTCCATATATTTTTACTTAAGACCAATTATTTACATGTGTAATAGAGGTATTCATCCTCTTTTCCCAGCGTCTTCTTCATCCGTATGACAATGAGTTGGGTGCAGAATCTACATACGCCTCAAAAACCAAAATGTCCAATTACCACCATGACATACTAGCATGTGGGCAAAGTTAAAACAAAGAAGGATTGGAGCGTGGAAATTGAATATGGGCTTGAAGAAACACCTCTCTCTCTTTCCACATAGGGACCAATTGCATTGTCAACATCTGGAAGTTGTGGATAAGCTTGTCCAATTCAGAATGAATCTGAGTTCACTTACTCTGTTATAAATCAGGAGAGGTCAATTACAGTGTGTTTAATATCCGTGTCAACTGTGTGAGATGAGAATTAGGCTCTAGAGGTCATCAGCCCCGTTGTTACACCGGACACAATAAACTGCAAGCTAAGAGGAAAGTCTAGCATTGCCTCCACCTTGTTACGTGCATCCTTGTATTACTGCAGCTAATCACCCTGATGAGCGATCCTCTGCCCCCTACATCATACACGCACAGAGCAGACACAGCAGGCTTTGTCCCAAACACCTGAAATCTTCACTTATCGTGGGATAGAAACTGAGACCAAATCATTTCTCTCTGCTTTATGACTGGTGGCATCAACACAACAAAAGGAAGGGCAGCAAAATTATGTTTATCCCTGTTTTAGAGCACTGTGGCTCTCCAATTCTATTTTACCTAATAAAAAACTGGAAAAAAAATAAAATCAGCCCTTAATACAGTTGTCCTTCTCAGAGGTGGGGACACGAGGTGCAGCCATTTCAACGTGCTCTGTCAGCTGCCGGTGGCAAAGCACATCTCTGAGAGGCCACCATAGGTGTCTGCCCGGCCCTCAGTGCCGGAGCTGCAGGAAGCTTTGTCCTTGGGAAACAGGATAATTATTAAGCAGGTAACATCTGGGACCTGCTTCTCTCAAACAATATCGGGGAAAGATAACTGTGTTAGTGTAAATGACGGTTGAGGGTTTCCAGGGCTGGCGCTGGTCTGTGTGTTCAATTGGATTGATTGGCAGGTGCTGGGAGAAGCCTTGTCTCCTCATTGCTCCCAACCAGAAACAGCCTCCGTCTTTATCCAGAGCTCCCCTCACAAGACCCCTCTCAGCGGTGGGTCTCCAGGAGGCTGCTGGACCAGGGATGGGCAGAAGACACCTGGGCAACCCTGGGGACCAGCCTGCCCCAGTGCCGAAGCAAGGACCGTGTGGAAGGGCATGGTGGGTGCCGGCTGCCTGGGCTGTGGGGAGCTCCATGCTGGAGGTGAGCGGTGTGAAAAAATTACAAGGGGGTGAAAGGGCTGAGAATTGTTCACTGGAGTCAGAGTTTAATCAGGGAACGCACTGCAGTGCAGCCATTTCTCCTGTGTGTGGGTTTCTTTCTGTTCCAGGTCCTGCCTCAACATCTCACCGTAAGCGCCCCAGGAAGAGCTGCCTGAGCACCGGCCGTGGTTTGCAGGTCTCGCAGGGCGCTGCAGGTCACACACATATGGATGAGATTTGGCTGCCTGGCGTTATGTTGGGTTTAAATGGTTTTACACTGGAAGCTGTGGCCAATTTGCCCTCCAAACCACATCCCTCCCTGCAGCCTGGCATTTTGCAAGTAACAGCTATTTTCCAATTTGCAGTAATACGTGTTGTTGTTTCTGAATTTTGAGGAACTATTTCTACTTTGCGTTAAGAAAGATCCTTACTAGTACTGCCAGAGTTTGTCTCGCTTTGTACAGAGTCGGGCTGTCACTGCGAAAGGTGCCAATATATCTCTGAAATAAGAGGTTCAGTGCCTCAGTGAAAAATAATATTCTTAAATACAGGTTATTAAAGATTATGTCACCAATCTGCATGCGTGCACATACATATACATATACATAAAAGATTATATATGCAGGTAATCAAATAAGAATAGCTTATATTATGACATCCTTTGGAAACAATGATGGTTGTATCAACAAATTCTTCTGTTTCTGATACCAATAATAAATTACCAGGCTCACATTTATATACTACTTTTCATTATACGTGTATTGAAGACTTTGTAATGATTTTTCCTTAATCAGACCACCGTACAAAGGAGGTCTACTTAGGCTTTTCTTAAAGCAGCCAGACATCAAAGGATTTCAAAAGGACAAATGCTGCTTTTAAAAGCTAACATACTATTTATGATTTTAAATGGCAGAGGTATGATTTAGCCTGCTTTATTACAGATGTTATAAATGATGTTTCACATAAGAATATTATTCTCTCATTGCTTTCCAGGTAGATTTTCCACTGGCTTCATTAAAAGGCCTGAATGTAAAACAGCTGCAGAACCATGAATTGGATCCTGGCAAGTGAAATTGTTCCTTTTTTTTTTTATCGCTTGACATGGCAACATGGCAGCTATTTAATTACACTCATACAAGAGCAATAAATAAAAGTCATATGACCTTATGATTCAATAAAATAAAATTCACTTCTTATTTTTAACTAAAATGTCATTTCCCATTTATTTTCCTGTGATGTGGTTGCCAGTGTCCAATTTTTAGGCTCAGTGCACAACAGTGATAAGGTCAAAACCTGAGACACGGTGATGTGATTAGCCCTGTCCTAGGCTACCTCATAAAAATGTCTGCCACACAGCACATGCTCTGTCATGCAAGAAACATTGTTTACCAAAGGGTTCAACCGAATAGAGAGTTGTGTGAACACACGGAGGGTGCTACCCTGACTTTTTACAATCTCCTCTCAACAGATCTGTACAAGGGGGGGGGGGGGGTACGTAAGATTTTAAAATGGATAAATAGAAAATAAAACTAGACGCTCTGGAAAATCAAAAATTGAGGTGGGTGGTCTGGCAGCTCAAATAACTGTTGCAGATGACCTTACGAAGCCGAGGTGTGATTCATCAATCCCATAATACTTGTGATACGCGATATTTTCCCTGCTTCGGAATAGGCACCAACCCAAACAAAACCTGACCTGATGAGGTTTGGTTCACAGAGGTCTCGTCTCTCCATGAGAATAGGTGGAGTCACAAGCATCGGTACCAAGCACTAATATGGTACCATAGACAGAGACTTTATTTATCATGCAGAGAGTGAAAACAAAGCTTTCTAATAGATTTATTAGTAAAAGGGAACAGAAGAATCTAGCATGGACAAACTGCATGTTCCCCACATCTCAGCTGCCAGGACTTCCTGCCCTCGGGCTTAGATATATTTATCTGGTTATAATTCAGTAAAGTTGTGTGATTTCAAGCCATTCCAAACAAACAATACATCGAGGATATCACTCAAGGATGTCCTGACAATGCAATATTTCACATTTCAGTTTAAAATAAAAAATGGAGATGCTAATTAAATGCTCTCACAAAGATGGGTTGTTCTTCTCAGAAATTGTCCTTATTAATTTTATTTTTTAAACAGTTTAAGGACTGTAAAAATTAAAATGATGACAGTTTTATCTGGATGAAATTACTATAACATGTACATCACTGGGAGACAGAGAAAAGCATATGGAATATATATATATTCAGAGCTTGATTGTGCTGTTTCTTTGTATTCAAAGGCCTCTTTGACTTCACTGGAAATTTTACATATGTGACAGTTGCAGAAATGAGTCCTCAAATTGTAGAGAAATCAAATTTCCATGTTAAAGAGACCCTGTTTCTAATTTCACTTGGAAAAATCACAGTTTTTCATATGTCCCCCATCTCGTTATTTTTCCAGCCTTTCTAAACATCGNACAAATATGCTACTGGAACAAGTGTTTGGTGTCGAGTGTACTGTCAGGAGTAAAGAGAAACATGGGTAATACCATTTGCGCCCCAGTGCGCAAAATAAAATATTAATGGCAGCATTTCCTGAGAAATTAAATTACTAGAGAAAAAAAATCTTAAAAATATGCATTCCGCTGCCTTGTTGAAAGCCCTCACACAAATTACAGTCAAATTAATATCCTTTTGTCTTCAGCACATACTTTATGACCTTGAGAGATGTTCTCATGTAAATGTCTGAGGTTTTCTTATTTAGAAATAGTCATGTTTTGCACGCACTCACTGGCCAAGGAAAAAAACACGGCCTAAGTTAGGTTTGAACGGGTGAAAGTCAGCTGTTTGTTTGCAGGAGGCATGAGATGACCTGGGCTCTATTTAGCCCCCACTTCAACCTCCAAAATGATTCAACTTTAGTCATCCTTGACATAAGCGCATTGATGCCGAAGGGTTAAGTCTGACCAGAGCAGTTTGTCCCCAGCTGCACTGACGGACAGTCAGACTCAACGCATTAAGAGAGTGCTCTTTTTATTGCAACGCTTCACAATTTCTTTATGGTTCGTACTCAACCATTAGTAGTGACTCGCTGGTTGTTAGATAACGGCAGTCCTCACTAACCTGAAAATAAAAAAATCAAGATCCAGTCTAACACCAGTCCTCTACATGTGATAAATTCTGGCTACTATGCCTCTAAGAAGAATATAATTATCTAAAATATAATTCATCATCTCATGTTTCCAATGCACACTATTTCATCAACGTGAGTAAAAATAATTAGTTTCTCGATTATGACTATTTCCAAAAGACAATCATGACGTAAAGGAGGGAAACTGTGACTCATGCCTACCAATTTTCTATTGCCTATATTCAATTCTATCTGAAAAAAACCCCAAATCATTAAAAAATTCAATGACCCGCCAATAAATGCATGTTTTATACACATTAAAATCATGTTTTAAGTATGTTATTAATACCCCACCAGCCTCATAAGCAGTGAAGGACACAGCCTTCATTTGCCCTGCCTGTGTGAGACAGGAACAGGCTTGCTCCTGCTGAGTTGATGTGGGAGCTAAAACTTTTCTTTCTCCAATAAGGTCACCAAGAAACACAGGTATTCGGGGCACAAACCTGCAATTGGTTGAATACTCTCAAATGAGGAAAATCTGTGTACCCCACATGGTGCTTAGCATCTTGTCAAACACCGGTGCACTGACTTAAGGTCAGACCAAGCGTCTGTCTCTTATTCCGGTCTTTGCAAGAAGTCTATCCTTAACACCGCTACTATTAAAATTATATAAATAAATGGCTTCTGCAGTCATGAATATTTTTTCCAGCAAGATTTTTCACCATTGTCCCCCATTTTCCGATATAATCCACTCTGCTAAATTTTAAGGGCAGTTTTGCAGAACTGATGCAAACATGGTTAAACCTAAGATCCCACAGCAGTGTAATAAATATTCATCAGTACTGCATTTGCCTTTATGCACTTCCCGAGCTTCAAAATAGCTAAATGACACAAATTTGTTACAGTGGTAACAGCAACACAATTATGGTTAGTGGCCTGTCGCTGCTACCATCCAAACTTCAGCTTATAATAATATAAAACTCTTGACAGGCCATTCATGGATCAAACTTAAAATATAAGGAAAAAAGAAAAATGGTTTTAACAACCGAAAGTTTATGGAACTGCCAGATGACAAGCTAGCATATGGAAAAGTAAATGTACAATGAGGAGAAAAAAGAACAGGCGCATTGCACATAGGTTTGATACTTACATACATACAATATTTACCTTGATACTTTTAAAAAACAGTGCATTTCTTAAAGGAATGGCAAAAAATGAAGACCCTGAGGGGATGTTCTCCTGCATGTCAGAGGTCCAAACTGAGCTCAGGAGAGAGAGAGAGGTTCATCCCACAGACATGAAAGGAATGATTTCTGCCCAGCTGAGCAGGAAGCAGTAACTGGCACTGGAGGCCGACGTCTCGGAGGGGAACCCAGGGATACACTGGGCCGCGAATGCTGCCCTCCTTGCAGGCAACGGCCACCTAGCAAAGAAGCTTTCACTCCCTGATTCCTTGCTAGACATTACACCAGAAGCAAGCTGGCTAGCAGATACAGTTTTGGCCTTACTCGTGCTCTCGGCTTGCTCTATGGACTGGGAAAGGAGGAGGGAGGAGGGGAGTGAAGGAGCAGGAGAGACAGGGGTCCTCCAGAGAGTGGCCGAGAGCACCCAAATCGGCTCCTGCTCTAACCTGCCCGGGATGAGTTTCTCTCTCTTCATCAGCTCTTTGGAAGCCGAGGCAGTGGAGCAGCCAGCCCAGCTGCAGCGACCTTCCCAAGGTGACAGCCACTCCTCCCCAGCATCTCCACCAGGCTGGATCAGGCTGGCCCCAAGGACTCTAGGACCTTCTTAGGGATTATTTGGGAAACGCGGTCTCCCACTCACAGAAGAAGCGCTGACCCATCTTCTCAAAAAGGACTGAATATCAGAGTGCTGCAATGGGGCCTTTGATTACTAAAACGCAACTTTAAAAAAAAAAAAAACACGTTCCATAGCTCCATGTGCTAGCACCCAATGAATTATTAACACAAATAATTAAAACTAATATATGGTTGTAAAAATAAATGAATAAAGTATATTTCATTATGCAGTACCCTTGATTTTTATGGTGTTTGTTTGATTACTCACTAATTTGCAAAATGTGGCAATCTGCAGAATGCATCCCAGTCATTAGTGAAATCATACTGTACTGCAGTCAACAGGCTGATGAACTGACATGTGGCACCAGCAACCAATACCCCGTATGGAAGGGGGAAAATGAATTAAAGGGCCGGATTCTGGCTTTTATAAAAGCCAGTTTACAACACTCGCGCAATTAAGAGTAACCACTGAGTTTTTGCAGAGAGGCCTATGGTGATATAAATGAAAATTAAACAACAATCTGTCCAAAGGTACTTATGGTTTTGCGGTGCTTTTTTTCCACATATTTTATCTTCTCATGTCTCTGATTAAAATCGGTGAGACTATCTAGGTGACTCCTAGAAGACAAATATAACTCGGTATGGATCAACAGCATAAGTTCCAACACCCAATTTTGAGAAACATATGTTCTCTTGAACAGATATATGGGTGTTATCATTGGCACGGCTATAAATAAATATTAAATCCTCATCAGTCAAAATAAGGAGTACTCTAAGGTTTCACTTTCATCAGATAACAATAACACCTCTGGAAAAACATTAAGTCTAAATGATAGCATATTTATTATTTGACAAAAACTATCTTACAAAATATTTTGTTTTAATTCCCAGATGATTTACATAATAGATTATAACAGCTGCTATAACAATTCCAAAGTTGTTTTTTTCTGAGAACTCTTAGAATCGTCAAGCACTACAAGTGTTTTTCCAGGTCTTATTTTTTAAATTAGCATGCCTTGAGAAAATACCTACGTGTATTTTCCTAGAACCACGCTAGCTATTGATCTCAGCTCGACAAAAGTGGAAGAATTCATAGGTCACTTCAAAGTCACCTGTTGAACTATAAGGTTGAGAGAAGAAATATTTGTCCTTCTCCAGCCTAGAACCGCTACAGACCAGAGGGCAGTACAAAGGCTTTTCAGGGCACGTACGCTTGCAGCGCGCAGCGCGCAGCCAGAGCAGAGCCTCCTGGCAGATATCACTGTATTTCGGCATTTTAATCCGAGCCCTGCAATAACTGGTTCTATCCTGAGCTCCTTCTCAGGCAAAACTCCTCCTGAAGCAGTGGTGGGCCTTTTCTTTAATTCTAGCCACGTGCAAATTTATTTTGGGATGAGCAAATAATTAATCTATTAAAAGGTTCCATGGGACATTCCGAAAGTTGCCGCGAAAAATTATAGTCAGTGCAGAGCTGAGATGCTGTGTTATAGAATTAGCTCATAAAATAGTATCATGTGTAATTGCATTCATGTTGTCACTGTCTCTTTGTAAATCTCCAGAGATTTACAGCACCACACACTGGAGCAAGACTATCTAATATTTATAATGTTTCATTATTTTCATCTACTTGGAACAAAACCTATAGACTTATAGAAAATCCAACACGACGCGTCAGAAATAGCAGTGTCCACTTGCAGGATTTATAGCAGTACACAGAACGCAGGCAGACACAATCCCGCAGTAATTGCAAGCTACCAAACAGCTGCATGGCATTTACTCAAAATACTTTATGCATTTAACACACTTATTGAGCAGAACTTGAAATAGGCTCATTGTTTATTTGGGCATGTCAGAGGGGAAATTTTGTTTCTTTACTAGACCTACAGAGTATAAACAGATCCGGATTGTAAGGCCCTTTCATCGTACTTCTACAGGTAAAAATAATATTTTAACTAATGACAGCTTTTGCTGGGGAAAAGTTAAAAGGCTTCAGAACTTTTCCTATAGTTTATCTCGAGGTCCTGCTTGGAAGAGGACAGCCAGATCGTTCTTGCGTAGCTTTCATATCAGTAGTGAGTTATTTACAGCTTTTCGAAACATTTAGGATTTCATCTTAACATGTCCTAATTTATGACCAGAAAAACGAGGAGCATGCAGCTTTCTGACTGCTACTGTCAGCCAGCACACAAACACTGCAGCAAGACTAAAACAATTTCCTTGTAATTGGTGGGGTCTGAAAATACATGTCCGAGCTTCGTAAAGAACATAGCTCTGATGTCAATGGGAATTTTGCCAGATCAAGAAAGGAAGAATTTGGCCCTTTCTCTGCAACTACTGACAACACTGCACGATTTTATGTTGTTAAGATTTTTTAATTAAATGTGCTATTCTTCAGTACACAATAGAACTTAAAAGGAGAGAGCATCTAAATATGAAGTTTGTAAAGGAGCCCCTAAGTCCTTTGCAAACGAGAGGAGAAAATTAAGAATTCCAGTAATACTGAGATTTTCTAGATAAGCAAGTCCATATTTTTTTTCAGGGGTGGGTTTTTTTAAATAGCTGTGCTTTTTGCTCCATTCACTAAGTATCATGAGAAGGAGAAATATGATATTAAGCAGGATCTGATCCTAAACTTATGGCTCCAGTGGGAACAGACTAAAACCCATTTATAGCATATCCCAACAGAAACAGTCCATTTGCTGGAGCAGTGTTTACTGCATCCAAATTCTCCTAGCAGAAAACAGCATTTTCACAGTCAAGTTCCAATATTAGCAGGGAATNTAATCTGGTCAATTTTCAACGTTTTGTCATGTGGCTGAAAAAATCTGGTTTACTAGAAAGGACCTGACCAAATCTTTTAGACAGTTACTGCATTCATACAAAAGTAGACCTTTATCTAAAGGAACAGCAGTTTAAGAAACATCCTAAAAGCAGTCATTGCTCAGATAAGGTGAGCTTTGCATATTATTTCCATCATCTCTGCAATACCAGTCCCGCCTTCCTATCGGCACTTACAGCCAAACACAGATCTTTTCATGCCAGACATGAATCAATAAATTTTAATCTAGCTCAAGAACGTTACCTGTAAATAATGTGCTGTAAACCAAAGTAAAACTGGAAAGAGATGAAAAGCGCTGTACCTGTACAGTCATTTATACTGTGCCTGGAGCCTGTTCCAACTCAACAGGAGTCTCCCGTTGATTTCAGTGGGGTTTGGTTCAGTCCCTTATTTCAGCCCTCACGTGTTTTGCCAGTTTAATGTAGTTACACTTCCCGGTAGCCTTTGTCCGTTGCTCCTTATAGGAATATTCAACAATTTGCTATATGATTAAAAATGTTTGTGGAAGCATGAACCATACTGTGTACGGATCAAACATACAGACTAAACAACTTCTACAAATATCACAGCAGAAAAACTAATCCAGCATTAAAAAAAAAAAAAATTTCATTTGAGTTTTTAAAAAAATATCCCAAGTATTTTAAACAAACTAGCCAGACAATTCTAAATGCTTGTATTAGGAAAGTCCTGCTGCAAGCAGTAATGGTAAATAAAAATAAATAACTAAATCTGTATGGATCAAAAAAATACAAGTGACACTAAAATTGCAGTAAGCAAATAACCTGCATCACTCACCTGCATGAAAGATAATGATTTTGATTTAAACACAGGCACTCGCATTAGGTGTGTAACTGCCTGTATTATAACCCCACTTCCTAAACCAAACGTGCCAGTAATCAAAAGTCTACGGGTTCAACAGCTTTCAATAAAGCGTGAAGTTAAGACACGGAAACCCCAAACTTGGATAAGTAAACATGCATTTTTATAAATAGGAAAAATATCTTAAGTGCTGTGGTGCTGGCATTGCATTTACAAATTCTTGATTTATCAATCATATGATATTTACAATGTTTCTTGATTTGTATTGCAGAACTGGTGGAAATACATTTCTTGCATTATCTAGCAGATGAATATTTTGAGGGTATTTCCTAGATGATAGGTCTTCAGATATCAAGCAGAAACTACACTTGCTCTGTTAGGAGTATTTTTTTTTAATGTACAATACCTTAAAACCTAAAAATCCACTGCAACCACCTTCCGTTACAACGCTTCAGGCTGACTTGGATGTAAATTTTAACCATTCAAGAAAGTCAAAGAAAGGTAAAATTTTAAGTGCAAAATAATACCTATTTCCGGGGGGGGG
>VZSZ01005883.1:12800-26412 GCA_013398815.1 Ibidorhyncha struthersii | reverse complement strand
CTCTGAGAGAGCGAACATTGCCTGCACCATATGCTGTTACTTTCAGTAGTTAGAAGAGGCCCAGCTAAGTAGCAAAGTTACTGAACAAAATTGGTCCAGTTTTACCTCAAACCAGGACATTCCACCCCTTATTCCATAGCATTTGCATCTTGCTCAGATTACTATTACTTTTATCTATCAAATCTATACACACAGATATATATATATATATGGATACATGCAGGTAACTCATGTATGATTTATGTTTATATACAGAAGTTTGTTAAGTCCATTTAGTTCATGATTGCAGGATCTCATCTCAGGGCAGGAAAGATGGTACAAAATTCATTGTGGTTTGTGCCCATGGGTAGCGTGTCCATCTCAAAGAGCCTACTGGATGCCACTTGATAAAGCTAGCTCAGGTTTCATCACCACTGGGTTATGCTGAAAAACACTTATTGAACACTGTTAGTATTATGTAGCAATCAACATCATACAGTTCAGGATTGAGTATTCTCACCAAGAGTTAAATTCCCTTGAGATACACATTGAACTTCTCCATTCTTCATCATCACCCACCAAGTACATCCAGGTCTTTGACCAAAACAGTCCCACGAATGGGTTTGCTTTTGCCTGAAGCAGGAAAACACTTTTCCCTAATATATTCCTTTCATGCACCACAGGGACTTTATCCCCTTCTACAGTATGTAAAATGCTGGACTGAGCAGGACCAGCTCGACTGATGCATCCCCTGGTGTTAACTATCCAGGTAGCTTGTTCTAAATGCTTGCCCCAGTTTTTAAGGGTTTCACCCCCTATTGCTTTTGGGGTCATTTTTAACAGTCCATTGTATTGCTCAATCTTCCCAGAAGCTGGTGCATGATAGGGGATATGATGTATCCATTCAATGCCATGTTCTTTTGTCCAATTACTTGTAAGATTGTTTTTAAAATGAGTCCCATTATCTGACTCAATTCTTTCTGGAGTGCCGTGTCACCACAANACCACAAGACTTGCTTTTCAAGGCCCAGGATGGTATTCTGGGCAGTGGCATGGGGTACAGCACAGGTTTCCAACCATCCGGTGCTTGCTTCCACCACTGTAAGCACATAGCGCTTACCCTGGCGAGTTTGAGGGAGTGTGATGTAATCAATTTGCCAAGCCTCCCCATACTTATATGTCAACCATCATCCCCCATACCACAAAGGTTTTAACCGTTCAGCTTGCTTGATTTCGGCTCATATTTCACAGTCATGGATAACCTGCACAATAGCATCCATGGTTAAATTCACCCCTCGGTCACGGACCCATTTATACGTTGCACGCCTTCCTTGATGACCTGAAGAGTCATGGGCCCACTGAGCTAAGAATAGTTCACATTTATGTTCCCAGTCCAAGTCTGTCTGGAAAATTTTAGCAGCTTGATCCACTTGATGATTGTTTCAATGTTCCTTGTTGGCCTGACTCATGGGTACATGGGCATCTACATGATGTACCTCTACTACTAGGTTCGCTTGCTGGTCAGCAATATCTTGCCATAGTTCAGCAGCCCAGATGGGTTTACCTCTGCGCTGCCAGTTGCTCTGCTTCCACCGCTTTAACCACCCCCACAGAGCATTTGCCACCATCCATGAGTCAGTATAAAGATGAGTATTGGCCACTCCTCTCGTTCAGCAACATCCAAAGCCAGCTGGATGGCTTTTACCTCTGCAAATTGACTCAATTCACCTTCTCCTTTAGCAGCTTCTGCGAGTCGTTGTGTGGGACTCCACACAGCAGCCTTCCACCTTTGATGCTTTCCTACAGTATGACAAGACCCGTCAGTAAACAGAGCATACTGTTTCTCATTATCTGAGAGTTCATTATATGGTGGGTCTTCCTCAGCACGTGTCACCACCTCCTCTGGTGGCATTCTGAAGTCTTTGCCTTCGGGCCAATTTGTGATCACTTCTACAATTCCTGGATGATTTCAGTTTCCTATTCAAGCTTGGTGTGTGACTAAGGCAACCCACTTACTCCACGTAGCATCAGTGGCATGATGAGTAGAAGGAACTTTACCCTTGAACATCCAGCCCACTCTACACAGTAACCCACCACAATGATATATACAATATATACATATATGGAATTCTAAATAGAAAGGAGTGTATAAGTGTTTATAAATATATATTTTATTTATTTATGCATAGAAACACTATACATGGTACCGCATGACATAGGTACTACTGCTGTCCTACACTATATAATAGATGTTATACACACATTTATCAAGATACAGAAATATATATAGCCTAACAGAAAAGGTATAAAATGGGTGAAACATTCTTTAATAAGAGCTAATGAAATGAATAGACTGGGTTGGGGTCCCGCACTTTACCAGGCTGCAGAACAAGCACTACGTGCCTGGGGTGGGGGAACTTGAAAAGGGCAGAGGGACGCCAAAAGGGTGGTGGGGCACAGACATGTTGGAATGTGCCTGAAGGCTACAGAGACCACCAAGGGGCCCCTGGTGCAAATCCTGTCACGTGCAGACACTGATCCTGTGAGCTGGACTGGGAAGGAAAAGACCTCGAGGGAATCCCCCAAACGGCCATGTGAATTAGAAGAACCGACTGATGGGCTTGTGAACCACAAACTGGGTTTGGATGTTTCACACAGAGAGGGCGGGTGGAGTGGGGAGCTCCCTTTGCCCATGGCTATGGAGGTTCTTCTAGATACCTGTAAGACCACTATGGGGTCCAGGCTGCTGATATATATGTTGCCTTACCCTTAGGTCGATGACCTTCCAAAAGGTTTCAAAAAGCTCTGTCTGACTGAGTCAGGGGGCTTGGGAGTGTGCCGTGACTGGTCTGCCTTCCTGCCTGGGCCTGCAGCAGCCAAGGAAAGGAGCACGGGCACAGAAGTGATAGTGGTGTTCAAGAAAAAAAGAAGGAAAAAGCCTGGATAATTCTGACCGGCAACCAATTCCTCTCATACCCTGTTAGCAGAATTTCTCTGGACTTGAGCTAAATTGATAGTCCAGTGTTTCCTTTCGTAAACATGTGTAATAGCATGTGAGTAGACCTCTATGCCACAGCTTCTGTTAGCAGAGATCTACTGTCCTCCTGGGGAAGAGGTAAGCTTTGGGGGTATAAACCTCCTTTTTAAAGCTGCTAAAAGGTGAATTGCTGATCTCAAAAGAAGCCAAGTTGTAACCTGGATTGCAAACCAGGATGCTTATATCTTAGACAAGGCAGCAAGAAAGCACTTTAAAAGAAGCAGGTGGTTGTGGCAGAGGTGGATGCACCATGGCAAGCAGACTGTGGATATGCAACAGTTTTACATCATAATGATGGTATTTAGTACATCTTATCAGTGACAGACATACTAACCAAGCTTACCTCAGCTATTGATCTAAAAGGCAAAACATGTTCTGAGGTAGCTGGGGCATTTAAAACAATTTTAGAAGACAGTGCATGCCTAAGAAAGTACAGATGGACCAGGGAAAAGAATTTTTAAACCAGCACTTAAACAAACTGTTAAAGCAGATAATGTTAACCATGTTATTACTAATAATGAAATAAAAGCCTCTGCCATAGGGCATTTCAACAGGATACTCAAAACCAAGATGTGGAGATATTTTACAACATGCAACACTTCTTGATACATTGAGATGCTGTCAAAGTTTATGAAGAGCTATAACCACAGCTTTCACCAAGCTATCACAGTCAGGCCTGTGGACATGAGCAATTTAAATTCTGCAAGGGTTTGAAAAAACAATATATGGGGTTTTGTTTAAAATTAAAGAATCTTCTCCTCTGCTCAAAAAGGAAGACTGCATCAGGGAGTCTAGAACAAAAGGGAGATTTGAGAAAGACTATGAGCAGATGCTCACAGATGAAATTTTTGTAGTAGCTGAAATTGTGAGTAGGGGACAGCTACCTGTGTACTGCTTAACAGGTTATGATCACAAAGCAATTGAGGGGACATTTACCCTGAAGAAGGTAAAAAATGAATCCTGACCAGGACAAAATCTGCAGAACTGGGAAAAACATCACTGCAGAAGGGAAAGGAAGAAAGAAAACAGCTGCTGGAGAAGTGGTGGGATGGTTCCCAGAAATTTGACATTTGGACAGGAGCCTCCCATGTCCAGAACATCTAGTGACTGGCAGCAGAGCAGGGGAAAAAGGAAGGGTGGCAGAAGGGGGATCACAGAACACCATGCTGCCCAGCAATGCCAGCGACGGCATCTTTCCACAATACACCAGCATGAAGTTTGCTGTAGAGTTGGTGAGGCGCCTTGAGTCCTCAGGCAAGTGGGAGATGGGGCTGGTTGAAATACTGTACCTGCACAGCTGGGATAACATCAGCAAAGATGCTGCCTTTGAAATACCACTGCAGGGTAAGGTGTGGCAGTATACTTTGCAGAATGGCTATTATCTGTCCCTCTCCATGTTAGTGGAACATGCAAACCATCATATTGACCCCCACAAGAGAACTTTAGCCATCAACTCTCCAGCAGTGGACCTGGTTAGTAACGCCATCATAGTGAAAACAAAGTTTAAAGCAGATTAATTCCTTATACTTGTTCTACAGAAATCTAGCACGTATTTTGGGGGCTTCTTTGCAGGTTGCTGCTAAGAAATTCCCCTGTCTGATGGACATCACTGGAGGGTTTAACTCATTTCACTGCTACACATATCTTGCAGAGCACCAGCTTGTCAGGGTATTTGTGATTCCATTATTGCTCTGTGTTCAGCCAGTAATAACAACGAGATCGTCATAGTGATGTATGACAAGCTGCACTATGTGCTGGTAGACCACCAGCACATCAACACAATCAGCATTGAAAGAAAGACTGACCAACACAAGCACATCTCATTTTCTTTTGGGTAAGTGATTGTGAACTGCATCTTCAGCCCTGGAAGTATCTAATATTTTAAGAAACCACACCAAAATTATAGTGGTAAAAAGTTACGGGGACCCATCCTTGTATGTGGATGGGTCTTTCACATACAGAATGAGCCCAGGCTAGCAATGGTCTCCCTGGTTTTCAAGCTGTTTTGTGTGAAGCATGGTGTGAGTGTTATGGGTATATTCTGTGACCTGATTAGAAAGACCATCCTGCAACTGAAAAAGGGGTTGGAAATTGTTAAGTAACACATTAATAGCACCGCTCAAAATACTGGAAAACATGCGTTTGGACATGTTTCCAAGGTTGTCCCAAACAAGCTGGAAATGCAAGCAAACCAGGAAGGCTTGGGACTTGTTTGTATTCAAATAAAAAGCCATAAAGAAAGAGATGCATGTCACACCCCCAGAGGGAAGGCCGACCCAGCCCTTTAAAACAAAAAGGACAGACAACAGTCTGACCAGGACAAGAAGAAGAAAAAGAACAAGCCACGTTGAATGGTGCAAAAGAAACAGAAAACCTGGAGAAAGAGGTCCCATTCTACCCACAGAAAAGGAAATGTGTTTTAAAAGGCATGGCTTTCAGTCATGGCTGCTCAGAAGAGCATACCAAATCAAGCTGGGTCTGAACGGTTCCCAACACAGACCTGCACTGAGAAAAGCCTGTTTATTGTGGTGACTTCACTTTTTACTGTGGCGCCTTCACTTTTCACTGTGGCGCCTTCACTTTTCACTGTGGCAGAAAGTCTGTACCTGTGGGCTTTTCCGTAACTGAGAATAGGGGAGATTACATAGATCTGAATAACACCCTGCCGTACCTGTGCTGCAAGACTGTAAAAGCTGACAGGCCCAAGCTATGTGCTGGTGGGCTGTGGGGCCCACAGGTTACCCGCTGGACTCTTCATTGCAGCCAGCTGGACATTACACTAGGGGACCAACTGGAGTTGCTTCTCAATCACAGGCATGACACACTGTCAATACCTTTCTCCATGGGGTTGTTCTACAGTGACACAGCCGGGCAGCAGGAAGCGGGCACACTGGATTGTGTCATTTAGGCAACAGTAAGCTCTGATGGCCCAGAGTAGGACTGGACCATTTGGACTGCTCCATGGTGATCTGTTCCTTCAAGGCATGCTTTTGTGAATGTACAAAATTGAGCTGATGTGCACCAAAGACAGCTTTTGTTTGATCAGCTGCCCAGCAGCAGGAACTGGTCATTACATATGCCTCGCTGTTTAGTGAAGAAAGCGTGGGTGGCGCCTGGAGTGTGTTTGCGGCACACTGGGGCACTCCTTATGGCTAATGCAAAATAGCCAGTGCACCAGATGGGCATGAAAGCGTCCAGCATACCAGCCGGCAGTCATATCGGCAACCAGGAAAATTTGTTTCTGGAACAGCTGCACAAACTTCTTGTTATTTGGTCCATAGATAACGATCTTTTTAGCAGCTATTATGCTAAGAATCCTTTCAGCTTCAAGCATTATGATGTAAATTTTGTGGCCCTGTATCTGGATGGTGAACTAATGCCAGCAAACCCCAATGCCAGTGCTGCAGCCCGAGTTTGAGATTGTCTGCTCTGTGAGAGAGTACACACAGTTCATTCAGATGATTGGCAGCCATAAGAAGGGCCATTCCCTGCTGGTTGACAGGGAAGAGTTTGCCAGTGGCTATACTGTTTGCCTTTGACCTGTCTCCAGACAAAGAATGTGCTGATCGCTATTCCTGGATTAAAACAGGAAAACTGGGAGAACCAGAGAGAGACCGGAAGTACACATATTCCCCAGCTTGTAATGCTTGACAGATTTGAATATTTTCCTTTTCAGCCACATACATACACAATGCCATTGAAGGGGGTTGTATTTCTCTTTTTCCTTGAATTAGAGCCACCTAAAGGAAGAATGCTACCATGTTAGGTTTAAAGAACAATAAACTAGTATGTGGTCATGCACGTGGAGGTCAGTGCACTGTAAGGGATCTTCACCTTTACCTTTTCACTGTCTTCTGTCTCACAGAATGCGTGACGGGTTATCACCATAATCTCATATGTGCCACAGAAGCCATGGGGTGGTCTGTCACCTCCCTCGCCACTCCTGCTACGTTTGAGGGTGGGGTAAATCCGGTTGTTCAAATGCCTCCTCAGTGCTTGGGAGTGCAGCCAGTGGAACCCCTGGGAAACATCCTTGCTGTGCTCAACCGCCTCTTGCCCTTCAGGGTGCTGCAGTAACTGGGAAATCCCTTCTGGGGGTCATCTTCTACTGTAGTGGGAGACTTATTTACTGATCCACTAGGTTTAGAAAAGTAGTTTACACATAAGAGCCCCATAAGCACTTGCCAGCAATACACTTGCTCTTTCTGCAGTGGCTGGGGTCTCTAAGGGCACAGGACTACAGCGTGTGTCCCAAAGTGTGTGTCTTGCTGCTTTTGCAGTAATCATTGTCTAACATGCATGCTTGGTCTTCTGCTTCTTCTTTGCAGTGCTGCCCTAAGGATAAAGAGACATATGTAGCAGCACAGGTTTCTAGTTCAACACACTAAAAGAAAGCAGATTTGCATCAAACAGACTCCTTGAAATATTAGTATTTAATTTTCTAATACAGTCTGTGTAAGAGTGGGAAACTCTCTTACTGAGTCAAGAACAAGACTGAGGCTCGGAAATGACTAGCAACCCATTACATTCCAGGCATGGGTTGTTCTGTAGCTCTGTAGTTCTCAAAATAGGCATTTTAAAGTCACAGAACCAGTTCTAGAAGGAACATCTCTGAGGGTCTGCAGAGCTGTAAATGGCCTGAGAGAGTCAAGCTCTGCTGCGGGAAGGTATTTAGACATTTAACACAAAACCAAATGGTTCACTGGATGTCAGCAGAGAAATCAAATTGTTTTGATGTTATTTTGTTTTATCAGAGGGTCCCAAGGCAGACTTAGTGCTAGAACAGCTGGCAGACCAGTGCCAACTGGGGACTAATCAATTTTTGTAGCTTCCAGTTGGAGGAAATTGCCTTGAAAATCTCTGATCATTGTCCCTGTTGAAACAGTGCCACAAAGGCTAGTAGCTGGAGAACAGTATATTAACCACTGTTTTAATCACTGACATTTAATCTTCCCCAGAGCGCATCATGCTGAAACTCTGAGTAACTCCCATTGACCAAGCATACTGATACTGGCAACAAGACAGTTTTTTAAGTGAAAGGTGAGAGTGTACGTCAGACAGGTGTTACACTGGCTAAGTCAGTGTAACAAAATCTGGCCTATGATATTTACAAATAAAATAGAAGAAAATTTGAACAGAGCTAAACATGGTACATGGAGATAATGCCACAGACACAGCAAAAAATAAATACCTTTAAGATAGAAAAAATAATGATGCATATTGGTGTGGACTCTGCTGAGCTGCAGTCAGGGATAAGCAAACAGTTGTGATAGTTGAAGAGTGGCCTTGTCTGAATTAAAGGCAAATGAAGGAGCTCTGAAATCAGTAGAAGCCCCTGCTCACAGAATAGCTCAGCAAAGGGAGAACACATTGTTCTAAGTAGAAAGAGGAAAGCTATAGAGTGCACTGTAAAGACGTAGTGAAGGATTATAGAGTGGAAAACACATAGGCTCCAAGCTGGTAAAGAAATCACCATAGTGGAGCAAACACAGACTGCAAGTGCGATCAGAGAGAATATGCACAGCAACCCAGTTACCATGGACTTTTTCTGGAGGGGAACATATCCTGCAGCTGTTGGAAGGAATATCAGCCCTACAGACCTTGGTCCCAAGTGACCAAGATTCAAGTTTGGTATGCTAACTGCATGACACATTGGCAGGACACACAGGAAGGGAAAAGAAGAAAGCAGTGTACCTCACATTTACTCCCATTTCTGGATTGACAATTGGGACTTCCTACTCAATATATGTAAGTCTTGGGGGACTCCTGCAGACCCAGAAGCACCTGTACACACACTGTTTTTCCAGCAGTGGTCCTGCTCAGGCTGTTTATTTTATCAGCATATGCACAAACAGCCTCTTTTTGATCAATATGCTTTTCCTGCTCATTAAAGCAAAACATCAAGGGCCTAGCAAGGTAAATTTTTTCTTCAGCACCAGAGTTGCAGGCAGTGTATCCCAGACAATTTACAGTACTAGGCAAAAATACAGCTCTTCTCCTGTTCAGCAAGCTCAAGATAACTTCACTGCACATTAGCAGGAAAGGCACTGACCTTCTTTTACTAAAATCCTTTAATTTAAAATGCAGTGACTGTATGTTTTTTGGGGGGGATAGAGACTTCAGTATAACAGAATGTCGCAAGAACATTCTTACAAGCTATCTTCTGTAATAAAGGCAGACATGCAATTAATATCTTCTATTTATCCCCTGGTATTACCATTAGGGATCAAAAAACTGAAACCATGTCATCAACCCCAAGATTCAAAGACAAATCCAGAAAACAAGTCAGTAATCCAATTTGAATAAGGACAAATGTCACTATGCTGCAGCAATAGGAGATAAAATTATAAAAGCAATTGACTGCTCCATGGGTTTCCATGATCACTGTACCTTGATAATTTATTATTAAATAAGAAATAATTACATGGTGATGCCACTTTTTGCATTTTCAGAGGAAATCCAAATTTAAAACTGCAAGGATTAGTTTCCCATGAAGACCCTGTTTCTCTTTATAAATCGGTAGGGAAAACCTTTTAAAAACAAAAAATTGCCTCCATGTGTTCACATCCAGAAATCTTGCCAGATTCAACTTCAGGTTGGTCTTGATTTTCCTAGTGCTATTGCTGCAAGATCAGACAGTAACTATATACTCCTCCTGGGTCACCTTTCCCAGCTTCCACTCCTTATGCACTTCATTTTTATGTCTGAGTTCAGCTTGGAGCTCCTTACTTACTCATGCCAGTCTCTTGCTGCCTTTGATTTCTTCCTTATTGGGATGGTGCTCTCTTGGTCTTAGAGGAGGTGATCCTTGAATATCAACGAGCTCTCATGGAGCCCTCTTCTTTCCGGAACCATATCCCATGGGATTTTTCACAGCAGATTTCTAAAGAGGCCAAAGTCTGCTCTCCTGAAATCCAGGGTTGTGGTCCTGGTTTTTGCCTTGATATTGCTTCTCAGGGTCCTGAACTCCAATGGTCACTGCAGCCAGCGCTGTCCCTGACCTTCACATCCACAATCAATTCTTCCCAGTTTGTAAATATCAGGTGCAGGAGAGCACCTTTACTTTTTGACTCCTTGATCACCTCTGCCAGGAAGTTGTGATCAGTGCAGTTTAGAAATCTCCCAGGTTGCTTGAGCCCTGCTGTATTTTCCTTGCAGCAGATATGTGGGTGGTTCAGGTCCCCACTAAGGACCATAGCCTGTGAATGTCTGGCTTCTTCCTGTTGTTTGAAGAAGTCCTCATCTACTTTTCTCAGCTGTTCCAGTTGTCTTAGCCTTTCTTTGCATGTCACGTGCTTTAGCACTCTGAGCCATCCTGGTGCACCTCTGCTGGCCTATCACATATGCCAGTGTTTGTCTTATACTGGGGAGCCTAAAAGTGGACCAAGCCCTCCAGATGTGTTCTTACAAGTGCTGAATAAAGAACTACTTCCTTCAACCTGCTGGCTGCATTTTAACAGCTCAGGATGTGGCTGGCCTTCTTTGCTGAAAGGTCATACTGGTGGTTCAGATTCACCAGACCTCCCAGGTCTGTACAAAGCTGTTTCTAGTCAGCTAATGCTCAGCTTTTGTATGGGGTTATTCCATCCCAGATGCATGACTTTCCATTTACCTTTCTTGAACTGCATAAGGTTTGAGACAACCCTTTTATGCAGCCTTTTAAGGTCTCTTCGAATAGTAAACCTGCCCTCTGGCACACCAAATGCTCCTCCCAACTTGATACTGTCTGTCAACTTGTTGCAGGTGCACTTTGCCCTATTGGCCTTTTACAAAGATGGTGAATGTTATTATTTGCTGTATATTAATCCCTGAGATATGCCTCTAGGTAACTGGCCAACAGTCAGTCTTCAAGCTATGGGCAACAACTCTCTGATCCTGGTGATCTAACCAACTTTCCACACACTGTACAGTCCACTTATACTAGCCGTATCTCACCAATTTGGCCATAGAGGATATCACACACTGTGTGAAAAGCTTGCTAAATGACATCCACTGACATCTTTCCTATCATCCATTGACAAACACCATCACAGAAAGTTACTGGGTTAATTAAGCACATTTTTTTCTTGGTAGATTCATGTATACTGTTCCTAAATGTCTTCTAGTTCTTTGTATGTCTGGACAAGTTTTCCAGGAGGATTTGGTGCATAAACTTGCCAGGGATGTTAGTTAGGTGACTGGTCTGTAGTTCTCTCTATCCTACTTCTTCCTTTCTTGAAGACAGGTGCGACATTTACTTTCTCCTGTCAGGACTCTCCACCAAGTTGCTGTGACCTTCCAAAGAAAACAGGAACTACCATGCAAATAGTATCAGCCAGCTCCCTGAGTATCCTCAGATGCATTTCATCCACACTAAGTGCTCCCTAAGTGTGTCTTCCTCTACTGTGGGTACTGCTTCACTCCCCTGGACCATGTTAAAAGGGTGAGGGGCCCGAGAGGGGATTTCCCAGTGAAAATGAAGACAGAGATTTCAGTAAGTACCTCGGTCTTTTCTGTGTCCTTTGCCATTGTTCTCTGACCATGAAGCTGTGGGGTCTTATTTACCTTAGACTTAATTTTCATAGGATCATAGAATAGTTTGGGTTGGAATGGACCTTTAAAGTTCATCTAGACCTAGTAATATATTTACATACCTAGTAATTTACTTACAGAATCCTTTCAAGTTCCCTTCTCTTCTCTTGCAAGTTTTAACTTCACCTGATGGTTGGGTTTTATAATGTCATTCTTGCAGGCTGAGGGACCACCTTTGTTTTCCTGCCTGATGGTCCACCACCACTTACACACATCAGAGTACACTGTCTGTGTACTTAGTCTTCATGGTTAAGCTCAGTCAGAAGTTCCCTATTCATCCGAGCTGGCAAGGGCAAGTTCCTTCTACACTGCTTCATACATATGGTACGTTATTGACAGCTCCCATTCTGAATTAACCAGTAATGTGGCATCCCATGATGTTATTGAACATATGCACAATACTTAGGAACAGAAACAGACTCATAATCTTGCTGACCTGGGTTTTGTCTTCATACTCTTTGCCATCTTACTGCCACATACGTTAAAAAAAGAATCATAGAATCATAGAATTAGAGAATATCTCAAGTTACAAGGTACCAGAACGGATCGTTGAGTCCAACTCCTCGCTGGGCTACCTAGAACTAAACCATATGACTAAGAGCATAGTTCAGACACTCCTTGAACTCTGACAGGCTTGGTGCCGTGACCACTTCCTTGGGGAGCTTGTTCCAGTGACCAACCGCCCTCTCAGTGAAGAACATTTTCCTAATGTCGACTCTGAATTTCACCTGATGCAGCTTCATTCCATTTCCTCGTGTCCTATCACTGGTCACCAAGAGAAGAGATCAGCACCCACCTCTCCGCTGCCCGCCTTGAGGAAGTGGGCAGTGAGACTTGCTGAGATCACATGAAAGCTTCAGCCTGTGTCTGGCATTGGGGAACACTACTAGTCCTTTGAGGACCGTTTTAGCATGGAAAGCAGAGAAAGTGTGGTGAGTGGCTATCAGGACTATTGGCCTGGCTGTAATTGGATGGGAAAAAAGAATGGTTTTCCTACTTGGGAGCAGAGATCAAGTCAAGAGGAATTGGGAGCTGAGGACATGTTTCTCTGAGGAAGAAACAACCTGCCTCTTACAGTAACAAATCTGATTGCTTCTTTCATAGCAGCATTTCTTAAGTTTTAAAAGAAGACATTTTGATTCACAATGATTTTCACAGTAGAGAGTTGAGGGCCAGTGCAGGAAACTGAGTGCAGAAAAGTAGTTCTCACTTCCAGAAATCGTATGTCACTTTATATTCCTAAAATTTGTGTATGTTTCTTGCTGTACATTTTGTTCTGAAACTTTACTTTGTGTGGGCAGCCTCTAGTTATGAAATTAAATCTTCAAGGCGGAGCAAAATGTGTTTTTAGAGGAGGTGATTTCACAAAAAGTTTGCATGATGCCAGGTACATACTTTTGCACTTTTGAGGAGGGAAACAAAGAATAGGAAAGGGAGGAGGAATGAGTTTACTATTGCCTGTAAGGACTGGAGATGCCTTACATTAGACCAATACATTAAGAAGTGCATCTTCATATTATTTCTTCATTTTTTAGGCAGACAGTTTTAAGTCATTCAGTGAAGTAACCTTGCCGTTACCTTACCATAAGGTGAAGCAAAGCGTGAGATCAACAAGAGATTCTCTTAAATGCGAAACGAGGTACTTATAATTAGCTGCTAGTAATAACAGAACAGGGCTAAGACCGCTGTTGATATTACCACCTATCTCAAGCAAATCTTTTCAACACTGTATGCAGACTTATGCTGGTTTTCAGTTCAGATGAACTGTTCGCAGAAGAAAATACTGTTTGGGATGGGCAGGGAGCAATACCTGGCTAGAAGGGGCAGAACATGAACACATAGGTGGGAGTTCCAGCAAGTGATTTCCCCCTTGGTAAGCAGCATACGCCTCTGAGGAAAACTGATCTTGAAGTCATTTCAGGAAAAGGGGATCCCAACGTCACTGACTAAGGTTGTATGTCTTATGCCAGCTGTTTGTTGTTTCAGTGAGGACCTCTAAAAGTTCTTGTCCAAAGTCCATTCACA
>VZSZ01005881.1:502887-513410 GCA_013398815.1 Ibidorhyncha struthersii | reverse complement strand
CCCTTATAGAGCCGGCGCGGCTGCTGGCGGTGAATTGAGCTGGTTTGAGCTGCCGCTGCCCTCTCCAGAGCCGAGGAGCAACATCTCCACGTCGCCTCTCCCCGACAGCNGGGGGAAACGTGCTTTCCTGGTCCTCGGCTGTGGGGTGGATATTCTGGCCCAAAAAAGTAAAAATCAAGGCAAAACAGAAAAAAAAAATAAAAAAGGCAGTGTCCGGCTGCACTGGCGAACAGCGTGAGCTGATATTTTGGTTTAGTTTTTTTTTTTTTTTTGCATGGGGGTTTTGTGCTCTGGCATGCCAACAGGGTTTTTTGGGAGCGGAAAGCAAGCTGGAATTTGGTATTCCACTGCCCCAGGTCTCCCCTCCCCCCAGCCCCGACAAAAAAGAAAAAAAAAATGCAGGAAAAGAAGAAAAACCACCTGCGGTGGATCTGAGGAAGTTGGAGTTAAATCTGCCGCTGCCAGAGGATGACCTGTGGGTGCCGTTCGCTGAGGGTGGAAATAGCCAGGATGCTGGTGAGAAATTTCCAGGTATTATATCGAGGTGGTGCCGACAGCCACAGCAGGACTGTCTGTATCGGCTGAAGATCTCCCTGTCTGCTTTAACGGGGAAAAGTAAATCGTTCCGGCAAGGCAGCTCCAGCAAACTGGGGACAAAGCTATTGGCAGAGGCAGTGGATTAAGATAATTTTTTTTCCCCATCAAAAAGTAAGTCTGGAATGAAATAATACCGTGGATGAGACCTGTAGACTTTTTAAACTCTTTCTGTCTGATGCCACCTCCACTTTCCTGATGAAACTCTCCTGAGGATGCTGATTCCCAGGGCTCCAAAATTCAAGCTAACCCTGTGGGGATGGGGCTGTGCCCTCCTCTCCTCCCCATCCCTTTAACCACAGCACTTATTTGTCTCCCCACTTTTCGATTTCCCAAGATTTCCAAGCCCTACCCGTGCTGCCCAGCCTGATTTGCCTCCAAAAATTGTTATAATAATAAAAAAGGTATTTCTTTGGTTGGGGGGGGGGAATCTCTTAACACAATATCTTGAACTGCTTTTCCCTATCCTGCCTTAATGTTTTTCTTGCAGAGAAATGTGGGACCTGATCTCCAGAGGAAAACACTGAAATATTTAAAGTTTGTGCAAATGAAGCCGGTTGCTGGTTAATAAATAAAATCCAGGCACTCACCTGGTAGTCCGCGGTGGTCGGGATGGGAAGGGGTTGCTGCGGTCTCACACCGAGGAGAG
This sequence comes from Ibidorhyncha struthersii, assembly GCA_013398815.1. Classification (NCBI taxonomy): domain Eukaryota; kingdom Metazoa; phylum Chordata; class Aves; order Charadriiformes; family Charadriidae; genus Ibidorhyncha; species Ibidorhyncha struthersii. The sequence continues at coordinate 512,167 of VZSZ01005881.1, read as the reverse complement.
AGGCATCAGGCGAGTTCCCCTGAACTTCTGCACCCTCGCTTTTCTTTTATTGTTATTAAGAGGGCTGTGATAGTTTTTCTCTCTATGGAAACGCTTTTCCCCTCCCTTGTGTATATATAAAAATGAGCGATCACGGGGTTTGAGTCGTAACTCCAGACGTGGAGCCTTCATTTGGGCATGATTTCATTAAAATGAAATCAGAGGGAGCTGGCAACGTCACGGGGCTGCGGTGCCTCTCCCCATTCAGCAGGAAAAAAAAAAGGGGGGGGGAGAAAAAGACGTCTGGAATCGACAGCCTGGCGAGAGTCACCCAAAAAGGGGGCTGTCGGCATCGTCGGGACTTTGCAGGAGCACGCAAACACGCTTTTGCCCTGCTCCTCCAGGTAGCCAGGCACTTGGTGCAAAGATATTTTAAATGTAAAGGTTTTTATGGCCCCTGCGGATGCCTGTTGGGGATTTCAGCACTGATTAACGGTGTTATCCCAACGAATGTGTTTCTGTTCGAAGAGTGGGGCTGGTGCAGCGCCTTGGCAGGGTTTTGCCCCAGGACAGTGCTCCTAACCCCCACCCGCAGCAGGTACAGGCTTGCCCCGCTCACACTGCTCTGCCCTCTGCCTGGTTTCCCATCCACGGGGGTTTTTCTCCTCCCAGTCAGGCAGGGAAACCCCTGGAAGCTTGAAAATTTTGAGGACCTTCTTCCAGGATGTGGTAGCATGGTCCCAGGTACAACATTTGAAGAGGGGGGCTAAGGGTGATGTGTGCCTTGAAAAAAAACCCCTCGAGCTCCCCAAAGGCACTGAGGCCCAGCAGAATCAATTCAGGTTGCCCCAAGACAACAATCAGGCAGGAAATCCCCCAATCTGGGGTCCCAGGACCACCTTGGTCCCAGTGTGGTCAGAGAGAGGTCTCCTGCAATGCCCCCAGTGCTGGTTTGCAAGGGGCTGGAGATGGAGATCTGCCTGCTGGAAACAGGGGTTGCTCCATGTGATCCTGGGCTGATACACCCAAAGGAATTGTTTCTCTGTTGGAGGGTCCCTCCAATGGTAACCGCAGATTTGTGACTGGGCTGGAGGTTCCTGGTGGTCCCAGGACCCTGCTCAGCCCTGCCCGCTTATCCGAGCTCCTCTGTGAAACCTCCTTTGAAATGTCACCACCACCACCTTCTTCTAGCAAAGGGCTGGTGAGGGGCCATTATCCCTGGGAAGGTACAAATCCTACCAAAGGTGGGGAAAACCCTCTGAATCCCCCCCCAAAAAAAAGGTAACAGCATCCAGTACAGACCCTGGATGGGCTCTGGGTTAGGATGGGGAGACGTTTTCACTCTTGGAACACACCCGTGACGGTGACAGGGGCTCCTTTGGAGAAAAGGAACCATAACTGCATATTCTTGGATGAGCATCTTTGGGCTTCTCATCCAGCTCCTGAAGATGCTGGCCGTTGTCTGAAAGGCAGTGACCCGTAATGCTGAGAGTTCTCCTTTGGCTTCAGTCCTCTGTTTTCCTCTTAATCACCTCCAGCTGTTGGCTGAGACACATCAGGTTCCACGGCTCCAGCAATTCACTCGTCTTTCATTTTCATTTGAAGTTTTCATCTTCTGGACTGATGTTTTCTTTTCTTTTCCTTCGCTGAGACCTGGAAGGCAGTTTGGTTACCCAAATCTTTGGAGATTTGATTGTATTTTTGGGCAAGCAAACCCGCTTGCAGACTTCCACCCAAAGAGCTGGGTGGGAAACTCTGTTAGAGGGACTTCTTCCCAGCAAGAGTGAGGGAAATCACCACCTGGCCCACAGTCCTCACTCCTCTCATCTGGCAAATGCTCGTGGGCTCATTTATTGCAGAGGAACGAGCTTTCTCTAAGGGCTGCATGGTTCCTGGAGCTGATGAAACCCTTACACTCATGCTCTGCGGTGAAGAAGCAGTGATAGATGAGAGCTATTTCCAACCCGTCCCCTGCGGTGGAGGTCCATTAAAAATGATTTCCCCTTGTGCTCGTTGCAGATGTGCGAGTGCTGATTCTCAGCAACCTTTGGCTTTCCCCTGCTTGGCTTTTGTCCCACCTTTCCTCAACCTCTACAGAGTAAGAAAGGTTGAAGTCAGCACCGTTACCCGGTAGCTTAATTAGTGTTGGTGGACCAACTAAATGACATTGCAAGGGCAAGGCTGGAGCTTTGCAGAAGGTATCTAAAGCTTTTAAAAATATATGCAATTCCTTGGGTGGTGCTAAGCTCCACCCCGCGTTGACTCAACCCAGGTTTGACTACCCATGGATGAAGGGTGGACAGTGAGGGCTTTGTTGGCATTTCTCTTCCATCGTGCCTCCTTGGAGACGTGTTTTGCATCCTTTTGCTCCCTGAGGGCTGCAGATATTGGCTGTGGTGCTTGCAGAAAGCTCAGGAGACCCTTGGAACCTGTTTGGCTCAGACCCTTGATAGCCCTGCGTGCTTCAGAGTGGGTTAGGGACTCACCTCCCTGACTTTGTTGGTCTGGGGATGGTAGAAGGGGATTGAGCATGGAAATACATGCGGGATGGGAGCTCTGGGTGCTGACCTAGGCAACGGGTGCTTCATGAAAGGTGTGTGAGCACTCAGAAAATCGGTCCCACTCTGCCTACCGGCAGGGGATGACACCATCCCTGCTTTGACATCACATCCCATTGGGGTTGAGGAGCACTTTAAAAGGGCTGGAGAAACCACTGAAAATGTCTCCGGTGGCATTTTGGGCTCAGTTGTCACCTGCTCAGAGGAGATCAGCCAAAGAATATAAAAGATGTGGAAAGGTTATTGCTTCGGGCATGGGGCCTCGGTCTGGCATCTCCCAGCCCCAAAGGTAGGGCAAAAGTAGTACCCCAGAAATCAAGGCCTGGTGTGGCCCTCTGATGCAGGGACCTGGTGTCCCTGATCACCTCCAGGAGTTTCAGGTCTTCAGGCCAAAACTGAAGCCCTGCTACTGCGGAAATCACAGGGAACCTGTGATTCAGGTGCTTGGGGAAGGGAACGTAGGCTGGGGAAAGATGTGATGTCAAAGTAGATTAATTAAGCCCTCCTAAAGCCCCCTCACTCCCAGAGGTGATGAGGTCTTTAACTTATTTCAGTGCATCTCCAAAGTGAATTGAACTACATGAAGACCATTGTTTGGGATGGAGTAAGGTCTATTTAGCTGCATCCACACAAGTGGTGGCTGCTCCACCTTTGCAACCATCCTGTCCCTTGTGGTGGGGTGGTGGTCCTTTCTCACTGAAGCTTTCTTGGGGTGAGAGGACAGTGTGTGTGATGGAGGGAGAAGGTGTGAGTGTGTAGTTTTCATCCTTTGCCGCTGTTTCAGGCTGTCCCTCATGGGTTGTGCATGCTCCGAATGGTTAGAAATGGAATTTTCAGCCCTTTCTGGCTGGTGACTGCAACAAGATAACTTGGGAACATTGGAAAAGGGCGGAATGACATGCCAGGAGGTCCTGTAGGACCCTGGGTGGGTGTTGGTCAGTGCCAATTCCCACCTGGGCTCTTCGGTGTCTCCAGCTACTGCAGCACGAAGGGTGACAAGTACGGTTGCCCATCTCCACCGTAGGTCTGTCTTCACACAGTTGGAGTTGAACCTCATCCCATTTGACTCAAGTGGGTGGCAGTGGATCCCAAAGGTCTCAGGGGACCAGGGCACAAGACTGAAAGGCAAGGAGGGACTTCAGTGCTTAACAAACTGCTTTCCTGGGCAGCCGGGCTTGAGAGAGATCATCCCTGTGGCTGCAAAGGTGAAAAGCAATCAAAACAATCCTAAAGATGGGATTTTTTAAGGAATTTTAAGGAATGGGGTATAGACATGGCTCCTCCTGAAAAGTCAATCCTGCTGCCAGAATGACCCATGTAAATGTGAGTCTATATATTTGTTTCTTGCAAACAAAAACTACCCGAGAGCAAAGCTGGAGCATGGAGGCAAATGCCTTTCCCGTCATCCAGTATGTGAACACTGGAGCCAGGAGGTGAAACCCGTCTCTGTCTCCTGAGCAGATACTACGGCGTATTTCTGTGTTTTATTTACCCATAAACCGCTTTGCTGTTGGGAAGGGTCGGTGCAGGACAATGTCCTTTCAGGAGGCAAATCCGCATGCCAGACATGGAGTCTTCACGGTGATTTTATTAGGGGAAAATAGGAAAGAGAATGCAGCGCCTAAGAAAGAAAGATGAAAGAAGCCAAACTGCCTGGTTCATCCCTATCAGTCTGCTTTAAAAGCAAACCGGACCATTTTAGCCGTCACCGGCTGGCTACCGTGGCTCTCAGATCCCTGCTCTGCTATTGCAGGGGATCGGAGAGGAGATTTTTGCTGCGAAACTGAAAATATCACGGCATGAAAATAACCCCAGCTGACCCTGGGGAAGGAGGGAGCCACGCTACGAACAGCCTGGAGCACTCGCGGGAGCTGGCTGGCAGCAGAGGGGGACTCAAACGGCCAAAAAGTTTCTCTGAAAATTACCAAACTTATGAAAAATGCAGGTTTTGTCATGAGTGTCCTCGCGCGTCTCCCTCGTGCGTCTGTCTCTCCAGGAGCAGGACACCTTCCCACCTCTCCGCAGCCTGCCCTTACTCTCGCCGAGCTCAATTTCCTTCTGTGAATCATCATTTAAAGCCCAAATGTGGGCAGCACAAGAGGATCTTATTAAAGTTTCATCACTACAACCATTCCGCTACTGGGAAAAATAAGACACAGCGACTCGTGGTCATATTACACTAGAAGCCCTGAAAGCAAAAAACACATCCCAAATACCAGCAGAGAAGTTTTGCCTGGCTTGGGGAGGCAAAGGCAATGCGATGCGAGGTCCTGTTTATGGCTTCCAGCACCAGAATTGCATAGAGGAGATGGACACGGATGCACTGTAGGTCCACAGAGGGGCAGAAAGGAGTTTTCTGGTTTGCTTTGTCCCTTCTTTAATAATCTCTAAGACTCAATTTACGTTTTCAAGGCTGCGGAGGGAAGAGGACCTTGCTGTGATACCAGATTGCCCATCTCTCCGTAACACTACAGCGAATGGCCCTTCCTCTCCCCCGAGGCTGATTTTTGGTGGGTTTCTCTGCCCCATAACCCCATTTTGGGGGTGACTTTCTTTCCTTCCAACAGCTCAGCAGCAGCAAGTCCCTGCATGTCTCTGCAAGGTGGCTGTATAGTGGGCGCTGAGGGCTTGGAAAGCTCTGAGCCAGGACCTCAGTAGAGAGAGGAAACGAGCTGGGGACATGGAGTTTGTTAGTTTTGCAGGGGTTGAATTATTTTTTTTGCCTTTCTTGCTCTTTTTTCACCTTCTTTGGCCCCGAGTCTCTTGCTGCTGCTGCAGGGTCACAGGGGATTTACAGCCCTGGTCGTATGCAAAGAACGTGGCTGCTTGTAAGGAGCAGTTACCCACCCCATCATCAGTGTTTCATGTTCCTGGCAATTAATTAGCTCTGCTTTGAGCTTTTGATGCAAATATAATATCAGAAAACCTCTTTGGGATAAAATGGGCTGAGGCTATCTTGCAGAGTGCTGCATATGCTTCTCCAAGAATCGCTTGGGCCAAACCCAAAGACCAACTTCCCCACTGGCAGCCTTCAGGCGTGAAATAAAACTTGGTTCTTGATGCTTTCCCCCCAAAGGAAGAAAAGAAAAAAGCAATGGAGAAGAAAAAATAATCTTAAATCCTCCAAATTGTCTTCCCCAAGTGTTTGCTGTGATGTTTTATCTGCTCTGTCTCTCTTGTCTGTACCCATGGTATGTGCCTGCAGCTACCTGGCCATCACATCTCCGGTCGGAAGGAAACATCTAAAATCAAGAAAAAGTGTACAAGGAGGCAGCAGGAGCCTGGATCCACATGCCGGATGACGCTGACCTTGGGGTGTTTATCCTGACAGTGGGTCTACGCATAAAACCTATTTATACCCTATGGAGTGAAGTACGAGAAGAGCTGCTTCTCCTTTTTCCTGCCTCCGTAAGCAGGGATCACTCCCACTGGTGAGGCTGCAGCACCTGGATGAGGCGTGTGGGAGAGACATTGCTCAAGAAATGCGATGGTTGCTTCTCTACAGATGGGTTGTGTTGCTCCTCTGGTATTTCTTTGCCACGGGGATCATGGCCACGGGTTGGCCCTTTGGCTTCACAATCCATGGGGAGGTGCTTGGGGTGGTTTTAGGGACAGGATGGGGCACATCTGGGGGATGCAGGGCCCACCGGTGGGGCTCAGAGTGCTGGGCTAAGGGATGCCCAAGGCAGGGGAGCCATCCAGAGGAAGCCTGAGGGATCAAATGGGATTTACTGGGGTGGTTTGGGCCGCCAAATGGTCAGGGTGGGCAGCCTGAGGCAGCTCCCACAGGAGCATCAGCTTCCGCGTGGGGAGAGTTTCTCCTTGGTTTTCCTCCCAACCCGCGCGGCAATGACGTCAGGGGCAAATCCATCCCCGTTTTTGCTCCTGCTTGTCCCAGCTCGGACGGGCAGAGCTGCCTTCCTGGCACAGAAGGTTTTTCGGGCTTTTTCAACGTATTCCCTCATTCTCGAGGGTGTTGTGGCTGCTGGGTTGCAATTCCACCCTTGCAGTAGGCAGGGGATAGTGTTCACCAGCGGCCCCCCAGCGACGTTGGCAAGAGGCTGTATATATCAATACAATTACTATTGCTCCAAAAAGCCATGGATATCACCCCAAAGGACTATGGACAGCATGCAAACCTCCACCCCTGCCCACAGCACCTGAGCATGGAGGATGTGGTGGAGAATTTCGCAAGATGGACTTGCCGGTTCTCAGGTCCAACCCTGTATTAACTCACCGCCATTTGCCTCTGTGGCATCTCCAGAGCCTAAATTACTCCTGCTCTAAAAATACCGCGTAATTAATTAACCTAGCTGAGCACAAATCAGTCTGGTGACATGGCGATGAACTTTTTTGTTGTTTTTGACTCCGGCAGGAGTGAAGACAGCAGCTTTTGTCAGCTCCCTCCCAAACAGCCTGTCCGTTCCAATCTGCCGGGCGCAGCCAGAGGATGCTGGATGATGCTCGGGGCCCGGCTGTCAGCGCTGGTGGCCATTTCAGGGACTGTATCATTATCAAATTACTAAATTACACTGGCCCAGCCTCTTCATCTCTTGCGATCCATTTTCTTTTGTCGGGGTTGCTAAGGAACTGCCCGCGGACATCGGATGCCGCAATGAGACGAGTTTCTCCTCTCTGCACCTCCTTGCAAGACTTCGCTGGCTGGATGTACAAGAAACTCCCCTCCTGCGAAGGGGCTGAGGATGCTCAAGCTATAGATGCACGTATATCCACAGATACAAACCTGTGGGTTCAGCTCTGGAGCCGCGTGATCCGTGCAAAATGAGTGATGGGATCACTCATGCTCCAAAATTGCCCTCCACTTTGTGAACTCCATGAGGACTTGGGAAGCTGGTTTTATGTGCATTGAAGGTCCCCCACAGCTTTTCACGTGCTTGGGGGCTGACCGCTCGTAGCGATGCTCTTTGCTTTCTAAGGCCATTCTCCAATGTGTGTGTTCAGGAATCTTCTGGTTTCGCCCTCTTTGGAGCAGCCTCAGCTCTCTGCGCCTGGAAAGCGGTCGGCTCTCCAGCAAATCGTTCAGCCCTAAAAGTCTCCCCCAGTCTGCAATGAAATAATTTCAAGAAACTCAATTAGAGTGACATGACATTTCCAAGGAAACACCGAGGATGCATTCCGGTAATATTTTGGCCCTGCCAAAGCGGTTCAGATGGTAAATCAATAGTAAACATTTAAGGCTAGATGTATTAAAAACAAATCAAGTTATCTATTTCCCATTATGCCTAAGCTCCCAGAGCAGTGATGGGAAATTCAAGCTGCATTTAATACACCTAGCAGAGGACTGAACAGCTTGATCTTATATACTTGCCACAGTATTGGTTTTCACTTCTCAAGTCTTCCAGCCGCTTTGCAAATCTGAATTAAGTCACCTGGCTCCCTGGTGAGCTGCTGCTTTGGCCTGTGCCATAAACACGACTTATGGTGAAGGGTCTTGAGCCAAATCACCATCCCCGAGAGCCTCTGCCCCTCTCCTTTGGCAACACCTTGACCATGAGACCACATGGCCAAATTTGTCTCCCAGACTTGGCTTTGGGATACGTGCACTCCTTGCCAAGCTTGGAGCCAAAAGCTGCCAAGAAATTCTGCATGTAGGGAGGTGAAGCCCTAATTGAAGTGATGGCACTGTACTTAAAAGGAAAAATGAAGGTGGTGTTCCATTTGTTTTGTATCTGGGAATAATGACGCAGAAAGAGAAATTCCTCATGTTCTCCGGGAGGTCCCAGGTCCCCCAAGTCCCTTTGTTCACCTACTGCTGCCTCCAGACCCTCACTGTGCTGCTGATTCACAGCTATAAAAATGATCTTCATGCAATTACTATTGCTTATTGTCTTCTCAGGCTTGATGTCAACTTAACATGATTGCCAAGGGATTCACAGCAATGCACTCTCCTCTTCCCTAATGCCCTGGTGCAGTTGATAGTTGGAGGGGGATGGTGAAATGCAGGGCAGGGGTCCCTGGGAGAGCAACCACGGGGTGGAGGAAGGCTTTCTCCTCTGGATTTTGGTAAATAAGTGCCACTTTTAGTTACTCATAAGCTGTCTGGTGGCAATGGTCCCCAGGAGGGAAGATGTTGCACCCTGAATTAGAGAAAGGCTCCTGGGAGCATCTCCATTTTCTTGGTGGAAACCCAACATCGTGGCACACAGGGAGGGCAGAGACAGGACATGGGGGCAGATGCCCAAGAGAAGATGTGCTGCGAGGGTCTGGGGAGCTGAAGGAGGCATGGGGAGCGTGCACTCTGCAGGGCGCTGCAACGAGACCCCAGCTGTGGGATAGGGACAGGCCACCTGGTGACCCTGAGCTGCGTGCTGGGGACATCAGGTGGTTTGCACCCCAAATCCNGTCCTGGACAAGGCTGGCCAAATGCTGGACCCTGGGCAACATACAGTCTTGGGCTGCCCAAGAGGAGCCAAGGGCAGGGAGACTGGTTTGTGGGGACATCCTGAACTGGCTCAGAATTNGGTCTGTAGAGTGGAGATATGCCCCATGCATCACCATATCACCAGAGATGGTGCAGCCACATGCGAGCTGGCTTGGTAGCATGAGGCAGAAATAAGCAGTCTGGCATTTCGTCTGATGGCCAACCTGAAGCCTTTCTTCTCAAATCCCCCTCCTTGGGAAAAACCTCCCTACCTTGCTGGGTCAAACCCCACAGTCCTGGACAAGGCTGGCCAAATGCTGGACCCTGGGCAACATACAGTCTTGGGCTGCCCAAGAGGAGC
>VZSZ01005881.1:381535-502773 GCA_013398815.1 Ibidorhyncha struthersii | reverse complement strand
TTTTTTTTTTTTGCCATTGCTAGTAATACACCACAGGCTTTGCACTTACCTGACACCCTGGGTCAAGTGGTGGTGGCCACTTGAGCATGACAACCCCATATTTCTCCTGGAGGCCACTGGTGCCTTCACTGAAGGGACACTGGCAGGGTCAACACCACACCAGAGGTGTTAGGAGGGTCTTTTCTTGTAATAATAAGTATTATTCATGAGCCTTTTCCGTGTTAATTAAATAGTGAGAACTGTTTACAGTGAGTCCCCTTTTCCCATACAGATATTTTTGTTCCAGTCCAGCCGTGGGCTGGTTTGCATCTGGAAGGATCATTTGGGGAACAGGGGTTTGCAAACAGAGATGTCCAAAATCAGATCAACGTGGGTGAACCTTTCTGGAGGTGCATCCCCAGCCCTTCATGCGTCTGAGCAACTTTTCCCCTCCTCCTCCCTATTTTAAGTCTCTGAAATGTTGTTTGCTCTGCACAATTGTGGGATTTCAGTGACTTGTGTCCCTTGACAAGGTCCCACCTAAATAAAGCTTCTCATACCAGGGTGCCAAATGAACCTGTGGGTCGCACACTCCGTCAGGTCCCTGTTTTGTTGGGCACAGTGATTATTTTTGTCAATGCAATTTAGGAATGAAGGTTTTTTCCTCCTGGTTGCAAACGCTTTACTCCCCTGGGTGGTCTCAGCTCTCCTGGGCTGATGCAGGAGCTGGAGTTGGAGTCACTCCGTGTCTCCTGGGCTGCTGAGGACCAGAGTCTGCGACATCTGCACAGCCAGGCACCCTGCGAGCTCCCCAGCCCGGCCGTGGCTCTGCAGACATCGGCATCCTGCCACCTCCCTTACAAAGTGTCCCCCATCACTGTGATGCCAGGGAAATGTGAAAACGTGGGGTGTTTCCTCAGAAAAACACCTGTTTTTCAGCGCTGTGGCCTCACCTGGAAATGCAGAAATGCGTTCTCTTCGGTGGTGCTGTACCCGCTGTTTTGTTTAGATGGGAACATTTTGTTTCTTTTCCGAGAGGATATTTTTCTTGCCATGATACAATACCTGAATATTTTTCTTGCCAAAGTACATTTCGATACAGAACAGCATTTCAAGATGAGAGGCTGGAAATATCAGTCTGAAAGTGGCACTTGTCTCCCTCATTGCCAACATTTACCAAATTATTTTTCTTTTTTTTTTTTTTTTTCTTTTAGTAAAAAGGATTTTAGCTGTGGGGGGAATAAAAATCCCCAAAAATTCTGCTGGTCCCTCCTCGGGCTTGGGATATTGTGAGTAAGGGAAATCCTTCTTCTGCTTATGCTACCAGTAGCATTGAGGCAACCCTGCTGGGCCGGGGAAATCTGAGCTCAACCTTACCAAATTGTGCAGCCAAACTTTTAATAAAACCCACTAATTTCCTAACTGTCTCCCCCCCCCCCCCCCCCACACCCACACACCACACACACNCACGAATCCTCATTTAGCCATTATGTTCCCACCAAAGGAGTTTGGAGGAGCAAAGGCAATTCCCAGTGCAGTCCTTGAAGATACAACGCAACGTACATTCTTCAATGAAAATATTTTTTGTCAATATGGGGCAGATAAGCGACCATTTCTAGAAGTCTTGGGCATGTGTATTGGGAACCTGTTATGGAGAGAGGAACGGAGGCTCATTTTGGACTGGGAGCCGAAAATGCCAGCACCAAAATGTTTGAGGGAGCCCTGTCAAGCCAGTAGCATGGTCAACCAACTAACCATCAACTAACAACGATGTGGTCAAGCAACCCGTGCTGCATCTGAGACATGTCCTTCTTAGACACCATGTTTCCTACCTGGTTGCAACACAACAGCAAACTCCTCGCTCCTGGGGGAGGCAGAGCCTTTTGCTTCTGCTGTTTCTTTGGCAAATTGCAAATATTTAAAAAGCTGGGAGAGATTTCTGTACCATCCGAGCTGCTGTGACCCTTCCCAGGGGCTGCCATGCTCGCCCATGATGTGCGCTCAGAGGAGATGTTATCGGATAGGACCCCTCTCAGCTGGGTCCATGTGGCCACCAAAACCCAGAGGTTTACCCTCCCACTTGTTGGATTTCCACACCTCTCCAGGCAGCAGCTCCAAACGCCTTGAAGACTTGAGGGTTGCATTTTGCAGGGAGAAGCCATGCCTGGTTTTGAACAGTGTTTTTTCCTTACTGTACAGTTTGGGATGGCTCCTCTTCACCTGCCCAGGGAACGGTCAAGTGAAGGAGAAAGTGGGACTTGCTAAAGGCCGTGGGGAGTTTAGGGACGAGCTGAAACATTGTCTGCTACGGGATGGGGCTCAACCTGCACACCCTGTCCAACATGGGGCAATGGAAATTCCCAGCTTTCTCTCCGCCCTTCTCAAAGGGTTACTGCTTCCAAGTGAATTATGAACTAGAATTATACAGAGCAGCATTAACACACTTTTATTTTACAAAAATAAACTCAGGAGTATGTGTCGGCTGGTTTTGCACAGTAGTCCAATGGGGCTAGTGGTGCAGTCATGAGCCTCTGGGCATCTCTGCTTTCCTAAGCAACCAGATGTTTCCCTCTTCTCATGCCACTTCATTTCTTCCTCATAATTACGGTTTTCCAACACCTTTTTTCAAACATCCTTTGCCTCTTCACATTAAATGGTTTGTCTTGCTTGTCCAGTCTCTGAGACGTCCTGGAGACACTTCTCGCAGCTCCGTTTCTTTTTTGTCTGAGCATGGCAATTGCAGCTGATCACCTCCCTCTGACTGGTTTTCAAAACCAAGGAAAGAGAAAACAAAGGGGATGTTGGAGGTTGGCTAGATCTTGAGCTTCTTCTTGGACCGCCTGTGCTCACAGTAGCTTGGGAAGTCCCTGACACGATGGGATTGCTTATGTGAGGTCATGTCACAACACATCAGACACCCATAAAGCAAATGTCCCATTCTGGGCCACCTCTGGGCACCATTTAGAGGCAGCCAGAGAAATGGGCACAGAGAGGACACATGGACCTGGCTTTGTTTTGGATGACTCCTACTCCCCAGTGGTCGGTCTCCCCACAAAGGGAGTGCAGACACAGTGCTGGATGTATCTACAGCTGCTTTGTGAAGCCTCCACTACCTCTTAATGCCCAGGGGTAAATGTGTTGGCCGGGAAGAGGTTTATTTATTACCTGGTCCTGCTAGGACTGGATTTAAAGAACTGATAGTGGCTTCTCCTCACGCAGTACGTTGAAAAGGAGCAGGCCACCAAACGTGGGCACTGACCAGGCTAAATGGGCCAACCGGTCTACATTGACTGCCCTTATGGTCAACAAAGATGAGCTCCCCAAGGAGCCCAAGGAGTGTTGCTAACCCTTGTGGCAGGGGCGGCAGAAGGCGGCACCCAGTTTGGGCTAGCTGCACTGGGGCAGCAAAACCCTCCTTCCTGGCCAGTCAACACATACTCCTTCTCCCCAAGGAGCACTTCATCTCTCCAGGATGTCCTTGTCTGTCCTAAACTGGGCTTACACCTGTGAGTATTTTTACTGCCTTCTTCCTTGCAGAAGAGGAAGCCCAGGCTGTGCAAAGCCCATTGCGTATCAGAAAGATCCAAGTGGCTGATAAAAGACTGTGCAATGGTCTTGATTTTATGCATGACAGGTGCCAGCCTAAAATGCAACCAACAAAATATAGACCACCGGAAAAACTCTGTAATCAACCTGAACTTACAGATCCCTGCCTTGAATTTCTTTCTCTTTTAAAATGCCTTTGAAGACAGAGCAGCTGAATCTCAGCAGGGCTTTTTTAAAATGTACTGTTGAGAACTAATGCATTTTTCTTGATGCCCAGAGGGGTTGTCTCCATGCAGAGGAAAGGCCGAGAGAGGAGTATCTTTCTAGGAAGGCTGGTTTCAGCCACAGCTTGTGCACTGCTCAGCAGTGGTAGTGTTCGCATTACTGTCAGGGCCAGCAGGAGCCCATTTCCCCTGCAGTGAGCAGCCACATGCCTGCAGAGGAGGAAGAACCACACAGGCTGACCCCACAAACCCTAGATGAGGCAACAGGAGCCCAGATGGGCTTCCAGGAGTGAGTTTTGCCCACTGAAACCCTGGATGAGGCGTGACCCAAATGCAGGCATCTTTGGCACTGCTCATGGTATAGATCAGGGCAGCTCCACCAGCTTCAGGTTCTGCCTGGAGTCCTTGGTGGCTAGAGAACCCAGAGAGGTGCTTGGATGGATCAGACCCCAGCAAACCTCAGCTCTCAGAACGCATGAGGTGACTGACCTGAGGGCGTGCAAACTATCAGGACCCAGTACTGGTGCCTACAGGGAACCTCCTCATCACCCACGTGTCCACCTGCATCCCATAGGCAGATGTGGCCAAGGGAGGAGAAATCCAGGAACTCCTAAGAGGTACTGGAGGGGACCAAAGTGAGCTGAGAGTGGGAGGGACCTTGCAAACCAGAGGCATCCCTCCAAGTCCTTGCTTGGTCCTGGTGGGGCACCATAAGTCAATGGAGGTGGGCGGATTGCGGGTGGGTTTTTCCTGCTTTGACCTCACTCCTGGTTGGAGGAAGAGGAGGGTTGGAGGGCTCAGGGGCTGCCTTACCTGCTGAGGTTTTGCACCGCTGCTCGCATTTCCACTTGGTTTCGAAGCGGTTGCCGTTCCCTCGGCATCCCCCAAAGATGAAGGGCCGGCAGGCGTTTGCCTCGGGCTGGTAATACCAGAGCAGGGCGTAGTGCCGGCAGGAGCCCTCGTCCATCGGCTGCAGGCAGGGGGCTGCAGGGAAACACCCCCCCGCCACCCACTCGTGCGTTGGACCCGGGTGGGAAAAGGCCACACTCTGTCCCCCATTTCCCACCCTGGGCAAATATATGGGGCTGGTCCAGGGACTCCCACCACCCCACGGTCAGCACCGTACCCCAAAGCAATGGGGCTGTCAGAGCAAACGGGGCAGCAAAGACCAAGGGGTGGGCATCCGGCAGTGGCTTTTCATAGTGGGATGAGAATGAGGGTCTTCGTTGCTCCCTGGCACCATCCGCCCCTGTGGTGCCCATCACGGTGGTCTCTGAGCTTTGCAAGGGGGAAATTAACCCCTGGGACCTGGAAGGCAGGTCTTTGCAGGGGTGCTTGCATTCAGGAGGTTGCTTGGGGGACTCTTACTGTGCATTTTGCTGGTGAGGCTGGAGAATACAGGGTCGGGTGAAAACACCCTCCAGTTTGTTCACCATCAGCTCAACATCCTGGGGCAAAAGCAGCTGCTTTAAGCTAAGTCTAAACCCGAGATTTGAGCCGCGGCTTCCTGGCACGTGTGAGTCTTTGAGCACCACATCCCCTCGATCTCAATGCCAAAAAGCGCTTACCACCCAGGAAGTGACTTCCCTAAATGTCACTTAATTCAGTGCATTTCACCTGGTAATTGACTGTGGGCTTCTCGGCGCTTGTGCTGAGAGGGACCCGTTATCTGCTGCGCCCGGGGAGCCGCTGGGGAAGCAAATGGAAATCACACGTAACGAGGGCACGCAAACAAATTAGCCACCATTTAAATATAGATCACTGGAGCCTTACATGGCTTTCCGCCGGCTAACAAGTTCTCTTAATAAATGTCACAGAGCAATTGGCGAGGGGAGGGAGAAACTGGCGGCAATAAAATTCTTAATGGTGTTAAACAACTCAGTCAGAAAGGTTGGGTATTAGTCAGAGAAAATGGAAGTATCTGTGGTTGTTTGCAGGAGATAAATGTCAGGCTGGAGTTTTGTAAATCTGCGAGCTTTGAAAAGCCAGGAGCGATTGTAATCTGGCAGTAATAACCCTCCGATTGCAGAATCCTGTTAACATTTAGAGCGCCTATCCGCACTCATCGCTTAGCAGAGCGATTTATGAGCCCTCCTGCCTCAGACCCGGGCTTTAATGGGATCGTCAGCTGGCGACGGCTGCGGCTGTGATTCAATAACATGTGGTACGCCCCATCGATCTGAAGCCGCCCAGATCCCAAATGCTGCCTTGATATAAAGTGAGTTTAAACCCAGATGGATGGTGTCTTCGACGTATGACACAGACGTCAGGAGAGTGCTTGGGGGCGGGCAGGAGGAAGGCGGTGATGGTTGGGGTGCGGTTCTAGGCTTAGCTAGGATTTGGGGGATTTGTTCGGTCCTTAGGAGGTTATACGGGGGAAATATGGAGATTTGCTGCATGGCCAGTCTGCAGAAAGCTTTGTGCCATAGATGCTGGGGGACCAGAATTTTGGTCAGACTGTTGTAGGGGCATGGGATGTTGCATTTCTAGATGGCTCCCTTCTGCTGAGATGCATCCGGCCCTCCGAGTACCTATTTCTCTGAGACGAGGTACTGATGCTATCCCCCTGCCCACGCCGACGGCAGCTCCGTCCATGCTACCCAACCCTCCTCCTCCTGGTGACAAAATCTGAACGGCCACATCTTAATTTCTGACTTGCCGAACTGCAAGAAATGAGCCTGAACTCTCCCTCCTCATGAGTCCTGTCCTGTCTTGCAGTGTGTTTGGACTTTGAGCACTGAATGCAGAAAGCCCTCCACAAGCAAGCCCATAATCCCCCATCCCTCCCCACCAGCCCTTTTGCATCATGTTTTCGCTCTCGGTCTCACATAAATCAAGATTCAAAGCCAAGCCCTCATGAGGAGGTCAGAGGGTCCGTGGGTGGCTGTGGTATGGATTTGAAGATGCGATGGACCTGGAGGAGGGGGCGGTCATATGAGTCCTTCTGGGTGAAGGTCATTTCCAGGTTGCTGTTAAAATTTAGGGCTACCCAGAAACCCAAGCCAGTCATGTCAAAGGCTGCTGGTTGCCTCCATCAGCATCCCAGGGATGGACAGGCCCATAGGACCCAGAAAAGCCACCCATGAGCCGTTATTCCATGGGGACAGGAGAAGGAGCGTATCCAACTGGTAGCTCTTCTGTGCCAAGGGGACCGTATTCCTCATCAGGCCTGCATGAAGCTGGGCCAAGCGTTCACTCGCCATAATGCTCACTACAGTGGTTCACAGTCAGAAGAAAGGGTAGATGATCTGAAATGCACCCAAAAGTGCCCCATCCTGTACTATCCCTGGAAAGATGGCCATTCTCAGCCAAGCATTAATAGATTTCCCTGTATCCATCAGGCTGAAATCCTGGGCTTTTCCACTGGGACGCTGTCTCAGTGCATCTCAAGGTGGTCCTGGAGCCTCTTGGGGAACCACCCCATTGGCTGTGCCTACAGTGCAGGCCATGAACCTCCCTCCACCCCATGGGCAAGTAGCAGGACATCGTTCATCTCCCTCTGGCTGAGCAGCCTTCCTCCCCCAAAATGATGGCTGCACCTGGGCTGCCTGGTGATGCTTGAGATCCTACTGGGAGCTTGACAATACCTAAAAGTGTGGCCAGTCTTGGGTCATGCCTCTTGCCCTGTTCAGTTGCCTGGTGCAGAGGTAGATGTAGTGTGAGCAGATGCCACAAACCCACTGGTGTTTGTGTACAGGCAGGTCTGTATCGCATTTGTCCTGACCTCAGCCCTTCTCTCTCCCTCTTGGGCAACACAAAGGGACAGAAATAGAGCTGGTTGTTTTCCCATTAGTTGTAATCAGTAGCTTTACCCATTAAAGGGTTCATGAGGACCTGGGCAGAAATACTCTGTAACAGCTTGAGTGTTTGGTCTCAGAGATGTAATTTCTGGCCCGGTAGGAAGCTTTACTAGAAGTTGCAATGGACGCGGTGGGGAACAAAATCAGCCTGAAATTGGCTGCCTCCTTCCAGTCTTTTGAAATACATCCTTCTGCAGGTGGTGATCAACATATTGGGCTTTTTCCTCACCTGCCACCCCTTCCAGGGGCATCAGCTCACCTCACCTCTGAGCCACAGACCGGCCCTTTTCGGCACAGGGGATCGCAGCGTGGGAGCCCTCACTGGAAATCCCATTGCTGCCTCCTTTCTTCCCGGTCCCAGGGAAGAAGATTTAGTACTGGATTCATGGGGTGCTCCAGAAGACACTGTCTGCCATGGTTGGAAAGATGGAAAGCATGCAGCCACGCAGCTGCACTTACCTGCAATAAGTGAAGGTGGCTCCATGAAGGGCTTCGCCGATGTCACCAACGTGGTCATCCTCTGGGTTTTGTTAAGCATTTCTTCCTGGCTTTCACCATCCCTCCTGGTGTGTTCCCAAAGCTGGAGCTTTTGGAGCCCTTGGAGCTGCCTATTGATTTCAGTTGCCTCCAGACCTGTGGATTTAATTGCTGGGTCAGTGATGATGGAACCTGGTGCCACAGTTTGAAAGCCACCATGCCTTGAAAAATAGTTGTAGCTCAAGAGAATTACTGCTACTGCACAACACAATGTGGGAGACAAGTCACAACACTCTGTTTTGTTGGCCAAAGGCTACAGACCATTGAGGTACACAGTCAAGGTAGGCAACCTATTTCCAAAACATATACTCTAGAGAAGGGCAAGAAATTAAGGAGAGATTGTGCTGTCTACTGGGCAGCAGGGGATATGCTAAACTTATTCAGAATAAAAGCTGTTTTTAGGGAAGCAGTTCCCAAGCAGTGTGCTGGGCCTCCTTGGGACCTCCACAACTGCATGGACATGTTCCCAGTGGCAGTTGGGATGGAGCCGTAATCAAAACTACGTGGATAATTAAATTGTGCTGGATCAGCATCTCCATGAGATGGATCCCGTGAAGCGCCGAGCACTGCCAGCCTTCTCAAATAAGACTTGTTTACTAAAAGGCTGGGAATCCACAAAAAGAACTGGCTAGGTAATACATGTCCGGCTCCATCCAGTATGCATGTGAGGCTGCGGCTCCATCATCCTTTAGACTGGATGTGTCTGATGCCCAGTGCCTTGTGGGACAAGTGTGATCTGCACCAGGCTGGCAGGCACATTGGTGGAGCAGACATTTTAGGAGTTTTGTTTTTATGGTGGATATACAGAACTTGCAGGTAGAGGATAGTAGATCTAGTGGAGCCTGGCTGTGCAAAGTTAACCCCAAAAACCTCTTTTGAAGCAATGTGGACCAGCAGACTGGTCCATCTCAGATTAATGCTCTGTGGCATGTCCACTGTGGGTTTGATCTGGCTTTGCTTTCTTCTGCTAACTTACAGTTTTACCTGAATGATGCTCTGAGCATGAGTGATGCAGAGGACCACATGCTCCTGGCTAAAGAACCAACCGGCCAGATAACTGGCAGGGACCTTGGGTAACACCTGAGTCATGGAGGCAAAACGCTTCAGCGATGGCTGCCCTATGCAGGAGTATGAAGGCTGCTGTGTCTAAGAGTGTTCACTGTGCAGGATTCATTTGCTGTGATTTATTTACATTACAGAAGCAAACGGAGGCTGGGGCAAAGGCAGGATGCCAGGTACGGGTCCATGGATAGACATCAGGGCCACACAATGTCTACCCTGACAGATTTGCTTTCTAAACACAGAGCAGGAAGGGAAACAGAGCCTCGAAAGGACTATCTCATGTCTAGCGTAATTTGGAATATCCCACACCAAGAGAGTTCCCAGCTACTCCAGGCACCTGTGACAGTACTGGCTTCTCATGGCCAGGGCAAGGATGCTGCTTCTTGGCCCACCTCTCTGTTTAGAAAGTCCTTGCTTTGTAAAGCGCCCTGCTTCCATACACTATGAAACATTGTGTTACGAAGGCTAAAAAAAAATATAATGTAGCAGTTATGAAGGAAAAATTAAAGCAAATCCATGCCTGGAGAACGTGAGCTCCCTGCAATGTAGAGGCAAATCGCTGCTCTGAAGTTCCTCCTTTGTCTATTCCTGTTTAATCTATCAAAACCAAGGTGTGGTGAGGACCCTTTCCAGGTCTAATGATGGCCTTGAAGTGTGGTAGGAAATATTCAAGTTAGACGAGACGTCCCAGGGCAACCAAGGCATGAAAGCTGGGCTGACAGATAAGACATGAACCTAGGAGACTCCTCTGCCCATAGAGAAGATCCAGCAGGATACGTAATCTGGTTTATATGCGTGCAACTAGATCAACACCCAGGGATGGGAATACAGATCCACAGTTGGAACTTTCATCTGGGTACCTTCATGTGAGCTGGGTGTCTTCAAAACTACTATGGCCAGCTGAAATACAGAACCTGGTGCAGCATCTCCAGGGGAAAATCTAGACCATGAATCAGTTGCCCATATGTAGGCAAAGATATGGAAGAACCAAGTACTCCCTGAAGCCCAGAGAATGAGTCCCTGACTGAATGCAGGGGTCTACCTTGGGGTTGGCAGATTGGCACTTCAGACTCCATGGACTGTATGGATTAGATTGCCAAAACAGGAGCTTAAATGATGAATTTAAGCGTGTGGTCCTGTCCATGGCAGGGGAGTTGGAACTCAATGATCTTTAAGGTCCCTTCCAACCTAAACCATTCTATGATTTTGTGAACAGGCACCTGCACCGTAGACACGTCACTGGAGTTTATCATGTTGATGGTTTGGAATGGTGAAGCAACAGGATCTGTTTCATGGGCAGGCAGAGGTGTTCCTGTGGGTGCAGCTTTTAAAGCTGGAATAGCTTTGTTCCTGTCTTGCAGCAGAGGGTGGAAGCAGGAGACCTCTTGGTGTCCCTGTCAACCCTGTTTTCTCAGACTCCTCTAAGAAATACCTGCACCCAGACCCAGGGTCTAAAAGCAGTCGGTGACCCAGGGTCATTTTCTGCACTGGATCACAGAGAAGAGCACTTACTCTTAACAACATCTTTTCACTTGCAGTTTCAGGCTGTTTTGGGGCAAGGAGAACATCCTTTACTCTGCTGCATGAATTCACATGCATTTCTATGTAGACAACAGCAGCCTTACCCCTTTCCATGAGCATCCTTCCCAACTCACCTCCACAATCTGCAAATGTAAGACAGACAGAGCATAGTTCGTTTGCTACTTCATTTCCCTCCATGTAAATAAGATTTTTCAGTGAAATCNTGCCCCCTAACATCTCTAGGCAGAAATGAGTGCAACTCCAGCTTAATGGCTGAAGCATCTTGGCAAGTGGTGGTGAACCCAAACCCTTCTTGGCCACAGGCAGACCCCAGGGAGTGGGGCAGGAGTGGGGCAGATCTCTGCTGGCCCTCAAGTACCTCGACCTCTGCAGGGCAAGGAAAGCAAGACCCCAAAGCCTGACACCCGTATGATATTGGGATTCTGGGGTAAAATCATCCCCAAATGCAGTGTTTTTTGTTACTGGTGTGGTGCTGGTTGGCAGTTATTCACTGCCGGAGAGGAGAGGTCTGTGTGTCAAGAAGTGCCACGAAGTAGACAGGAATTAAAAGGTTGTTATTAGGCAAAATGCAGCCCCAAACTTCCCCCCCGTGACCCAGCGCCTTTTGCCAATCAGCGGGGAAATGGAAATGACCAGGGAGGAAAGCTTTGCTGACAAAATCACGGTGGAAGAAATGGGAAGAGAGAGGGTTTAAAGGGAAAAAATTAAGAGTTTGAGTAGGAGGTCAGGACTATGGCAGAAACCTCGTGGCCCAGAAGCCCGCACTCGTCTCCAAGGATGGAGAGGCGACGCGTCTCCGCTTGCTGCTAATGGGGTGATATTTGCTCTGCCCAGCCAGCATGTGCTGGCACTCAAATTGCTCCAATTTAGTCACTGGCAGGTGTCAGAGCGGTGGCCCTGAGCACGGCTTGCCGGCCGACTTACCGCATCTACCTCTCATTTCGCTCCTGACCACCTCCTTCACCTCTTCCTCCTGTGCCGTGAGGGAAAACCAGAGGTTAGTGGTGATTTTCTACGCCAGCACCCTCTCCCTCTGCTCTGTGCCCTGTCCTGACTCTGCTTGACCCACCGGAGGTGGCTTCTGGGACCACAGGTGAAACCATCTCAGCTTGGGTGTGGCCGAGATCAGAGACATATGTTTGGTGTCACAGGGACCTTGCTTCAAGATTTGTGTCTCATCAGGGAAACTATTCCCTTTGCAAATTCATGGCCATCTTGTAGCCAGCTCCTCTTGCTCCAAGAAGCTGAGATCCCAAGCCCAACGTGAAGACCACGGCACACCTCAAGTCTGGGCTGGCTTTCCAGTGAGGTTCCACACCCTTTTGGCACTGCCCCTGAAGCCATGGTCTTGCAGATGTCCCTCACCTCTGAGAGGCTTCATCAAGCCACCTGCATCCATGTGAGGGGGCTGCTCAAATCACACTGCAGGCTTGACCCATGGAGATGGGCTGTAGCACTAGATTTAGATGAGATGTAGCTCCACCACATTTTGTTCTTCTCCTCTGTCTTTTTACCAGCTAATGGTGTTCCCCACAGAGAGAAACATCTGGTCTCATGGATTTTGAGTCTATTCCTGACCCTTGGGCCAGCCAATCATCACTGTCTCAGTTGAGCATCTTCCATGTGCAACAGCAGGTATCCTACTACACTTCATGTGATCACTAACTCTTATCCCTTGTGGGGATGACAATTTTTGGGGCACTTACTACGCAGGGAGCTGGGCTCTTCAGCAGCCTATGCATAGGGCACCCTTGCCCATAACACCCATGCTAAAACTAATCCTACTTGGCCTCCACACACTGGAGAGAAGAAAGCACCTCGTCCTATCAGCCAAGTGGCACAAAACACATTTGCTCAGGCAATGGGATGGAGACCCTAACGTTAGGGGAGCTGCAACAGGGATTTTGCTCTGATCCATGTGGGTCAACCACTCCTTCTTCTTCAGGATTTATACACCCAGAGCAGCGGTTTTTGCAGTTACGCCAACTCCCTAATCACTTGGAAAATGGGACATGTTGCTCTCTCCTGCTCTTTCTTTGTATTGCCCTGTGGCATTGGCACTGATCCTATCTGCCAAGCATGAGTTTGAAGCATCACGGGGAGGATGGGAGAGGGGAAAGGTGCCTTGGGCTCTGGGTTGTTGTTTGGGGTTGGCATCGTACAGCCCAGCACTTCTCCCGCCACAGCCTGTGCATGTCTGATGTCTCTGGGTAATGGCCAACACTCCAATTTCCCGGATAGTCTCTGAATGAATCTGTTTCTCAGCATTTCCCTCCTCCTCTACACCTCTTAGGGGTAGTTTGCCCTATTTTCTCTATTCAGGCCTGTGTAATAGGATGTGATCTTGGGCTAAAGTACTCACAGAAAGACCAGGATCTCCCTTTTCTCCTTTCTGGCCAGCTGGACCATTTTCACCCTGTTAAAAACACTTAAGTAATTACCAAATCTCACTAGATTGACCATTAAATGCTCCAAGAATAAGTTGCACATTATAGAGGAAAGGATGTACCAGGAAGGGAGGTAGGGAAAAAGGCGCACATGTTTTCCCATAAATTCTAGGGATATCTGTGAGTAAATCACTGAGCAGGAAGGAACAGACTCATCCATGTGCAAGGAAGCAAGAACAGAAGTGTGTATCAGAGAGCTGGGTGCAAGCTCCCAGATTTTTTTGGGGAACTCTGCCCTACCCAAACACTAGGTACAGTTTAAGTCAGGTTTCTTTGCAATTTGTAAGGGACCACAAAAGCTGAGGTGGAGGCGTGAAGGGGATGTGGCCTCCAGAGAACCTGTGGGAACCAGACGAAGCAGAAGATTGCAACCAGGATTGAAATCCCAGACGAAAACCAGGGAGACGCTGAGGTTTGCCAGCGGGGCTTTCTGCCTCCTAGGAGATAATACCTTGAAAAAATTTCCGATCAGAACTGGTGAAAACTGTATTTGTTGATTAAAAATACTTAAAAATATTAAAGGAAAAGGACCACAGGAAGAACAATCTAAATTAAAACTGCGATGCTAATTTTTCTAAATCCATGATCACTTACAGGGGCTGGAGTGCCAGGGAGAAATTGCATTACCCTCCACCGACACATGGAGCTAATGCAGTGCCAACTCCTGAAGCGAAAAAGCCCATTGAGTCAGTGTTGGCAGGACCTGCAGCACGTAGGGACCGATCGGGAACATGGGTTGCAGGTTGGGATCTTGAGATTGAGCTCTTATTTGTATATTCTGATGTGCATTAAAAGGCTGAGCATTACCCCTCTGTACTGAAGGACTGCTCTGAGCACTGTTTCACTCCTGGTCTGCCATGCCAAGCACAGCTGAGGACGTGCTGGCCCAAAATATGATGTTTTCCCAAAAAAGGCTTATATAAAACAAGTCAGCCCACAGGGGTCACGGCAGTTGTCTCAGTTGGAGAGACCTTCGGGCAGAAGTGTAGGCAGCATTGCCCATGCCCAATGTCTGGCGCTTGGGGGTAAAACTGTCTCTGTGCTTTTGCTGTTACAATATTTGGAGAGCCGAGCAATGCAACCCAGAACAGCCAGGGTTCACCCAGCCCCAGTGCAGAGCTCTGTATTGCTGCAGGGTGGTGAGGAACCTCACTGGGAGGCGAGACTGGCTCCCTCCCATACTAACCATTTCTCCTTTTCTGCCATCCATGCCTGGGGGTCCCCTGAGGCAGAGCTGAGGTCTCCCTCTTTTCCCTCGTGGACCCTAGAGAGGAAGAGTAGACCTCAGTTAGCAGTGCCCGAGTACCCTCCAGAGATATCCCACACCAATAATTGGGGTTTTCCCCCTACAGCCCAACCTGGGCATCAGTAGGAGAAGATACTCAGAGCTCTCTGGATTTCAGGTGCCCCCCAGACAGATCACACGTGATGGGTCAGAGCCCTAGGCTTTGCCCCCTGTGCCCTGGGCAACCACGAGGAGTTTCCTAATGGTCCCTCCCTGCAGAAAGGATGGATGCCGCGGGGGTAGAAGGCAGTTTTGTCTCCCTGACACTCCATCTGTCCCAGCACTAATTTAAGAAATGGTCTCAGCAGGAGGAGAAGGGCTTGCAGACGGAGATAATACCCTCCCACGTTAGAAACGAGGGTGGCCTTGCTGCTGCTGTTCAGACCTGGCGACTTTCTCTTAATTTAGGGAAAAGACAAGTAGCAGTGTGGGTGTAGAAAGTGGCATCTCACAGTCTCTCTTTAATCAGTGTCCAAACAAAAGCCATTCATTATCTCATACACAGCTTTCTAAGCATGCTGTGCTTGTAAGTGCTAATATAAAAACTTTCAGCCTTTTTAAACATACATGAGGGGACCTCATACTTTCAGCTCCTTCCTCCCTTCTGTGATTCTTTTGATACATTTTTCATTGCAAGGTACAGCCTGAGGAGCAAGGGAAAGAAGGATAATGTTGCTGCTATGGTCTGAAGCTGGCTCTAGTCCATTTGTTATTGTTCTGGAAGGTTCTTTCTACAGCTGCACCCCTTTAGGGAAAGGCTCAGGGGCAGTTCTTCCTATAATCACCCTGTCAGTCATGAAGCACTGGGTGGGATTTAGCTGTAGCTATAGGCTCCTGAACAATGCAGGAGGTCCAGAGCACCCTCTGTGCCCTTGCACCATGAACCAGACTGCTCTAGGTCAAGCTTTTATTTGTCGTCTTGGAACACAATACAGATGTTCCATCTGACCATCAGTGCAACGTGGACCTTGCTGCACCACCTGCATTTTCCCATCCTTAATCGCATCTTCTCGAAGACTTAACACTCAAGTGTTGGGTATTTTTTGGTTTATGTCTCCAAAGACCAGACTTTCCCAACGTGATGCTCTTCCTCTGTATGGGTGGAAACCAGGTTAAGAATCACTAAAGCCCACGCAGACACCATTATACCATCCAAGTCAGAAGTCCTGCAAGGGGCTCTAGGACACGGAGAACTTTGAGACCCCTGAGAGAATGATGTACTTTAGAAAATGGAACCTTTCACTGAGCAAGAACAAAGAGCTGATGTAAAGAGGTCCAGACTCATTCAGACTTTCACACAAAATTGGGTCTGAATTGTCCCGACTTCTGTCCTCAAAAACCAAAGCAATTTTCACCAGTCTATCTTTACCAGCACAGCCCTGAACTGTCAGATGCAGCTACACGTCAACTAAATTCCCCATGCTATTGAATGTGCTTCTCTCTCGGTGAAGGATAATCATTGGTGATTGGAGTTTGGATTATTTGGCTGAAATAATTCAGCAGGGCATACCAGATTATAGAAGGGAATCCTGCCAGAGTCTCTACCTCCTTTCCCCGTTTTCAAAGCAGCAGCACAATCTAATTCCCATTTAGCAGAAAACTCCAGTATTTTACAAACTGTATGTGTGGATGTGCATACACGCGGTCTCTGCGTGCGCACACATACACAGGCAGATTAAATCCTTACGTATGGTTGTATAAGGATACATCACTCAAGGGTGAAACACAGCACACCAGATGTTTGCCAGAATCATGGGCTGGCAGCAATTAAAACCGGGCTATCCCCGAGAGAAGCTTATGGGAAACAGTTGGTCTTTCAGGTAGTCACCTAACTTTAGCTTTTCTTTTGTTCTTCATTCTTTCATGTTAAATTATGTATTCTCTTGTCCAAGGCTGAAACTCAGCCAGTCCCACCAGCACAACCGAGAAGGGTATTTTCATTTCCAGTCCTCTTTCACTTGAAAAGTTCTTCGTTACTTAATGGATGCTGTGTAAGGGCGGGTGATTAGCATTAATCTCTAGTATCGTCCCTCCGCATTGTGTTGGCAGCAGCAAGACACTCTCATTACCATAGAATCTGGGGGCAGCATGTTCCTGCTCATAAACAGTATTAGCATGTCTCATTTCCAAGTCTTTTACTTAGATTTCAAAAGGTGCCCAGCATGTCTTGCATGCAAAGACACTTATTAAGTATGGCCCACAAATGGGGTCTGAAAGCCACTAGCTCCTTCCGAAACCTTGGCATCCTGCTCCCCAGATAATTAGTAATAGGAGGGGTGCACTTGATGCCCTGATAACTTGAAATTATCATCCTTCCTTTCTTCACTGAGAGGTCATGTCGCTACACTGCAGATAGGAAAAGAAGAGAGGAAAGGGGAAAAAAAGTCTCCAGTGATAAATGCACTAAGAGATGAAGTAAGTTGACAAAGATCCTACAGAAAGACAGCAGACTTTGCAGCCATCTCAAGGTGGGAGACCTCAGGTGACAGCCTATAAGAGGTGGGGAGATGTATGTGTACGTGGTGACATATGGGAACACATCTGGGGTGCTACATCACATGAGGATGTGAGGTGCAGATCTCAGCAGGGTTTAGGGCATGCTACGGACCACTTGCTACTCACCTGTGGCCCTGGTTCGCCCTGTGGCCCTTGAGGTCCATCTGGTCCAGCGACTCCAGTCTTCCCAGGCCATCCCATTTGTCCCTTGAAGCCTCCCAAGCCAGGAACTCCTTTGGCCCCCTGAGAATCACCGAGAGAGAGCAGTTCAGATCTAAAACTTTAGCTTTTCTTTTGCACACCCTCCTCTCTGGGATGATGCCCAAAAATTTCTAATGCCCAACAATTTCTAATGCCCAACTCTCCCTGCGTGTACAACCGGAATCCTTTAGTTTGTAACCCTGGAAAAAAAACTGACTCCTGAGGAGGAGAACAGGAGTTACCAAGAGCTGGCCTGTGAATTTCCTACTCATCTGTACCATTGACCTTTCTCCTGGAGCTGCCGTGAACAGAAAAGGCTCCCATGAAACACAGCAGAAGGACAGACCTCCAGTCAGCCCAACACCCAACCTCCAGCAGTGGCCAAAAGCAGATGTTTGTGGGAGAGAAGAACAAGAGAGGAAGGGATGATATTTCCCCAGAAATAATCTCCCAGCCTCCAACCATTCACAGCTCAGGGACTTAGTGAGCCAGAGGTGTTGCTTGAAAAGAGGATTCAGTGTTTGACACGGATGACCATTAGGGGATGAGGACAAGAAAAGCTGTTATCAGTAAAAGCAACAAATTCTTTAAGACCCCAAATCAGCTGGAGACCAGATGGTGGAACTGAAAGTGAGAAGGGCGGGAGGGGTTGGAAAATGCCAAAAGACTTGATGGAGGCTGCTGGGATTACTGTGTGGGTTGTTTTTTGTTTTTGTTTTTGTTTTTGTTTCAAACTGAAAACCCATTTTTCCCCCCCCCATGGGATGGTACAAATTTTAGATTTTTTTCTTTTAGAGAAGAAAATGGAAAATTAAGCAACAGATAGTCAAAATTGGTGGGGAGTGATCAAGGTGGGGTCTTCTCAGGGAGCTGAGAGCAGAGTCCAGGAGCAGGCCAGTGTGGAGACCCTTCCCCACTCCCTTGGCCAGCCTGCCCAGGAGGCAGCAGCATTATCCACTTCTTCTGCCCCACAGCACGCCACGCACTCTCTACCCTGGGCATGGCGGTGTTGAATAAACTCTGACAATTAATCCCACTTCAAGGGTTTGCCTGGCTTTTCCTCATACTAAGCAGGCACCCTCCTGGGGTTTTGCACATCGGCAGAGGGTGAATTTAAGGAGACCTTCATCTGCTGCCCTTTCCAACTGCAGTCCCAGCCTTAATGCTCCAGACAGTTGACATTTGCCCACTGGAAAGGGTACCTATGATGTAGAAAGTGTATAATTTTGTTAACTTGACCTGATGGATGTGGGATTTATTCCTTTATAAATGGCAGCTCGATGCAGTCTGGCGAGTACTAACCTTTTCTCCTTTCTCCCCAGGAACTCCCGAAGCACCATCGTCCCCTGATGCTCCCTGTTCACCCTAGAAAGAGCCAAGATAAAATCATGGCTGATGTGGACTTGGCAAGGTTGCAATTTGCAGCATGAACGGGCTCTTCTTCAGATTACAATATTATTTATTGAGTGGGACCCAGCAGGGTCTCTCTACTTGCACATCAGTGGTACTCAAGTAGAGTGAAAGAAATTTCATTAAAAAGCCCCATTACTTGACACACGCAATAGTGCCTGTGGAGCATCAGGGTTGGGGTGGATGAACCCAGTTGAGTCTTGCAGAAGCAAGGGAAGAGGTCCCCACCCCAGATGTCCAAGCATCTTCACCCAGGTCTATGCTGGCTTAAGGAACAGATTCAGAATAACCCCATTTGTGCCCTCTGAAAGAAAGAGACATGTTGCAGAAGTGGATTTGCAGCATCTGCAAAGCTTTTAGGAAACCTTCAACTTGTAGGCAGATGCAGAAATTAGATATTCACCTTTGGTCCGTGTGGTCCATCTGATCCTGGGATTCCTGGTTTTCCAGGACTGCCAATTTCTCCCTGTCGATGGAAAAGCAGTGGATGGGCTGTAAGTGCACACAACCCCTAAAACATTGGGAAAACTGGCTCCGAAATGGCAAGGTAAGTGGTACTTGAGGGGGAACATCATGACACTCCTGCTAACAGAAAGCCTAAGTATTGGCAAAGTCCTACTTCAGACCAGTGTAAATTTTAGACTGCCCCAACTCCAAGCCCATCTACATGAAAGTAGGTGGGAAATTCACTGAACAGTACTTAATTTACCCAGTAGGCCAAGGCTGATGAAGGAAAATATTAATAACAACAACAATAACAACATATCCCATTGGCTCAGCCACCAACAGCTCCCTTACTTCTTATCAAGCTTTTCAAAACCCTTCATAAAAACACCATTAAGGGTCATTATCCCTGTTTACAGAGGAAGGACCAATGATGCTGACAATAGGAGCAATGTGCCCAGCAGTAATTGTGAATTGAGTCCAGGCAGTTGCTAAGCCACAGACCTGGAGGACATTTGGGCAGGGGCTGTTTTCTTTAACCCCAGATTATCAAAATGTTCCCTGCAAGCATTAAAACCTTCCCATCCATGGCTCCCTGCTCTGCATGGCCATGTCCCCCTGTGCTGCAGGCTGCAGCCCCATGCCACTAAGAGGGACTTCTCCCGCCAGAGTTAGGGTGGCTTAGAATCATAGAATGGTTTTGGTTGGAAGGGACCTTAAAGATCATCTAGATCCAGCCCCCCTGCCATGGGCAGGGACACCTTCCACCAGACCAGGTTGCTCAAAGCCCTGTCCAACCTGGCCTTGCTTCTTCGTGCATGATGCTATCTTGGGATTGAGTGCTGGAAACGTGGCACGTAGAGCCGGACAAAAAGCCAGGCTTAGCTCACCTTGATGCCTGCGGCTCCGGGAGCGCCGACGCGTCCTGGAAGCCCTCGTAAGCCCTGAGGATAAAGCAGATCATAGGTGGCGATGTTAAGTCAAGGTGAGGGAAGGAGGGAGGAACTCTGCATGGCCACAGGGCTATCCCAGTGTGGTGCTGCAAGCTCTTCCCCTGCTTGTAGCATCCTTCCCCACTGGCCTCACTCCAGCCTGGAGCCTGAGCTCTCTTCTCTGCTTGCCCCAACCTTCACAGACTGATGCAGTCACTGAGGTTGGAAGGGAGCTCTGGAGGTCATCTTGTCCAACTCCTCTGCTCAAGCAGGACCACCTAAAGCTGGTTGACCGGGACTGTGTCCAGACAGCTTGTGAATATCTACTAGGATGGAGATTTCACAGCTTCTCGCCCATCTCCTACCTTTGTTCCTTTCTGCCCAATGTCACCAGTGGTCCCAGGATCACCTTTCCCTCCCTGCATAAAAAAAGAACAAACAACAGACAAATGTGTCATGCATAGCCCAAAAGGTAAAGTACAGCATCGCCTTGTGTTTATATTGTGCTTTTAACCACAAGGGCCTCCTTGAAAATTAGCAGATCGTGGTCACCTTGCTGCTAGAAATGCAGCCAGATCTGGGGTGGGACAGGGAATGACCTTGTAGAAGATGGGTGACTGTGACACAGCTGCCAGCAAAGTGGGACAAAATGCTGTGACGAGTCACCACAGGGCCTGTAGCTTACGCAGGGCAATGTTTGGAAAATGACCCTTGGGGACCGGCGTGTTGCAGTAAATGTTACTGAAGTTTGGGAGGCACTGGAGTGGCAACAATCAGGAGGACCTGCACTGTCGAGATGTTACATGGTCTCCCTCAGCTCTTGTGTTGGTCACTGCCCCTGGTGATTGAGTTTGTCATTCAAAATCAGGCACTAGCTGAATGATCTAGAGGACGTTCATTAATTTCAGTGAGGTCTTCCTTTCCTGCTCCCTCCCAAATTTTTCTACTGATTTTTTTTTTTTTTTTTTTTATATTTTATTTTCTCTCATGGGAAAACAAAAGAGAAAAACCAGAAAGTAAAGTGAAGACATGTTCCCATTGAGCATCGCTTTGGAGATGTGTTTTCAGTAATAAGGGGTTGAAGTCCCATCTGTGTGCAGGAACTTATCTGGGGGCAAGAAAGGCATCCTGTCATGACAGAGGAACTAGCTTGTCCAGGAAAAAGAGGTCGATAAGGGCTTTAGCAAATGACTGCTTTGTTCCCTGCTGTCTACATCAGGCAGGTCAGCATCAAGGAGAAATGGACTTGGTACACGAAGGAACTTGAAGTTTGGGCCTTGGTAAGTAACAAAGGAAAAGTCATGCTGGAAAACACGGGAAAATTGAGAAGTCTCTCACTAGAGACATGGGCAGATTCTCTGCTGGCATCCAGAGAATGGACCCATCCACAAGAAGGGACGGAAGAAGGACCCGGGGAACTATAGGCCAGTCAGTCTGACCTCAGTGCCTGGGAAGGTCATGGAACAGATTATTCTCAGTGCCATCACATGGCACATGCAGGAGAACAGGGGGATCAGGCCCAGTCAGCATGGGTTTGTGAAAGGCAGGTCATGCCTGACAAACCTGATCTCCTTCTACGATAAGGTGACCCACTTGGTGGATGAGGGAAAAGCTGTGGATGTCATCTACCTGGATTTTAGCAAAGCTTTTGACACAGTTTCCCACAGCATTCTCCTGGAGAAACTGGCTGCTCATGGCCTGGACAGGTGTACTCTTCGCTGGGTAAAAAAATGGCTGGATGGCCGTGCCCAGAGAGTGGTGGTAAACGGAGTTAAATCCAGTTGGCATCCGGTCACAAGTGGTGTTCCCCAGGGCTCAGTGCTGGGGCTGGTTCTCTTTAACATCTTTATGAGTGACCTGGTCGAGGGGATTGAGTGTACCCTCAGTAAGTTTGCAGATGACACTAAGCTAGGCGGGCATGCTGATCTGCTTGAGGGTAGGATGGCTCTACAGAGGGATCAGGACAGGCTGGACCGATGGGCTGAGGCCAACGGTATGAGGTTCAACAAGGCCAAGTGCCGGGTCCTGCACTTGGGTCACACCAACCCCACGCAGCGCTACAGGCTTGGGGCGGAGTGGCTCGAAAGCTGCCCGGCGGAGAAGGCCCTGGGGGTGTTGGTGGACAGCCGGCTGAATATGAGCCGGCAGTGTGCCCAGGTGGCCAAGAAGGCCAACGGCATCCTGGCCTGTATCAGGAATAGCGTGGTGAGCAGGACTCGGGAAGTGATCATCCCCCTGTACTGGTGAGACCCCACCTCGAGTGCTGTGTTCAGTTTTGGGCCCCTCACTACAAGAAAGACACTGAGGTGCTGGAGCGTGTCCAGAGAAGGGCAACGGAGCTGGTGAGGGGTCTGGGGGACAAGTCTGATAGGAACGACTGAGGGAACTGGGACTGTTCAGCCTGGAGAAGAGGAGGCTGAGGGGAGACCTTATCACTCTCCACAGCTACCTGAAAGGAGGTTGTAGAGAGATGGGGACTGACCTCTTCTCCCTGGTGACAAGTGATAGGACGAGAGGAAATGGGTTCAAGTTAAGCCAGGGGAGGTTTAGGTTGGATATTAGGAAAAATTTCTTCACTGAAAGGGTTATCCAACATTGGAATAGGCTTCCCAGGGAGGTGGTGGATTCGCCATCCCTGGAGGTGTCTAAAAAAAGGGCAGACGTGGTACTTGGGGATATGGTTTAGAAGTGGTTTTGTCAGGTTCGGTTAATGGTTGGACTTGATGATCTTAAAGGTCCCTTCCAACCTTAATAATTCTATGATTCTGTGAGGATGTGCATTAGAGTCTTCTCCAGAAGGTTTAGAGAGCAATTTCATCTCCGTTTTGGAAAGACTTACCCTGAGCAAGAACCTGACCCCAGTAACAAGGCATGTGGGGTATGGGAGGAGAAATGAATTCAGGGTCGAGAAAGGCACACAGCCTCTTCTACCTGCCAAACAAACCATGTCCTTTCCTGCTACTCACCGGCTTCCCCTTCTGCCCCTGAAGACCTCTGTCACCTTTGGCTCCCTTGTTTCCATTCTTCCCATTAAGACCTGCCGCACCCTGCCAGAAAGAGGAGAAAAATTAATTTCTGTGTCAGGTCTTGCAGGGAAGGTGGCTGAGGACAGTCATCAGGGTGGAAACTCAACAGTAAGAGCTCGGGTTGCGTGTTCTCACAGTCAGAGGTCAGAAACTACCCTGGTACTAGCACCGAGACCTGAGGCTGGGATTTAGCACCCATTAAAATGGCAAATGCAACCTGTGAGTTGATTTATTTATAATTACTGCTCGGGAAATAGAGGCAGGCAGCAGCTGAAGAGTAGTCCTGGGCCAAGAAAATTTAGGTGGTGATGGCTGTGGTTGAACATAGGAGCAAGGGCATTAAGCAGGCAGCATCGCACTGCGCATGACTTAGAAGGATGCACACAAACCTGGGCACTGGGTCTGCGGTTTCAGACCCAGTCAAAGGAAAGCAGTGCTGGGAGGTGAAATTTGGTTTGGTGAATGAGCGGATCCAGGCATGGGATTGCTCATAGCTGCAGTGCAGAGAAGATCTCCCACCTGGGGAGTTGAAAGCCAAAATAGAGATCCTCATCCAGCCCAGACTGGACAGAGGCGCTTCTCCAAGAAGACACACTTTGCCACACTTTGGAGGTTCTCGGCTTATGGAGCCACTTGGTAGCTCAGCTCAGTGTGGGACATCGGAGCCACATCCAGCACCGGGGCCTCTTTGCATGGTATCTCCCACTCGTTCGGTAACAAACTAAAAGCTACTGGAAATGCCCTTTTTTTTTTTTTTTTTTTTTTGGCAAGGCTGCCACAGTCTACTCATCCATTCTGGCCAATTTAGATGGCAGTTTTTAGAACCTGGATGTGAGATGAAATTGGATTTATCCACACTTGAGACACCGATTGCACAGGGCTCAGCTCACTCAGAGGAGAATGAATTGGCTGTTTAAGCAGATCGGGAGACGAACAAGTGGCATTCTCTCCTTGGAATTAATTTGCAGTAGGTTGTTGAAAGGAAACACATTTATTAAACAGAAATACAAAAAAATCAGCCACCAGATTTGTATGCCAAGCAGATTTGTTGCCTCTCCAATTACTTCTCCTCTCAGTGATGAACAGACACTTCAAACACGATTGCAGTGACAAGCAAACATCCCAGAGACACACAGGTGGGACGGTGCTGTCCCTGATGGTGGGTCAGACTGCAAGGACAGACCCACTACCTTTTCATCCCCAGATATAAAAATTCAGCTTCTCCTCTGGGGAGGATGTTGCTTCTTCAAACCCCTCCCCACGCCTCGGCACATTTTACATTTCAGAGTAAGAGGAGTATTTGGGAGCCAACCAGGTGCTCTCCACGGCTCTTGCTGGTCATGTCTGGATCAGCTAAAGTCCACGTTCCTGAAGCTCTGCCTACACTATCAGGCACAAACATCTCATGCAAGCCCTTTATTTACTAGTAGCTATTTATTGACACGATCAATATAAAGTTCCATCTGAGGAAGTAAATGGACCATAAAACCCCACCTAACTAGAGTTTCTCTGTTTGCTAGGACAGATTGCTTGCATGGAGGGTAATAAAGCTTTTGGTTTGATGGTTAAATCTCACAAGTCCAGGATATCTTCAAGTGCCTGGCGTTTTTGAGATGGCTTTGAACCGGGTACAGATCCATCTGGATCCAAAGGGATGGGCTAAAAAATATTCTTGAGCACTGCCTGATCCTGAAGGAAGCTGGCACTAGTTAGAGATTTCCCAATTAGCTTTAATATTTCTTTTAGTAATCCTTAGTGCCTCCTGTGTCAAGGAGAGACCTTTCCTTGTTTTCCTGTGCTTCCCCACCTGCCCGTGTCCAACTCTCATCTCTTCTGTCTGCCTTAGATAATGAGATGCTTCTTGCCTGGTCTTTACCTGGAAGGAGACCAAATGGCTTTAGGAAGAGTTAAGCTCACAATTCGTGCTGGTGGGCTGAAAGGTAGCTGGGTCTAAGCCATGCCTACTCGGTCTGGTAAAGATAAGCAAGTTTTTGACCTGGGTCTTATCTCACCGTGGGGCTGAAAAGACATTGTCATATAGACTAGAAGGTTTATATGTCTTTATATGACTGCCATATGGACTAGAAGACTTGGACACGACAGCAGGTCTGTCCCTGCTCCAGCTGAGGGGGGGGGGAAGCAGNGGGGGGGAAGAGAGGAAGAGGAAAACATTTGAACACTAGGCAAGGGAAAGAAGCTGAATGGAAATTTGTTCCCTCAGATTTACATTCTGCATTCTGCCAGGCAAACAAAGGCTGGGCAATAAAAGCTAGTAAAACGACAGTTTAAAGGCAATTACTGGTGGAGTACTGGAAATGGCTCCTGCTATTTGGTTCTGTTATTAAAGCGTTGCTGGAACAGGTTTCATTTAACTGCAAAGACACCAGGTACCATGAAGGCACAGCAACGCAGAGGCTTAGTCATAAGTCCTGAGCGCTGGCTGTGACGCAAAGACGTCTTTGAGCAGCCGAAGGTCTCTGCTTCCGGGCACAAATTCCCGCGAAGCTTTGGGCTTGGAGCCAGGGAGGAGCCTGCCTTGTCTCCAGGCTTATGGTTCACACTCAGAAGAACGAGCTGGGGAATTGGCTGGGTCACCCTGGGAAAGTGTGGGACCTATCAGCGGAAACATTACCCCAACGGCGCGCCCCAAAAGGATCAACCTGTTTGAAGACTCACATCAAAGGGCTTATGCATTTCCAAACCATGATGTAGGCTGCAAACTCTGCTAAAAGGTTTCCCACCTCCTGGGCTTCAGTGCTCAATATTTGATGGGATGATGCATATTAAGCAGCTGGAAGTCTCAACCTGAGAGTTTCATCTCTGTTTTCATCCCTTCCCTGCTGTTCCTTGTGTCTAGACCGTCCTGCCCACAATTATTTGCTGCAGTCCTGAGCATCCTCCCCAAAAAATCCTTTCTTGGATTTCTGGGCCAATGGGAGCTGCCACTGGTCCTCACAGATGTAATGAGCATTTGTTCTCAGGCATTCCATCTCAGACGTGGGTCAGCCTGCTCCAAAGCCTCCAAGGTATCTGGGCAGAGATTTCCACCTGTGGCCAGAAGATCTGGCTGACTAACCTCCCTTTGACCAGCCTGGACTCATCAGAAGTGCTCAGGGTACCTCTCTGTCCTGGTTTGAGGTGAAACAGGACCAATTTTGTTCAGTAACTTCGCTTCTTAGCTGGGCCTCTTCTAACTACTGCAATTAACAGCATATTGTGCAGACAACGTTCGCTCTCTCAGAGTGATCAGACCCATGTTTATAGCTGATGCCCAGGCATGGCATGCGGAGAGGCTCCTGCTTATACGTATCGCTGTAACGGCCAAGGCCAACCGACTTTGTTGTTTGCCACGTTGGAGGGTCGGAAGCGGAAAAGCGCAGTGGGGTCCCACCTGCGGGGAGGAGCGGACAGGACAGGTGACCCAAAACTGACCAACGGGGTATTCCATCCCATCCGCATCATGTTCAGTACAATAGCTGACGGTCAGATCTCTGCTCTCTCTCTTTTTTCTCTTTTTCGCCCTCTCGCTCTTACGCTCTCTTCACTTCAATCGTCTGCCTTTGGTCCCGATCCTGAAGGCAGACCCGGAATCCAGTTCCCATCTGCCACTGAGCCTGGGACTGCCCCAGTGACTGTCGTGATTGTCATCTTGGGAGCTTGATACGGTTTTGTATATATTTCATTATTTCCTTGTATGTTATTATTAATATCTCATTAAAGTAGTTTAGTTTCTTCTAAACTCTTGTTTCTTCTAAACTCTTAAGTCTCTTTTTCCCTCCTCTGCCTCTCTTTTTTGAAGAGGGGTAGAGGGGAGCATCTCTCGGTCCCATCTGGGGTCCCCCACGTCCCCAGTGGCTGATTTGGCCTAAACCACGACAGTCTCTCAGTGCCCTGAGACGCATCTCAGTGCTCAGGGACTCATCAGGGCACACTCTCAGGGCAAGAACTTCTTAGGAGGTGGCTTTTTCTGCTCTTAGTGGCCAGGGACACCTCTTGTCAAGCCCAGGACAGACCCCTACACCCCACATTTTCTCTTCTTTGGCTTGAAGTGGGCCCACTGCTCAGCAGGCAGGAGAACTGAGGTGCCATATGGGTTCACCGAAGTCCCCATGCAGCCAATGAAGGGAGGTAGAGCTCTCCTGTTGAGACCCTGAATAGCTCTTAAGAATTATCTGCCCCACACCCTTATCTATATCAAGAGCTCTTGTGCTCTGAATCATAGAATCATTAAGGTTGGAAGGGACCTTTAAGATCACTGAGTCCAACCATTAACCAAACCTGACAAACTCACTTCTAAACCATATCCCCAAGTACCACGTCTGCCCTTTTTTTAAACCCCTCCAGGGGTGGCGAATCCACCCCCTCCCTGGGCAGCCTATTCCAATGTTGGATAACCCTTTCAGTGAAAAAGTTTTGCCTAATATCCAACCTAAACCTCCCCTGGTTTAACTTGAACCCATTTCCTCTCGTCCTATCGCTTGTCACAAGGGATAACATCTATGGTAAAGTTAAATTCCTGCTTATAACCATTCTCACACCTACCATACTCTGGGTTATCGGGCCTTGGTTATCACTTAGTTTTCAGACCCTGCAGAGTGCTGCCTGGTTTTGACTATAGCATTGTACTGTGTAATGGTGGCAAAAGAGTGTCCTGTAGCCTTCTGTTAGCCTTCCTGGACTGGCCATATTTAGCATTTGATTGTCCCAGTGTTACCCAGAATCCCCTGACCTGCTCTCACATCTTGCTTTGCCTTCAGGTGCACGGCTTTGCTTTCACGTCTTGTAAACTCCATTGCTCTCAATCATCAGCGTGGACCAAAAAATCCTGGATTTCTCCCACCTTTCCTCATTGGTGGCTCTGCTCCAATGCGGGCTTTGGCAGATGTGCTCTGGCAAGCACTGATGAATGAACAACACCAGAAATAGTTCTGAGAGCAAAAGCAAAATGTCCAGGGGACTGGTAGGTGTCCCACTCTCCAGGGAAGTTTAAGCGGGACACCCAGGGAATAAGCACATGGCTGTGCGGATGGCGTTACCACACAGACCCTGGCTTCCTCGGTTATAGAGCAAGGATCCATGAGCTGCTCATCAACTATAGAGCCCAGCTCACAAGAGGAGGTGAAGAACATCTCTGAGCTCCAACCCATACACCTAGTGAGGAGGACTGCAAACCGGGATGGAGAGGGCCAAGGCACACTGGTAATTGTAGACCCTGGAAACCCAAAATAGGGCATAACAGCAAGAGAGGAGTATTCAGAATAGAGCTTTAGGGGGAATAATGGGTTAATCTACCAGTATATTAATGCACAAAGCATGGGAAATAAAGAAGAGGAGCTAGAAGCCTTAATACATGATCAAGATTGCAACTTAATAGGCATAACACAGGCTGCAATACTAATATGAAAGGGTGAAGCATGGCAGGAATATCAATGTAAAAGAGCATAGTACTTTTAGAAAAGAGGAAAAAGGAGGAAAAGGTGTTTTGAATATCAAGAACACACTCATTTGCCTTGAGGTCTAATTGTAAATTTAGATCCATTGAAATTCTCCAGGCAATGATTACAGGAAGAAGATACAAATGCTGTCACTTGGTTGGGAACTCCTACAGATCACCAAATCAAAAGAGTAAATGGATGAGATTTTTTTACAAGCTGGTTAAGTTACTCAGAGTGAATTCAGCAGGACAGAAAGGGACCGGCAAATTTTTGCAATGAGTTAGTGGCAATTTGTGGATGTGAAAGATGAAATTAGAAGGAGCTGGAAGAAAATGAAAACTGCTAGCCATTACCTTCAAGACTTTGCAGAGGACAGATTTGGCACAGGTAGACTGGACCAAGTAGTGTGTCTTCAAGAAAAGGGGAGAAGAGGACTTGGGGAATGATACACGAGACAGCCTAGCCTACCTCTCCAGGATAACTTGAGGGAAAAATAATCAAAGTATCTGTGAGCACTTAGAAGATAAAGTGAGACCTGGGCTTGTGGAGAACAAGTCACATCAGGACGTTCCGTCCTAACACAGATGTCTGAAATAGTTGACGTGAGTCATGTTCTAAGAGTACCCTAAAGCTGCTAATAAAACAAGTCTGAGCATGGCTTGCTTAGATGTGGAAAGTGAACACGGCAGACATCTAACCTGAGGTCAGATGAATTTCATCCAGGATGTCGTATATCTTGGTTCTTCCAACAAGGCCTCAGCTCTGATATGACTTTTGCAATTTTAGAAATTCAATGAAGGACCAAACCCAAGCTCTGTTATCTCAGTCTAGCTCCAAGCACAGCACAGATAGCATTAACCCGCACCAGCAGAATCTCTGAATATTTCCAAAAGAAAGATTACTTAGTTTTCCTCGGATATTGATGGAAAAGATGCCACTTTCTGGTAGTTAAGTCTATTATGTGCCGGTCCCTGTGGGTGCTAGTGGAAAAGAACGCATCATCCAGCCATGACTTCATTGCTGGCCAGGACGGTGGCGTCCAGCTGTGCTTCCTTTGCAGGCAGCAGCCTCAACAAACATCTTCGCTCTACTCCTGTGCTACTACTGGTTGTCACCTGGGGATTCAGGTGTTCACTACAAAGCAATTTCAAAAATTCACTCCATCCAATGCTTATGTGCGCTGATCCCAGATGCGGAGGTCTTACAGCACGTCACAGTCTCATCGCTTTGGCAAAGGGCTCAGAAGGTTGTTTACAATTAGGCAGGGGCTGAAATACTTAATTGAATGAGGGCCTTTTTCTCAGTGAGCAATTACCAGTCTGGATTACGGGCTTGTAAATAGTTACACAGCCGTGACCAGTCATCAGCGGGCAGCGCTGAGTGGCTGTGGAGCCTTCACAGCAACAGATAGTTGCTGAGAATCGCCCTCCCCCACACAGAGAGGCATAATTGGGGAATAGGTTAAGAAAATACTGATATTTCTTATTGCAATAAAACGATTGAACACACTCGTATTTCCATGACCTGATAAAAAGTCCCAGTCATCTTTTTATGTTCCCTTCCCTCCCGTTCCTTCCTTTCCCAGATGAAAAGGAATCAGCAGGGACTTTTTTTTTTTTCACTTCGGACAACCTTGGAGACCATTTTTTCACTTGGGGTTTCTTCCAGGTGAAATGGTGGTGTTCAAAGGCATGTGAACACTTTCACAAACCAAACTTGCTTTTCGGGGTTTTTTTCCCAACTGCAATGTGTCAGGAAACAAGGTGAACTCAGGGATTATCCAGATCCTCCAGTATGACGGTTTTCCCTCTGGCCAGCAGCACACACACACTGAGCTCTGAGAATAGCCACTTGTAGTCAAATCTCTGAAGGATATATACATTTCTTATGGGATATACAACCTATAGTCACAATTCTTAAGCCATTTGAACATGAAACATCATCTGTTCATGTCTGGTGATGCCCCCTAATACACTGAAGGCATTAAAAAATAATAAATAAACGCATATTTCACCTGTTCCTTGATGCAAAATGCAACATCCTTTTAAAACATACCTCTGGCTGTGGTCCCCCCTGCCCACAGCTG
This sequence comes from Ibidorhyncha struthersii, assembly GCA_013398815.1. Lineage (NCBI taxonomy): Eukaryota > Metazoa > Chordata > Aves > Charadriiformes > Charadriidae > Ibidorhyncha > Ibidorhyncha struthersii. The sequence goes on along the minus strand of VZSZ01005881.1, from coordinate 472,321 downwards.
GTTTTCCAGCAAAGCCTCTTTGAACATGGGCTTTGTGGAGCAGCACCGAGCCAGCATCGCCGCATCCCACCCCGCAACCCACGCTCATGGCTGTGGGGAGAGGATCAGCAGTGCAAGCCCAGCTTCACGCCCAAGACTTGCAAAGACAGAGAAACATGCTCCAACTCACGGCAGAGCCCGGCAAGCCTGGTTCTCCTGGCTCCCCCTGCAAGGAAAATGGTGATGAGTTACCACGGCAAAGAGTTGCATGTCCTCTGGAAATGGGGGTTGCTGTAGGAGATACCTGCAGCTGTGGAAGAGGAGACAAGGGGACCTTTGGGGACCCCTCTGCAACCGCAGCTGGAGCGGGAAGGTAGAATACCCCAAACAACTCACCTGGTCAAGTGAATGGAGGTCCATATCTCTGCTGACTATAACTGGAGCTTAGACAGCAATTCACACCTCTTGCCTGAATATTGACATTTCAGCGAGCCATGATTGACTATTTTATCCCAGAAAAGATGCTAGAGGACTCTGCTGCTTTACAAAATGGGAGAAATCTTTAGGGCTCTCCTGGAAAAGGGCAGCTATTTCTGCTCTCTGGTAGCCCCTTAACATTTCAGTCAGCAGTTTTGGAGAGGGAATGCACAATTATATTCTGTGAGAAAACCGCGACGGGATTTTACACATCAGTTCTTGCAGGAGATGCCTTAACATAGGTGCCCACTGTACTCACCTTCTGTCCCACCAGTCCTCTTGTTCCGAAAAGGCCCATCACTCCCTTGGAGCCAGCTTCACCTTTGGCTCCCTAAAATTTTAAAATCCCTGTCAAACACATTTGAGTACCTACTGCTCTTGAAGTGACCCTCCCCGATACAGACCACCAGAAGAACCCATGGAGATGGCAAAGAGGATGTCAAAAAGCACCCTTTCTATAGCAGACTTCAGCCCCAGGAAGCCCAAATGTCTGTATGGTGGCCAGTGCTGGGGACGAAAGCCACCAGCTGCAAAATGGCTTGGCAGAAACCTCAGTGAAGTGTCCTGTAAAAGAGTTGGTGCCCAGTGATGGGGATTGAAGGAAAACAAGCTGAAAAGGGTCTCAAAGCCTCTGGATGAGCTGCCTCCTTGCAAACGCTCAAGTACAGGACCCTTTTGGACTTCTTGGTGGTGGAGATACTACTCTGGGGCTCTGTCCAAAGTCACTCAAATATTTGGCTGAGAACTGTTCTTGCTTTAGAATCATAGAATCATAGAATTGTTAAGGTTGGAAGGGACCTTTAAGATCATCAAGTCCAACCATTAACCGAACCTGACAAAAAACACTTCAAGTACCACGTCTGCCCTTTTTTAAAACACCTCCAGGGATGGCGAATCCACCACCTCCCTGGGAAGCCTATTCCAATGTTGGATAACCCTTTCAGTGAAGAAATTTTTCCTAATATCAGATCTAAACCTCCCCTGGCTTAACTTGAACCCATTTCCTCTCGTCCTATCACTTGTCACTGGGGAGAAGAGGTCAGTCCCCATCTCTCTACACCCTCCTTTCAGGTAGCTGTAGAGAGCGATAAGGTCTCCCCTCAGCCTCCTCTTCTCCAGGCTGAACACCCCCAGTTCCCTCAGCCTCTCCTCATCAGACTTGTCCCCCAGACCCCTCACAGCTCCGTTGCCCTTCTCTGGACACGCTCCAGCACCTCAATGTCTTTCTTGTAGTGAGGGGCCCAAAACTGAACACAGTACTCGAGGTGGGGTCTCACCAGTGCTGAGCACAGGGGGATGATCACCTCCTGAGTCCCGCTCACCACACTACTCCTGATACAGGCCAGGGTGCCATTGGCCTTCTCGGCCACCTGGGCACACTGCTGGCTCACATTCAGCCGGCTGTCCACCAACACCCCCAGCTCCTTCACGAGATGCTTGCATATTCTTTTTTTTATTAGAAAGCAATGTGACAGAAATCATGTATGGGCTTTCATCTGACTTAAAAAAAAACAGGTACCACCCATGGGAGCATCTCCAAATGTTTCCTTTACAGTCACTGGAGACCTAATCAGTGCAAAACATCATGGTAAGGACACAATTTGCCTCTTCACAAGGGAGATGCCCACACTGGGTCAGGCAATTCCCACACCAAGCTACGGTGATTATACAGGTCCCCATGGGAAACAATGGAGCTGGATGACTAGCTCAGACAGGGCTGCTGCTGTTGTAGATACTTATATTTATTCAGCAGACACCCCGTCCTGGGTCAGACTGGAGCAAAAAGTATTAACATAATATGAAAATAGGTATGATTAGTACGTGGAGATTTAGTCTGTGACTCAGTCTGAGAGTGGGAGAGCTATGTGGTTCCTCCCAGCGGAATGGTGATGGGTTGAGACCCGAGACCTCCACAGGGTGCTCTCAAAGAGCAAAGGCAGACTGAGGAGCAGGTGACTCGCTCTGCCACCACACAGGGGACAGCTCTGTGTGACGAACAGGAACAGAGGAGTCAATCAAGCCTTAACAAGAATGTCACAAGAGCTGCAGGGTTTAAAGGAGCATGGCCAGCTCTTGGAGGGAGAGGGAGATGTGGGACTCTTACAGTGCTGCAGTAAATGAATGGTCACTTTTCCTGCAGTGCTGCCATACTGCAGACATGGTCGCAAAGCTACAGACGTGACACCTGGTAAACTGGATGCGTATCACGTTCCCAAGCCCCAGCCCAGCATCCTCCTCTCCCTTTCTGGGCGACTGTGTCCTTGCACCGTGTTCTCCAGCAGGTACGTAGGAAAGGAGGATGCAGAGATATCAGTCCCCTCCTCACACAGCTGGTGACCTTTTGCTGTCTCTCTCAGGCGCATTGGGAGGTTCATACCTTTTCTCCTACAGGCCCATCCTCTCCCTTCTCGCCTTTATCTCCATCAAAACCTGGCAGGCCCCGTTCACCCTGAAAGGTAAGACAGAAATTAGTGGATTGTGCCTTTCTCCTGGAAGGACCCAGCTCTCAGCCCCTGGCTCTGGACCAAGGTGCTGGTTCTCAGTGCTCGTCCCAAGCTGTGCTTGAGGCTGATGCCACCAACAGTTGGAAAGGGACAGCTTAAATAGTCAATAAGAGTCAAACTTACGTGATCTCCTTTACTGCCTTTATAGCCCTGGGGTCCAAAAATAGTAATGGGCTCACCCTACAGAAAGGAGACATGGAGAGATGTAGACACCCGGTGACACATGAACTCATGGGGCCCACTGGATGGAACCGCACTTGCTATGATGGGCAAAATGGTAATTCACGCATCTGCAATGAAGGTAAGCATTTCCCAAACTGTGGCCCATATGCCGGGGAAGGCACATATGCTTCACAGCACAACATTAATTGTTAAGAGCCTTAGCTAAAAGCTGGATGATGAACGTGCACAGAAAACTACAAGAAGTTGTAGTTGTACAACCTTTTGGTCCAAAAAATGTTGGGGCCCACTGGCATTACCCCAGTCTAGAGTTCTCAGCTGGAAATGGAGCTGTGCACAGCATGACCCTCATGTTCAACTCCTGATCCAAGGCTGTCAGTGGTGGGACAGATTCATATCTGACATGGTGGCTTGGCTCCTCTGTCACTGTATGTCACTCAGGATGCCAAGGTTTGATGTCTTCCCAGGTATGGGAGCTGGCCATAGGCCGGGTAGTGAACGGGTCTGCTCATGGTGTCCTGATTTTTGGACACAGAGTTGGAGCTAAGGAAGGGGAGAGGCACTTGGGGTACCCCTCAGAGATAGTTTTTGGAGGGTCAGACCCCTAAACTGTCCTCCCAAGAGAGCCAGTAGCTACAGGCATGCAGTGACCCCAAGGACACATCTGTGCCAAGCCTACTTATCAGCTCAGCAGCTGAGGAGGGACATTTTGCTCCTCAGAGAGTGCAGAATCTGCCATAAGGCTATTCCCATGCAAGACATGGCTTTGCTCTGGCTAAGCGATGGTTGTGTCTCTAAAGTAGCAATGCTGTCTATAATTCGGAGGGAGGAGGGCTGAAGCCACCTTCTAATGGGCAATTGTAGCCCACTTGGAAAGGACTCCCTTTACACCAGCTCTCTTCAGGGCGATTTTGCCTTGCTGCTGGAGTCTTAACAACCATGCATCAATCAATATTCCCCAAACTTTCACAGTCTTTTGCAGTTTATTCTACCATCGCCGTCACCATAGGACCCTGATCAAATTCTGGCTTAATATACCCTACTGCTTCCCTGCTCTGGAAGGTCTCTAATGGAGACAGGATGGGGCTTAATCAATTTTTGGGAACAAAAGGGAGAATAAAGATCCTGTTGTTCCATCCAGTACATAGCACAGGCCCTGGGATCCATGCAGTCACTCCTGTACTGTTGAAGGGAGAGTTAGAAAGAAAGTTAAGCTGCAATCATGTGGAACAAACCCAAGCCAATTATCCCCCCCCCCTCCTGTTTTATCTTGCACTCTGCCTTATATTTTATTAAGGTATTCTTTGGAAAGTGCATTACACATTCCTTCAGCTTGGAAGGTGTTTTGGGGCCTCTTCACGAAGCAGATTAAGAATTGATTTGTCTCTGGAGCGAGTCCCCTTTGAAAGTAGCTTCCTCAGAGACAAATCGGCCTTAATCATTTAATACTGCATGACTCAAAGGCAGAATCGTCATGTAGGTTTTCTAAAACTCATTTTCTAACAAGTCATTTCAGCCAGGAAGGAAGTTAACAAAACACTGGGCAGAAGTTCAGCATTTTCTGTGTATTTTCCAGAAGTGCTTGGGGAGTTATTTTTGCATTATCTGCTATGAGCCAGCTCAGGCTTTTTAAGATTGCAGTATGCTTTGGGGTGAACTGGTTATACCAAAATCAGGGGTAATTTTCTTCCTCCCTTAATTCACAGGAGGCGTTTTTGTGCCCCAGCAAATAGTTGCCAAAATGACTTTTTTTTGTTGTTCTGTAGGATCCTGTCAAAACTACCATGCAAGCTCAACTCAGAGCGGTGAGTCCAGTGCAAGGATGGCATCGACAAAGTGGATTGAACCTGGTGGAGACCCTCAAGAAGGGGGGGGGCATCTACGTGTTGTCGTCCACTACCTACATGGGTGTACAATGTAGAGAGGATGGATCCAGGTTCTTCTTGGAGGCACACAGTGAAAGGGCAAGTTGCAACAAGGGAAGCTCCGGTTAGACAGAAGGAAAAAACTTCTTTGCCCTGCTGGGTGGCCAGATGCCTGAGCAGGGACACAGAGAAGCACACATGAGGCCCGGAGCCTCAAATCCTGAAGGTGTCATTGGCAATGGGATCTTGATCCAGCCACATGGATGGCACTGCACACAACACCGTGTGTCGAAGGTAGGATTTAAAGTCCTCTTCGACAAAAAGCATTTGCACCCCATCATCTGGGATCCTTGCTTGGTGTGCCATGCTGGGTGGGCTGTGCTCACCCACATGTAAAGATACGAATCCTATAAAATCACTAAGATCACAGATATCTGAAAACACATATAAATATTCTTTTACCATTTGTGCCTCTACCTTGTCAGATCGCTGACTCATTTAAATAACCGTCCACCTGCTGTCCGTAAAATCCTGAGAGCCTTTTACCCCATCTGCCCCAGAAAGTGACAATCTGGAATGTCCTTACTCTTTCTCCCTTGGGTCCCAGAAGTCCCCGGTCACCCTGAATGCAGGAAAGAAAAAAAAAGACAGTGAGCGATTCCCTTTTTACTCACTCTTCTTGTGTTGCTCTGTCCACTGATTTGCATGCCAAGCCACTCAGATCTATCACAGCTGGAAGTCAGTTCCTCTGGGCGCTCTGCAAAATTATTAGCTTACCACGAGAGATTGCGTACAACTAGAATTTATTGCATTGATGAAAAAAATAAAATAAAAATAAAGACCCAGAGGAGTGAAGTGGTTTGCCTGACTCCACGCTCAGCACGTCCGTGATGTGGAGCTATTGCTGGATTTCGACCTCCCAACGCGATGTAGCATCTCCATGCTGCAGAGATGTGCCTACACTTCTTCTAGGATGGGAAGGCATCCTATATAATACGGGATTTCCCAAATTTCACCCTCAAATCTGGCATGCTTTACTGAGAGTGCATGAAATATTAGCTGTTCTAGGAAGTATTTTATAATGGGTATGGGACATGAGGCAGATGGGCAGGACTCTTTCCTGATGGTACCTCATAACCTTCTCCAGTGCTCAAGACTGGTGTGGTGACAGCAGGAGAAGGGGGAGGCTGCAAAGACCAGGAGGGGACAGGAGAGTAGAGACAGGCTTTAAAACCGCATTTGAACTGCTTGTGAGTGGCAGAGCTGTATGGGGATCCCTCCTCCAGTGTCCCATTGCACACCCTTGACATTTGGGACAAAATTTGCTCTTCTCAGTACCACACTTTCCAAGGGTCGCAGGCGGGAGGTAACAGGAGACCGAGGGGACTCCTGCTCACCGATACAAATGAAAGGGTACGTGTTGCCTGGTGGGCAGGCACTGTCCTGCCAGTGCTGCAGGAGATCTGCTCCCTAGCCCTCTTCCCCCAACCCTGCACATTTGGGGATCAATCAGAGCATTCCAGGGGTCTCCTTCCGTCCAGACGCTCAAATTTTCTTCCAAAAGGAACTTGGCATGCATAAAGACAGCATGCAACCTCACCACAGCCCAGCCATTATGGGGGGCTGCTAATGCCACTTCACACTTCCACGCACAGATCGAGGTCCCCTCCCAGTCCACCCCCAGAAGATGCTGGGATTATTCCCACTGCTTTAACAGGGGCATCAGCAGCGCGGGTTGCTGCAGAGAAAGGCTCCCCGCAACGATGCCTTCTGCCACTGGCCCTGTGTGGATAAGAGGACTGTTGCTTACTCTTTCGCCTTTCACACCTGGAAAGCCTTTTGGACCCTGCAAGAACATAAAACAACATGTGAAGATAAATACCAGCGGGGGAAGGTGTTAGGAAAGAGCATCCTCCACTTGAAGAGCTGCCTCCAAGGGCGGGATCCACCTCGGAGAAGCTGCTGGTGGGACCAGTACAATAACCTCTACTCTCCTTTCCTTCCTCCCAAGAGCAATTTGAGGAGAAGTGAATCACAGGTGTGCAAAGACAAGATTTAGCTTTAAGCTTCTGCCCACCACTGGGTCTCGGGCACAACTCAGGATCTCTTGGCAGATGTATAAATTTAGCCAACCTCCCCCATTTTGTAAGCCATGTACTGTGCTTTTTGTACCCTTAACATTAATGAGATGCAGCCCCCACATCTCAGAGAGCGTAGGGGAAGGGTTGGTCCCGAGGGCTCGTCCTAGATGGGGTTGATGGGGATCCCCAGATGACCCCCAGGGCAAGCTGGAGCCCCTGGAGACAGAGGCAGGATGGGAACCACACCTGGAGAGCTGAAAAGTCATGGTGGTCACCCCTGGTGACCTCCCATGACTACACAGAGAGGTGGCACCTTCCACCTGCAGAACTGGCAGCTCATCACAGGGGTGGGCATGGGCAGGATGGATGGGGAGGAGACAGAGCACAAGTGTAAGGTCCTGCATGTAGGTTGGGGCAATTCCAAGCACAAATACAGGCTGGGTGGAGAATGGATGGACAGCAGCCCTGAGGAGGACTTGGGGGTGTTGGATGATGATAAGCTCAACGTGAGCCAGCAACATGCACTGGCAGCCCAGAAAGCCCCCGGCATCCTGGGCTGCATCCCCAGCAGCGTGGCCAGCAGGGCGAGGGAGGGGATTGTGCCCGTCTGCTGCGCTCTGGGGAGACCCCCCTGCAGTGCTGCCTCCAGCTCGGGGACCTCAGCACAGGAGAGACATGGACCTGCTGGAGTGGGGCCAGAGGAGGCCCCCGAGATGCTGCGAGGGCTGGAGCCCCTCTGCTGGGAGGACAGGCTGAGAGAGTTGGGGGGTTTCAGCCTGGAGAAGAGAAGGCATCAGGAAGACCTTATAGCAGCTTTCCAGTATCTGAAGGGGGTGTACAGGAAAGCTGGGGAGGGACTTTTTACAAGGACATGTAGTGATAGGATGAGAGGTAATGGCTTCAAACTGCAAGAGGGGAGATTTAGATTGGATATTAGTAAGAAATTTTTCACGCTGAGGGTGGTGAGCCCCTGGCGCAGGGTGCCCCGAGAAGCTGTGGCTGCCCCATCCCTGGAGGTGTTCAAGGCCAGGTTGGACGGGGCTGGGAGCACCCTGGGCTGGGGGGAGGTGTCCCTGCCCATGGCATGGGGGTAGGAACTCAGTGATCTTCAAGGTCCCTCCTAACATAAATCATTCTATGATTCCCAAAGGGCTCAAAACCTAGGTTTTTGCCATGCCCTTGTGTCCTGCGCTGCTTCTCTGACCACTGGGACATATCAACTTGCAAGCTCTTGTGGTGTAAAGGCCAGAGTTGCTGAGAATCAGCCTTTCAGGGATGAGATCCCAGGGTGAAACCTGGTACTGCAACCATCCTTGGCCTTCTGAGGAACTTCATAAACGTCCATCCTGCTCGTAATAACAGATTAATTCCATTACATATAACAGCCTAATAAAAAGGTGTTTGTTGAAATACCGGCTGTGATCTGTGTCTCCCCTGACACAGTCCCCTATCAATGAAAAGGGAATTTACAACAAGACAAGACACTGAAGTGGATGCAGGCAAGCAGACCTGACAAAGAAGAACAGAGAGGGGGTGATATTTCGGGAGGACTTCAAAAGCAGCCTGTAGATGAGTCAGCCAAATGGACAAGAGCATAAAGCAATTGTGCTCTGCATGACACCTTACATCTCACAGCTGCCTACAGGATTTACACTCACTCATGTCAACACAACATCAGAATTCAAGTTCCCAAAGTCTCCATTTCCCACTGAAAGCATCAACCTGTTTTATTTTTTTTCATTGCTGGTGGGGATTTTGCCAGCCCTGGGCCCACTGTTGTCCGTGCTATAAAATCAGCCCTCCATGCTATTTTAACACTCACCATCATGCCAGTGGGGCCCCGGACTCCCACGATGCCCTCGTCACCCTGTTGGGATGGAGAGGGGTAGCGATGGTCATCAGTAAAGACAATTGCAACATGCACAGTCCCAACTCTGCAAACCATCCCACTGGGGACAACAGGAATTGTTCAGCATGCAGAAGCCCAGATCCTTGAAGGAGTTGTCCAACCTCTTCACTTATACCTCCATCAGGATTAGGTGCCTTAATGCTCCTGTGGATCTGGATCAAAGAGCCTAAAGGGCTTGAGATAGTCCATGTGCCACTGCAGGTAGACACTGCAGCGTTTAGAGAATAATGCTTCAGTCAGATTGAAGCTTCAACCTTCAGCTTCTTCTCAGTTCCTGAGAGAAACAGGCATCTGTGAGATGATCTGCACCTGATTTATATAGGTGCATACATCACTCCAAAAAGGTATCTCATTCTCTCTGTTCGTATAGAGAGGCCCTGGTAGGACTAGCTCAGAAGAAGCCATCTGAGGCTGCATGACCTGTTGTGTCACTCCCCAGGATGTACTTACATCTGACAAAGGCGTGTGCAACAAGGGACAGAGGTCTGAGATGTTCCTGGGACAGAGAGATTTCTTCCCCCTGAACATGATTTCAGCAGGACTCAGCACAATGAACAAAGCAGCCAGGAATTCACCTGGAACTCATACCATTGCCTTTCAGAAGGAAGAGGCCACCAGGCAATGGTAACTCGTGCCTTTAGAGATCAATGTGAGGTATATCTTCATGCCCAGCTGCGGTTTCCAGATGCTGAAGACCTTGTTTTGAGCCTCCCTTTAAGTGTGCTATTGGCTCCTTAGAAATCTTGCTACAAGGGATAGCTGCGCTGGTGGGTCTACGACGTCCTTTTATGACCTCCCTAGGTAGCTCCTACAAGACTTACCTGTCTTTAAGATGCCCAGACTTAGGCTTTGTCCTGTGAGGCCAAATTTAGATCTCTCATATAAAGCCAATGTAATTTGAGGTTCTGTGATTCACTTTAGATTTATGCTGGAGTCAGAAGAGCAGAAACATTATTTCATCATTTCCTTCAGATAATGAAGCTTGAGCGAGGTTTACCCCAGACCTTTCACAGCTGTTGACATTCTCATTAAGTGTTTTGTCTCAGGGGCCTCATTGAACAGTTCTGCTGGCAGATGGGGAGTTTGTCTAAATGGGCTGCAGCATAAAATCGGTTTATTCATGGAACAGCCACAGAAGCAGCAAATTGAAACATGGCTTCTGATTACGACTCAAGAGGATCCCCCTGGGGTCTTTGCCAGAAGGAGACAAAAACTTCCCAGCAGCATGAGGAAAAGCGAACGTTGCTGCCCCAAGGACCATGAGGGCTGGTTTCCCTCTGCCAGGACAACAGGAGGGAAGAGGGGAACAAGGACAAAGAAGCTGGAGACAGATTTCTGAAGGAACGAGCTTGCAGGTAGCATCCCCACAGCACACAAAACTGAGGACGTTCCTCACCGAGCTGCTAGGATTAAAATATGTAGATGTAGGGGTGTAGATATTGCCTTTGATGCTCCCATCTAGCCAGTGAGAGCACAGCCAACACAGTCAGGGGGGAAGGGTTCACTTGGCCATGCAGTTGGCCAGTTCAACCTGGTTGTCTAACTATGGAGGAGGTGCTAATTGCAACCTGGAGACAGATTCTGGTCAGTGCCAGTGCCAGCTGGGCATAGCAGTGCCCATCACCTCCAGATCTGCCTGGTGAAAAAACAAGGAAGGCTCTGAAATCAGCCCTTTAGGAATCTTCTAAGATGGGTGAATGGGAGGTGATGGTATAAAACTGCTTTTGAAAGAGGTTAGGCTGCAAGAAGCCAAGCCAAGAATATTTATGGAGGGACCTACCCGAGGGCCAGGCAGTCCACGAGGACCTCTTGGGCCAGCTGCTCCGACGCCGATTTCTCCCTGCAGAGCAGAGAACCCAGAGGTCTCATTCAGAGCAAGGACACCACGTCGCATCATCGCTGATGTGTTTGGCCATAATTTAAAAGTCACAGAAAGAGTCAGGAGACTCACTTCCATTGACTTTCTCCTGCTTTCTCTAGAGGATGCTCCAGCAACCATGGGGAAGAAAGGCATGAGGGTGAAAGAGGGATGAAGTGGCTGGATGGGGTCAGGGATAAGAAGCCCAGGGCAGGGCAGTGGGCTGTTCTATTGCCACTCCAGGATCTCAGCTGCTTGTGACCTGCCTGGCAGGTTGGCACTGACCTTGTTTCCTTTGGGTCCGGGTGTCCCAGAAATCCCCTGTAGGGTGAGGAAAACAAAATAGAAGGGAGGACTTTGCTTAGCACACCCTCGATGCTTTCCTGTCCCAGTGCTCCAAGAGGGTGACAGCACACCCAGCCCAGGTACCAGGCCCTCAGCGTCCCTTCCCAACCATCCCTCTGCTGCTCAAAAGACACTGGGGTGATGTACAAAAGTCACCTCTTTTCCTGGGGATCCTGATGGTCCAGAAGGCCCAGCAAATCCGTTCCGTCCTCTCTTCCCACGTTCCCCCTTGAAAAGAAAATCCTTTAAGGAGGAGAACACCCTGATGGAAATGTCCTGCTTTCCCCCACCCAACCAGAAAGCGGGAGCTGGTGGCCTTAGGTGTTACTGCACTGGCTGCAAGCAGGAGGAATAGCCATTGGGGTGGTCCCCATAAGGACCTATTGTCGTTGAAGAGAAGGGACTCCAGCTACACACCTGAGACCCTGAGTTTAGGCACATTGCTGCCCACCACCCCGCCTCCAGCTAAGCCTCCATGTCCCTGCAATGAGACTTACGCATTGCTCCCTCTGTTCCCAGAGGCTAATGACCCCCAAACCCCAAACTTGTTCACATCCCCTGTGCTATCGCCACCCCTTTTCTTCCCAGCCATCTCATCAAGTCACATCACTAAATTTAAAGGAACAACTGGTTGCTTGGAGCTCCACTGCTTTTTTTTTTTTTTTGAACTTGAAGGACATCCCCCTGAACCAAACCTTTTGGCCTGTGTTTCCCCCAACTACACCAGCTGGTCTAGTAAAAGCTGTTACCTTTCCTTTTGCAACCAGGCTTTGTTCCTGCTTCTCTTCACTGACTATGTATATGCTCAGGGTCTGGAGACCTGCATAGGCTGTGGCCTGACCAACAGTGGACACCTGGTGTAGACAGTCTCAGTAGGACCATCGTTGTTCTCAGCTTGAGGTGGCTAACACAACACATGCAGTCACCTCACAGCACACTGCCTACCTTCTGTCCTGGCATCCCAGGCAGACCTGGAGCCCCTCTGTCCCCCTGTGACCCGGGGGTGCCGGCGTTGCCACGAATGCCCTGGATGCCCTGAGCTCCTGGAGGGCCTGGGGCCCCTGGCTCACCCTGTTGAGTGAATCACAAGGAATTTGGCTCTTAGATGGGATTAACTTCCCTCTCCCACCCCTCCCATCCCTGCCAAAGGTCCTGGAGAAAGCATGGGGTGTATTCTTGAAGTTACATGATGAGTACACAGAATTGGGGCCACCTCCTCCAGCCCAAGTCCATAAGGGACATCCTAGGGCTGCAGAAAGGGCTGTGCCATGGTTTTCTACACGAGGAGCCCTTACGAGCAGACCTTCAGAGCTCTGCATTGAATTCAAACCCTGCAGACCTGCAACAGCCCAAGGCATTGCAGAAACCCATCTCTGCTGAGACCACAATTCCCTGGATGTTTTCACAGCCATATTTATCTTCTGGACCTCACCTGCTTTGAAACAGCCCTTTGGAGGACATAGAGCACTGCCTCTGTCCCATACCCATACGATGGTGTCCCCATCTTCCCAGGCTGGGACTGGTTTTGGTGCTTTATCTTTGCAGTCCCAGCCAGCTCTGTAGCTCCACACCCAGTGGTGGAAAGATCAGGCAGGACTACAATGAACAAGCCCCAGACAAAACAAGTGAGGTCCTATCTAGGAGAGAAGAAAGGCTTACCTTAAATCCAGGTGGCCCAGCCTGACCAACAGGGCCTCTGAACCCAATTCCTGGTTCTCCCTGTGAAGAGAAGGTCATGATAAATCAAGATCACTCCTTCCAGTGTAAGCCCATCAAAATGAGAGCTTGCTTCATGCTGCTCCTTGGACAACCAGCTTGTCCAACAGTCCCCCGGTGTTGATCCTACACTGAGGGTTTCTACAGAGCCCTCACTGACCATCACCTCTCTAGATGGTGGGAAGTCTTATCTGATCTGGTGAGACAAAGCTGCTGAGAGCATTTAAACAGCTTTAGAAAAGAGGGAGTTTTGTTGCAGGAGATGGTGTCAGAGGACTCTGGGCGAGACTCATATATTCTGACATTACTCATTTATAAGGTAGCTGTCCTGTCCGTGTGAGCCATTTGGAGTCCCCCCCTAGTTAACAGAGAGACGCTGGGTCCCCAGCGAGTGACTGGCCACATTGAGCCCACATCTCAGGAGGTTACCTGGACATTTCCCCTCAAGAAGGGGAGGTTAGGTATGGCAAAAGGAGGAGGGAAAGCAGGAGGCAAGGTCTCACAGTGTAAGAAGAGACACCCCGACTGTGGTACCAACGTTGCTCTTTACCTTTTGACCATTTTCACCTCTGTCTCCTTTGGCACCCTATGAAACAAAAAGAGAGTTACCAAGCCTGTGCAAGAGGTCATGTGAAATACCACCTCAGTGCAACCCTGAGCAAGAGCAAAGGCTTCCAGTTGTGCTCATAGCCTACATGCTAAAAGAACATGGAGCAACTGCCCCTCTGACCTCCACCTCTTTTCCCCAGAGGAGGTGGGCAGTGGCTGCGTGACCGGGGAAGAGCCAAATGCCCTAACACAGACCCACAGTGCTCCCAGGAAGGAGGTGGAGTGCTGGGCTGACCCAGTAGATTTTGACTTTCCTATGGCAATCTCGTGTGCTGGATTCAGGCCACTTAGCTGGTAACGCTGTCCTGCTCCAGCTGCCGATACCGACTCCACAGCTCACCTTTTCTCCAGGCTCCCCCATCTCTCCAGGCTGTCCCTGCAAGACAAAAACCATCCACCCTCCAGCCACCTCCTCTCCCTCCCTCCCTCCCTCCCTCCCTTCTCATGCCTGTCCCCAGGATGCTGCCCCTACACTCTACACGGCTTTATAAACAGTGGCTCATGCAAAGTACCCCTTCCCCATTGGGCTGTGCCTTTTAACCTTGCCTTGTCTGCCTTTCTGCTGAATATCTGAGTCCCACCACCCCCGATCTGCCACTTGGTCCATATAAGCCTTTGCTGCCAAAAGTGTTCATGAAATGGTGTTTTGTGTGGCCCTTCTTCCATCCCTGTCCTTGTGCCAGGGCTGGTTTTGGCTTGTCTGTCACCTGGTTCAGTTCACTGATCCAGCAGAAGATGAACATCAGGAAAACCCCCAGAATTTTTGCATTTACTCCTGAGTGCGTGGCAGATGCACGTTAACCTTGATGGAAGGGCGGGAACTGAAACTTTTATCACGGATAAAGGTGGGACTGTGGCAATCCCAATTTACATCGACACAGTCTCCCATAGACCCTGAATGTCCTCTCCACCAGCGTGTCCCCAGCTGCCTCTCCCCTTCCAGACCCTCTTAGCATATCACTACCTTTTCTCCTTTGTCTCCACGGACTCCCGGAGCTCCCATTTCTCCCTGGAAAACAACAGGCAACCCCTTCAATTGCAAACATGCATTGCCACGAGGAATGTTTCCTTCCCTCTTTGGACCAGGTGTGTGCTGCCCTCGTTCCTGCATCAGCTTTTGGCAAACATCTATGGAGGAACCCCTCCGTACCATCACTTGCATTCCCAGACCAGACTGGGGATGTCCCTGACCCCGTCCCTTCCATCCTGTGCAGTGGAAATGCAGAGAGAGAAAACATAAATTGCAGAGTAAGGGCCACGTATGAGTAGTAAGCTGAGGGTCTCCCTGCCCCAGGACACTGCAGACATTAAAGAATGCCATAAGTTTGAGGGAGAGAGGAGCAGTCCACAGAGAACAAAACTATTGAGGATCCCCAAAACACAAAAACCTTGTTTGGATCAGCTGCGAGAGGTTCAAGCCTGGAATCTCTGCTCATTACTAATGACCAAAACCTGTTGATTGCTACCTCTTGAACCTACTAGCCTGGCCAATTTTCACCAGTGATCCCTCAGCCTCCAAATGAGATTGCTCTGGGAGATGGATCACTATCCTGGTGACCCCCAGGTGCCGTTGGGTACCTGCATTAAAAGATGGAACAAAAGCACTGACCTTTTGGCTATGGGAGGGTGGATCTGCTGGGCCAGTTTCCTCCTTCTGTAAGAAAAAAAAATGCACGTACAGAACAGGGTTGGGCTGTAGTGTGATGGGGGAAAGACCAGCTACGTCCTCACCACAGGCAGCTGCAATGCGTACAACGTGAAGACTGTACCTTAATTCTCCTCCGGTGATGAGGGCCTGGGTAAGCCTTGAATCAAAAAAAGAAAAGAGGAAAGTGTGAGAGCAGCTGGAGAAACTTTTCACCCTTGAGCCATGGAAAAGACATCTCTGAGGAGCAAGATGTTAGGCAGCAAGTGGGGGCACTGGAGGCATCTCACAGGGAAGCTGTGTGTTACCAGGGATCAGAAGAACCCAACTGAAGGGCTCCTGGTTGGATATGGAGTGGCCTCCAGGTTCCTTCTGATCTCCTGCAGCCCGGATGGGACATCTGAGAGCTGGTGTTGCCCATTGCATATGGGCTGCCAGGGTTTGTGAACCAAAAGATGCCCCAGTACCGGGCTTTTGGCAGATGTCCCACCTTAACCCTTTAAAGAAGGTTATAAGAAGAGTCGCGTTTTCTCCTGGTGTGGATGAGCTCAGCTCAGCGCTGCCATTCCTCCTGGGAATGCAGAGCGAGGCTCACTCACCACTTTTCAAGAAATTCATTCAAACTGAATGAATCTGTTCATTCAGTTTGAAAATCTGAAATCTGTTGTTCAGAATTTTTCATCCTTAACTCCTGGAAATAGGTCTTTCTCTATTAAATTTTGTAAAAGTCAACTCTTTGCACTTTCTGGCATATTGTGTTAAAGTTGGTAATGTAATTATGCAGGTATGTCAGAGATGTTTGTGTTTATAAACACATACATATATTTACACATTTACATGCACATACAAGTATCTTCTATACTCTCAGGACACAAAACACCCTTCAGCTATGCTGCTTTCCCCAGGAACCAGGTTAACATGTTCCCTCATTGATTAAGTTTGATTTTCCCCACTTCTGTTTTCCGAGCGTTACATTTCCCTTGCCAGATACAGGGAGAACAATCTGCTCTGCCAAGAAAACCAGCTTTTTCTGCAGCTGTTTCTTGCTTTATTTATTAATATTTACCACTAACCTTTCATCACCCCCTCTACAGTCATTGTGACTTTACACAAGTAAGAGGAGGCAAGTGGGGTTCCCCTTGTGTCCATGGGCTTGAAGACACCCTTGTGTGGGGTCTTCACTCACCGTGGATCCAGATGGAGATTTCCGAGCTCCTGGGGCACCAGGGGGATGAACCTGTGATGGAGCCAACAAGGAAGGGTCACCGCTTCCTCCTGGATCACACCGGTGGCTCTGCTCCTGCACAGAGGCCGTCCCGAAGCTGCCGCGGTGAAACTGGGTCTTTACTGTGTGTCTCTGGTGCTCAGCAGATCTCCTGGCTCTAATGTGCCTTGGGAGCGCAGAACCGGCGCCTAAATTCACATTTTCCTGTGGGAAGGGAAACAGTATCCTGCTGAGCACCTAATATTATATATATATATATATATTTATGATGATGATGATAATAATAACAACAACAAAAACAATAAAAATATTAACATATAATAATATATTATATATTATTTAGCACTGTGCAATTAATTTACTGCTATTTCAAAGAAATAAAACCCACCTATAATATTGCAGCTTTGAACTTTAAATCCCTCCCTGCACCAGCAATGCCTGAGTAACACTCCTGCTACGCAATTAATGTCCCCAGTGTATCCGATTGGAATAAGGCAACTATTAATGCCTATTAATGGCTACATGTGAATCTGCCACTTGGTGATGTTTGCAGTGCTCATGATTTTGGCTGATATATATTTAAGGCAAACACAGTAAAGCTTGTACAAATAGTTACTGGCTTATAAATTGTTTGTTCTTTTCCATCTTAGCAATGGTATATTATCAACTTGCCGTTGTAAAAAATATAATATTCCTAGATGCTGAATATCTCAGTGTGCAGCAATTATTCCCTGAACCACACAGTGGAAGCACTGCAGTGTAGCTTTGGTGAATATTTTGATATGAAAGCAGAAGAGCGGTGAATTTATTTATAATGAGAAAAAGTTGGGCACCTCCTTGCACCCAAACCCCGACCCTGAGACCTGCTGGGAGCACATGAAGGAGAGGGAAAAATCAGGATGGGGTGCAGTTATTTAGCGCTATTGCCACATTTTGTGTTGCAGCAACAAAGATCCGGATGCATTTCAATTAATTTCACCTAGAAGTATGAGTCGAGACTTTTAGATGGTTGAAGTTAAGGGAAAGTAAATCCTAAATGAAGGACTTCCAAGAAACGCTGGTTAGTCCAGCCCTGGACATGACGCTGTCAGGTTTGCAGGGATGATAGTCCAGTTTTGCTGGGTTTTAACCAGCTGGATGCTAATTTCACCTGGTGGCTAACGAACCCAGGAAGTTTCTGACTCACCAAAATACATAAGGGTTAAAAAACGAATTCTTTTGGTCCAATTAAAATTGGAATTCTTTGCTGAAAGATGACAAGGATGACAGAATAAAGAATAAAAGACAGGTCAGTGATGTGTTGGCACAGATTGTTTAGGGGAGTGCCCATCTTGGGTGGTTTTTGTGGAACCAAGTAGAGAAACATCTCCCAGGCTTTCGCAGAGATGACCCGGGTGGGTCAGATGGCACCAATCTGATGAGACCACGTGGACATTCCTGTCCATCCTGCACTGGGTCACAGCTCATTTGCGTGAGGACCGGCCATAAAACACCGCAGCTCTTTAGCACAGGTCCACGTTCCACTGGCAGACGTGCGAATAGCGTCACAAGGCAGCGGCGATGCAAGCCCATGGGTTGCCAAGACCTTGGCGAGGTTTGGAAGGCCGCTGGTATGCATGCGATCTCATAAAGCTGCCATTTACTGGGGGTGGTGGGAAATTGCAGGGGGTAATAACTCTCCTTCATTCTGTAATTCCTCCGCAATTTTAGCAGTTTCCTGCTCTGAGATGCCAGCAATAAGGCACCTCAAAGGAAAGCAGAGACGCTGCTCTTTCTAAAGAAATGATTTACTGATGGTAGGTGGCAGCGAAAAAAAGAAAGGAAAAGGGAAAAAGGAGAAAAGGAGGAAAGGAATAGATAAAACTAGGACAGGGAAGAGAAAAATGGAAATAAAAGGGGGAGCAAAAAAAAAAAAATCCTGCAAAGAAAGAGGTACAGGAAAGAGAGAAATAGAAAAGGCCAAAGAGATATTAGGTAAGAAAATTAAGTGACTATAGATTTATCCGCACGAAGACAACCAGGGGCATTTACCGGAATTAACTCTGAAAATGAGTAAGCTTAACTGCAGGGGAACTGGGAGATGGAGGAGGCAGGAACTGGCTGGTATGGTCCCGTAACACCAAAGAAGTGGCTCATCCATGGAAGGAGTAACCGGCCACCGCTTCTTGCACGCGCACGTGTACCTGGGCTCATCCTGCCTCTTTTTATCAGTTAATTTGCTTCCCCCATTAACTCCTGACAGCCAGAAATTGCACCTCTGAGATGAAGCTCTCGGGCTATTACAGGCTGATTCTCTCCAAGGCCCCATGAACCTTTTAACAGGTAAAATTTGTGATTACAGCTGCTGCTGATGGGAAAACAGCCGGCTCTATTTCACTCCCTCTGCATTGCCCTCCGCTGAGCTCAGCTCGGCTGCGGGATGGGAGGACGCAGGAGCTGCGGGGAGAGAGGGGCTGCTGCTGTTTCCCTGCCTTTGGACCACAATTTTTCCTCCTCCCGAGGAGGAAAATGGAGGAAAACACCCTTGGGGTGCAGATACCATTGTGTCGGGGGGAGGGGGTGGTGGTGGTGTTGAAGTGCCCTAAAAAACCCACTTGTGGCAGCTGTTCCACTTTTACCAACATCCCTACCAAAATGGGGCTCATCGGACGTGAGCGAGCAGGAAAGGTAGGGCTATCTGCCCATCTTTCAAACAGCTCTTCATGAGATGGGGAATCCTCTGGGCTGGGATTCAGAAAAAGGCGTTTGGCAACGCCGGGTTACAGGATTACACCCACGATTATTGCCAAACACCCGGATGCAGCATCGCCGTCGCATGGCACCGTCATTGCGCATACTAACGCATAGGGCTCTTGAACATCAGCCCCAACAGGGCAGGAGATCATCTCTATAAACCTAAAGTGAAAAATTTCGCCCCCTCCCTCACCCCCAGCCCCCTGTGCTCTGGTCCTGGTAACTCAGGCAGCGACAGACGGGGAATCGCTGCCTTGTCCCATCTCTCTACAGCCCACTCCTGGGGTTAATCAGCTTGAGCTCTGAGTTCTCATTTGAATTATAAGTCTTCGGCTTCCTCCCTCCAGCTCTCCTCCTGCCTTTCACTGCAAGATTAAACAGCCCTTTAATATTCGGTATCTCCTCCCTGCGAAAAATCTTCCATGCAGAAATCAAGTCAACTCCAGCACCCTGAGTTCGGCTAAAAAATATCCAGGTTTAGGTCTCTTGTGAGAAACTAGCCTGCAGCCACCTGCAAATCAGCTTTGTGGCTCTGCTCTGAGCTTCCCATGAGGCTTAAAAAAAAAAAAAAAAGTGGCATCCCAGACAGGACACAGAGATTGCTTTTTTTCCTTGGGATGTGTAGATTAAATGAATTAATGTAATGGACATGGACCTGTTGGAGCAGGGCCAGAAGAGGCCACGAAGATGCTCCAAGGGCTGAAGCCCCTCTGCTGGGAGGACAGGCTGAGAGAGTTGGGGGTGTTCAAACTGGAGAAGAGAAGGCTCCGGGGAGACCTCAGAGCCCTCTCCAGTGCCTAAAGGGGCTCCAGGAGAGCTGGGGAGGGACTCTGGATCAGGGAGGGGAGTGATAGAACGAGGGGGAATGGTTTTAAACTGAAAGAGGGAGATTTAGACTAGATATCAGGAACAAATTTTTCCCTGTGAGGGTGGTGAGCCCCTGGCGCAGGTTGCCCTGAGAAGCTGTGGCTGCCCCATCCCTGGAGGTGTCCAAGGCCAGGTTGGACGGGGCTCGGAGCAACCTGGGCTGGGGGGAGGTGTCCCTGCCCAGGGCAGGGGGGTGGACTCGATGGCCTTTAAGGTCCCTTCCCACCCAAACCATTCAACAATTCTATGAATTCTTCACACCCCTGGTGACTGAGGACAGTTCTTCTTTCTGCCCAAACATCACATTTGGCATGGCCACACGGTCCCTTTTCCTTCCCTGTGCCATGAACACAGTGTCCGGGCACATGGATGCACTCATCTCCCAGACATCAAACAAACAGTGGTCACTCCCATTTCATTGAGGAAGAAGATGCTGTGTTTGGGGTGGGTGTGGTTTATTAAATGACTCCACACAGGGGCACACGTGAAGCCTTGAGGTGTCTGCTCACAAAGAGCATCCAGCATGGTGCAAATGGAGCCACAGACTCGGGACTCCCCCAGTTTCATGGTCTCCAGGTGCAGGTCCATCGGGACTGAGCTTTACCCGCTTTCAAGAACAGGACACCAAAAAGCTCCCACCTCAGCCAGCATCATGCAGGCCAACCCCACAAGGAATGAGGGGGTTTGGGGTCCATCCTCTGTGCTTCCAGGTCTCTCTCCAGTTTAAGCATGCCCAATAAAGGGAAACAGTGCATCCAGGAGGAGAAACAAAGCTGATGGATGCTCGTGGCACAGGCCACTGTCTCCGGAGTTGCAGGTTACGCACATACACGCGTGTGTTTGTGCTGGGAGCCCTCTCGTGGTTGCTGCAACAAAGATTGTTCCAGCTTCGTGATTCAGCGGGGTGTTCATTTGCACAGCCAGCCGGGAGACGGCTAAAGCCATGGGAGCAGAAGCAAGTGTTCAGCAGATTATTTAAATCAGAGCAAGATTTTCTCCAACAGGGTCTCTGAGCTATCCCTCCCTTGCTATTCCTAGAAATATCCTTGCTAACACTGTTCCTAGCAGTAACTGTGCCTGTAGCTGCAAGCAAACATCCACAGGATTTATTTTTTGTTTCACTTTTTAAGGCTGTGGGCACCCCGTCTCCGAGTATTTTCAAAAAGAGCATTCCCCCCACCACACAGGAGCACATCAGTATGCAAAGGTGTGGAAACAGCACTGGAGGAATGCATTTTCCCTCTCTCCATCCCTTGGGCTGGTGTCACTCAATGTGTTGTGTTGGGGTGGGGTCTCCCAGCCGGACTGGACTCTGCACTTCTGGTTACAATGATGTTCAAACTGGAGGGTGCTGGGTTTGGTACATGGCAGTGAAGCATGGTTTGAGTCCTCAGAAGAAAATGCATGCCCAGGACGGCAGAAAAAAAAAAAAAAGAGTGAAATGGGATGTTAGGGCTCAGACAACCACACTGCAGCAACACCACAACTTCTTGCCCAGCAGCTGAGCTGTGATAACTGCTGCTACCAGCCTGGATGCACCCTCCAACTTTGCTGAAAATGATATAAAGTGTCTTAGAGGGTACATACACACGTGCTTTTAAAGCAGTTCTAACTCCTGGCTATGGAAGAAACCTCTACTTTGCTACTGTCCTTCAGCTGAAGTGCAGTAAGAACCACTTCAACATTTTAAGAGACAGACCTTGAAGGAAGAAGTTAGGTGGGTCACCCTGCATCATGTTTCCTCTGGGACAGGCACCTTGGCTCACCTCATCCACAAAGGCTTGTTAAATTACAATTTGCTCTTGTCCTTAAAAAGGAGAAAGTCCCCAAATTCCTCCTCAGACCCCCAAATCCTCCTCTTTTAGGGAGTCAGACTCTGCACTCCAGAGCTGGGCTCAGGAGGATGCATACCAGGGTCTAAAAGACAAACACTGTGCAGGGGAACCTGAGGGTCTGTGGACTATTTTGAGACATCTGTGAAAAGTAAGAGGAAAAGGAAATATCTTGTTGGGGGCATATCTTAAACTCACCGTCTGGGGTCTGCGTTGTCCCTGGAGTATCACAAGTCTGATTAAAAAAAGTATTGAGACTCATTTCCTATTCAATCAACCAAGCCCCAAAGAACAGGATGGATGCTGAGGCCAGATGGATTCAGATTAGGAAAAGTTTGTCCTTTTTTCCCCCAACAAAGTGGATAATTAACCAACAAAACATTTGTCAAGGGCTCTGGGGGGTTCCCACTTCCCCGCCTGTATGCAGAGGACAAGGCTGGCCACCAGCCTCCTGCCCAGGTCCCATGTCCGAGCAGTGGTGTCCTCTGGGGCTGTGGGGGGGGAGCTGCCCCAGGACTCAGAGCACCGGGTTAGAGATGTGCACCCCAATCCCTTCCAGTCTATCACTTATCTCCATACTGTTCTACTGCCCAGCACTGCTGGGGAAGACATACGTGGCTGGTGTCCTGCTGTGGTTGTCCTTCCACCCTCTCCTCCAAGGACTTGAGAGGCTCCATGGACTGGTTTCCTTGCAGACCATCTCCTGGGTGCGGTGGGGGCACAGCCAAGCTCTGCAGAGGGTGGTAGATGAGCGACAACACAATCTTAATACTTACCAGAGTGGAAGGTGGAAAGGAAGACCCTTTTCTGGGCTCTGACACTGATTCACGCAGACAACCTTACCCTTTCTCTAATTTAGCTTTTCACTTCAGTAAAATAGGGGCACAACTCAGGAATTGCAAGGATTTGCCCAATCAAGCTTTGAGAAATGTAATCACTTTGCATCTATTAAATCAGCACAAATGGAAAAGTAGTTAAAAGTCACTGAACAGGAATTTACATACACTGCTGAGAGAAGCGTTTGTCCCTCTTGAGTCTCTCTCCTTCCTTCCTTCCTCAGATGTTTTCTCCAAGGACTCAGGAGGGTTTCCTCGGCGCTGGTATTCAGGTTCAGAACCACCAGCAGATGGACCCTGTGGAGATAAAAGAAAGTTACTGCTTTCTGTAAGTCAAGACGTCATCCACAATACACTGCTTTATCAACTCTGCCATTTATTCGACAGCGTGCTCAGAGACAGCAAGACAAGGCTGGAAAACCAAGGGGCCAAGATCTCTTTTGCTCCTTTCTTGGGAAGTGCCAACAAGGGCGGGCTGGGGCAGACTGCAACGATCCCTGGTGGGTTGGAGGGCTGCTTTGACACCTTCACTCCCAACTCTCTTGTTGGAATCCAGCCTAGACAGGCTGGTCCACATGAGCAGAGAGGTCTCCAACCCTTTCTGCCAGATCAGGTTGCACTCCCAAAGCCCAACAGAGACAGATTTGGTGTCTCTGTACCTCAAATCCCAGCACTGCTGGCCCCAGGGTTGCTGGCGCAACATCCAGTTTGGGTCTTTTGGTGCAAACACATCTACAAGTGAGCACTTCATCCTCTTTCAGGCCCTTTTCATTGCAAAAATGCTATCATCCAGGTTGCAATGATCTGGAAAAGCAGCATGTCTCACCTGAGATCACAGCAGGAGCCTGGAGCTGAGAGGGGATAAGCCTGTCTTATCCTGTCTAAGTGCCTGAGCAACTGGGTCATCACTGAATCACAGAGGAAGACAAAATCATCAGGAGCTGGCTCCAAACATCCCCACAGATTTTGTGCTCCAGTTAGAGATGCCTCCTACCAGTGACCAACAAGGGTTTATGGAGAGTGAGTCACTTCTCAGCTGCTAAAGAGAGGACTAGAAAAGCCCCGCCGCAGCTGCAGGCACTGTTTCCTGGACTATCTCTTATCAGGACCGTATAGTACAGGCAAATTATGATCCATGACTCCTCCAGCAGCTATGACAGGCGACCTGGATACAGCCCTCTGATGTTATTCCTGGAGATGTGCTGTACCACATTGGAACTTGGGTCCAGTATGGAGATTAAGCCTTAACATTGCTAATAAATTCCTAATTCCCGTAACCACAAACTATCTGTTACTTGCAATTGCAAAGGACGCAGGTGACTAAATTATCTCCAGCAATTAGCCTGGTTGCTCAAGCAAACGAAGGCTGTGGAATCATGTGGACTCCTCTCTTGGGCAATCTCAATTCAACCTGACAGCAGGATTGGATCCATCCCTGCCGGGGCAGGAGAGATACACCTAGATTACAGCCTCCAAGTGAGGAGGAGAATTTGCAGGGCAAGTTCAACAGATAACCAGCACGGGCATGGTTTGAAATCGGCCCAATCTGTGCTGTTTTTTTGCTCAGAGGACAAGAAGGAGTTGTGGTTGGGTGGAAAGGGAGGGAGGATGAGGATCGGCAGGAGGCATCACTGGAGCATGGACTTGGAGCTCACAGGCAGCCAGTACCCGGTCGATGTGCAATCTCTTAATATTATTGCTGCAGCAGACCAGGTGGAGAGGAGCACAGATCTACTTAACTACATTTCATCTGCTCTGCTGATTATTTGCACCTTAGGGAGTCCTCCAGACACTGGCACCCTAAACTGAGCCTCCACCTCCAGGCTCTGTGCTTCTTCTGTCACCTCAGTGCTGGCCAGGGCATCTGGAGAAGTATCAAACATGAGTGAATCCTGCAACATCAAAAAAAGTGGGTTATTGTGGTGATGACAAACCTGAGCTCCCAGGATCCACACATGCGATGCGCTGGATCCTGATGGGTTATTTCTGCCCACTACCCCATCCCCCCAGCATGCTCTGTCCCACCTGGTGGCCTTTTTGAACCAGGATGGAGTGAGTAGTCAGCAATTCCCTGCTGGCCGCCTCCAAGCCTTCCTTCTAAGCTAGTCCTACCTCCCTGGGATTCCCACTTGCTTTTTGGGCTCCCCTCATGATTGCTTCTCATGCTTTCAGCTGCTTTGCTCCCCTCGCACACCCACCACTCCAACAACCCCCAGCCCTCAAAGGGCACAAGGAGGCTAATGGCTTTGGAGGATGGCTTCTAGCTACCTCCATCAACAAGGGTTGAGAGATTCCTTTATTTCCACTGAATAAAGAGTGCTTTGCGATCCCATCAGTTTAGCCAAGATCCAAGATCCTGGTGTGAGCCATCAGCCTCTTCCAGCTTAACTGCATCTTACAGTGGCTGCAAGTCACCATAACCTGCTTGATGAGAGAGGTGACCCTGAAGCCTTCAGTGATTCATGTTTGTCTCTCTCTCATTTCCTTCCAGGTCTGTCTGCCCCTTGAGGATGACAGATGACAATACTCACGCCGTGCTTGGTAGCACGCAGAGCTGCCTGCTTTCTCCTGCAGGCCTTGCTTGTCCTAGAGCCACCCAGCTGCTGCACTAGCCCATCCAGCCCGTCCCTCAGGAGCGCATTGGAGAGGTCCTTCAGCAGTGCCAGCTGCAACCAGTGGAGACCATTAAGGCAGTAGCTCAGTACCACCCTCCTGTTCCCAGCACATGACAGTGCAAGTGCAACCACCTTGAAACAACGACCAATGCATTTCCAGTGGGGTTTAGAGGGCACCAGGTGAAGCGATGTGTCCCGACAGCCAAAGGCTGATTTACATACAGGTGTCTATTGATTGGACATCTAGGAGCTGATCGATCGTGCTTATGTGGTGGCTTTTCCCATCCTAAATAAAACCTTTACATTTGATCAGATCAGTCAGTCCCTCACCTCCCTTGGTCACATCTCCAGAGCTTACAGAAAGGAGCTGAAGGTAACAAGCACAACTCTAAGTACCTGCCTGGTAGATACTAAGAGCTGAGCCTCATCACACTTCATGAGCTTGATGGCAACCTTGAGAGGGGAGAGGGAGGCCACCAGTCTAGCACTGCTGTGTTGCATGGTGATTATTCACTATTATTTCGGTTATGAGCTAAGGAACAACCCGAACTGGACTTTGCACTAAACAGGATGCATGGCCAGAGCACCCAGAGGGCTGTGTGGGTCTTCTCCTGCTGGCTGTGCAGACCCAGTGCTGAAGTACAAGCCAAACCAGGTGGTAGCACCGAGCTCTGAATGGGTATTTGCCGAGCCTCAATGTCACATGGGCCTCAAATCCACCATCCACCCCATAACACAGCAGCAGAACAGCTGTCCAAGAAGCATTTAAATATATATGGTAAGCCGTAAAAGCAAATGTAGTAATCTTGCCTTCTTGTGAGTGCCAGCGCCGGATCTGGGGGAGCACACATCAACTCCAGAAGGCCAGAAGGATTAGATTACAGAATCATAGAATGGTTAGAGTTGGAAAGGACCTTAAAGATCACCTAGTTCCACCCCCACTGCCCTGGGCAGGGACACCTCCCACCAGCCCAGGTTGCTCCAAGTCCCGTCCAACCTGGCCTTGAACACCTCCAGGGATGAGGCATCTACATGCAAAAGTTTTATTACAATCATCTTGTCTGAAGGATGGTCAAAGCATTACCTACCTTGATACCATTTGCTTCAAAAAGCCTCTCCAGATCCTGCAAGAGGAAAGAAGGGTCAGAACTCCTCCTCCTCTCTCCTCCAGCCCAGGAAGCTGGTCCTGTGGGTGGCTGATGGCTGAGCCTGGGGGCACACACTGGGTCCCCTCTGCCATCCCAACCCCAGATGGAGAGGGAGGCATTTCCAACATTAACACGCTCTGTAATTTTTATTTTATTTACCTTCATTTCCACTCCTTTGCCTGGTGGACCTGGTTCTCCCTTCAGATGAACAAGAACAAGTCATTAATTAAGTCATTATTCCGATTAGCAGCAAGAAGAGGAGCTCTGAGGAGGGGTGAGAGTCACATCTCTGGCCCTCACTCTGCTACCAGCCCATGCTGTGACCCCAGACAAATCCCCGTCGGGTCAGACAGGGGGTTTGAATCTGACCCTAATCAATGAGGTCCTTCACTCCTCCATTGGACACAGCTGCTGGCTGCATTTCATAGGGTAGGCCTGGACCAGAGCCAGACATGAGCATTATCAAAGTGAGGATTCAACCAGAGCTTTGCACCATCCCCTTCTCTATTTCTTGGCCATGCACGACGTGTAAAAAAGCAAAGTTTTTTGAGGCCCCTTAATGTTAACAATGCTGTGGCAGCTGTGCAGAGGTAGCAGCAAGGAGGAGGATGGCCAAGGTGCCCCCATGGTTGGCCATCCCTTCTGGAGGTGGCTGTGGAGCTGGTGGCCCTCCCTACTGCCACATGCGGTCCGGGTCAAATATCTCCAACGGGTTGGACTCCCAACAGCAAGGCACAGATGGGCTGTCCATCTCTCCTTGCCCGGCATGGCGATGCTCTCCAGGTGAGTATTCCTGGGTCCCTGCCACAGATGAAACTACAGATGAGCTGCAGCGGCTTGGGAAGTCCAGCACTGGGGTGAGGAACATCTACTGAGGTGGGGGCTGACCTGCCTCTCTGATGGGCTTCATTTCACTGAAATCTGGTTTCTGTATTGACAGATTCCGGTGGAATGAAGGGCACCAGGAAGGCCCCAACAGCGCTGCCTCTCTACGCCAAGGTGTGCCAGGGAGAAGGAGCTGCAATGCAGGGGGTGCACTGGCTGAACTGGGTACGTCTGAGGCACAGGCCGTGCAAGTCACCCGGAGAAGTCCTTGCCTTTTCAAAGACCTGGATCTCATGCCAATCAGGAGATCTACCTGTACCCGCTGATGCTGCTTTCTGCAGCATTTTCCTCTCCATTAAGTGAAGGAGTTGGTCCCACCTCTAAAGATCTCTAGATGTGCGTGGTATCAGAAGCCATTTCTCCTTCCACCCCTTTCTGATATGCTTTTCAACTTGCAGGAGGAAGGAAAGGAAGGAAACATCCCTGATCATTTTAGAAATTTATCCCACCCAACTCCTGAATGACATCTTCATACCTAAATGTTGTGTATCTGCTTAATTGAGTTGTAGGACTACAGCATCATTGTGACCACAAGTCTATAAGCCTATCTCAGAAACTCGGCTTTGAAAGCCCAAACTTTTTGGGGGTCAGAAGAGATCTGAGATGGGTGCTCTTCCCCTCTGGCCAGCCCAACACAATGGCACCAACACAAAGATGCCTCCATGCATTCAGGACATACCTTTGGGCCTGGAGGACCTCGTTCACCTTTCAAGCCATCCTTCCCGCAATCCCCCTGTAAGCCAGCAGGAATATGTTAGTTCATTGTCCCCTGTAACATTCCCAGTGGAGATGATGGTTTCATCATGCATTGTGGCATTTCTCACGTGCTGACCCATGCTGGCCCAGGCTAACAACTTATTTTCCAGATGCACAACCTAGTTTTCTTGTAACAGTCTCACTGATTCACATAATTAAGTTAAATTTGGAGGAGCTCTGCTCTTCACTTGAAACATGCTGCTTCTGGGTCAGACCTAAAGATGGGCTTTTGGGTTCCTGAGAGCTTTTTGCTTTTCCTTTTTCCCATGAACCCCACCTGGGCTAATAAGGGTATTACCTCTCCTTGAAAACCAAATTTTGCCTCTGTTTCCCTGCCATCACAGCTTGGCTGATGAAGCAACAGCATTTCTTTAGTAAAGCCTGGGACTGGATGCTTTAAGTGGGGTTCAGGGAGGCAACAGACCCACGGTGATAATGCTTGCAGCTCCTGTTCTCACACAGTCCGTCATGTGCCTTGCCTGTGACTCAGGACTCAGGAGTCCTGCAGGTAAATCAGAAAACTGGCAGGGCAAGTCCAGGTCTGCCTGCAAAGGACCCATCTAGGTATACACTCTGCACCTCCCTGGATGAGCCTTTTCTCCCAGCACAGCAAAATGTAGTAGAAATCGATGCTGTTGCTGATCTGCCTCCTCCACGTCTGCCTCATGTCCCTCCCTGTCTCCAGCTGCGAGGTGCACAAAATAAATGGTCAACTCACAAACCTTTTTTAAACTGAAGGTGGGGGAGAAGTCAATTAAATACATTTTTCATCTTATTGGGCTCTCTGATGACTCAGATTACACCATGACTCCACCTCTGTTCCTGCACTGGGTTGGATCTCGTGCTGTATGCGGCACGTTGGTCTGCACGCAGCCAAAGGTGCATATCTTGGCCATTTGCTTTGCTAAACTACTTGGGTAGCCCTCAGATAGGATTTAGGCAGATTGGCATGAAGTCACGAGGGCCTCAGTAATATTGTCAGTGATCATTTTCACAGGACTGAAAAAAGGATGGAATGAATCCGTCTCTGCTCTTTCCTATCACCGGAATTTCCACCTGTGCTGGATCTATGCTACTGCAATCCATCTGATTGGTGGCACTAAATAAAAGCTCTTCCAAACCTACCCACGATCAGAGCTATTGCTATAACAAGGAGCTTCTGTAATAGCTATAGGCTTGTTGGTCTGGACAAACTACTGGAGTTATCCAGCATCCAAGTCATCTTATTCCCTTTCAGCGGAGCAATCAGGCTCTCCTTGAACTTCAGGATCTGAAGGGATCCTTCTGATTTCTGGGCTGAACCGTTCACTCTAGTTTGCTCTGCAGAAACACGAAGACTTGGAAGGACAACTGAAACTCACCTTGCCTTGGCATGATCAACAATGATGCACTGCATTTGGAGCACCTTTGTCTTTGGAGGTGGGAAAAGCAAGAATTTGCTTAAGGAACTTCTGAGTTTTGGGCTACATTTGCAGACTTTGACTTATAAAAGTAATGAAGCGACAAAATACACAACACGTGCAAAATAATCACATATTCTCCTTCAACACACATCTCCAGCAAGGAGGAGATCTTACCTTGTCGCCTTTCAGGGCTATGGTGCTCTCCAGCGAAGACATCTGCAAAAGAAAGAAACCTTGCTCACAAAGTGAAGGGTGATGTCTTTGATACAAGCCCTCACCTCCACGTGCCTTTTATCCCAGTCAGCCCTTATCCATAGGCACAGAACCCGCTGCTGCCTCCCAAATCAGCCAACAACCTGAACCTCCTATGTTTGGACTCAAGCCAACAGGGAGCTGGTGCGGCATCTTTGCTCTCACGGGTAAGAGATTTAGGGTGGCTGTGATGTTGGTGTCAACACCTGCGTATCTAATGAAGGCCTTCTCAAAGGAAAATGGGCTCACAGAGACACCACTTCCCTGGTGCTCAGGACATCGCTTGCGTCCCTCTCTGACATGGGCATATAGTGGGATGTTTTAGTAGCCAGTTGGGTAAACTGCATGAGTGAGAATAAGCCTTTTGAACACTAAGAAGACCTGGCTGGGTGATGCAGCAAGATGGCTATGCATTAACAGAGAAGGATTTTGCCATACCCTGGGGCAATAAGGCTCTTCCCAGTTTTGAAAGGAACAATGAAAGGAATTTTGAATTGGTATGCCCATGTCCCACTCCCAAACACACCAGAGTCCAAGCAATGCAGAATATACAAGAGGCAAGTGAACAGGAGCCCCAGTAGATAATAACAACTGAAAATGGGGCTGGAGCCACAAAATGGGGTGGTTTCAAACAGCATGTTGGTAGAGTTGGGAGCAGAGAGCTGCTATATACGGAGAGAGGCATCACGGGAAGGCAATGACTCCTTGCTCCTGGCTTGTCCTGAGTTCCAGAGGCAGCAGAAACCACTGTCTTGTACAGGAATGATACTGCTGAAGATGGTCAGTAGCATTTTACCCACTTTGAAGGAGCCTTGTACTCAGATCTTGCCAATGCCTCATCCCTGGGAATGGAAGATAACGTCTAGCACAGCTCTCCAAAGAGGCTGTGGCTCCTGGTCCTAAGGCAGTCATTTAGTTTCGTACTGGGGTGGCTTTACCTCCACTGAAGCCACTGGAGTGAAAAAATGCCTCATCGCACATTCTTGTACTAAAACACCCTCCTGATCACCTAAACGACCTTTAAAAATCTCTTCCAGCCTTATTTTTGGTGAACCTGAGTTGGGTTTCTCTCTCTTAACCTGACACAACTTGGTGTTAGGCCTCTTATCCAAAGGAAAAGTCTAGGCAAAGGCACAAGAGAGTCCTGAGCACGAGTCGTTCCATGTGCCTAAACATCTTTCCTAGGAGGCATCCACCTCTCTGCCTTCACTATAGAAGGAGCCCAGATGCCTTGATTACACAACAGTTAGCGATTAAAGATATTGGATGGGTTCATAGCTAGGTGTTAGTCCTTTCTGTGTCACGGTCTTCTTGCACCATCAGTGACAAGCCATTTGGGAGGGATTCATGCATATATCTGTAGAGGAGCGAGATACACTGCTTTGCACCTTTGCTAAGGTTAGGAGGGAAATCCACCCTACAACACGCACTGTTGAAAGCAGTAAGTTCTGGCAACGTGTCCTCCACGGTACCCACGATTCATGATAAATCTCAATATATCCCTTCCCCGAACAAATGTGCAAGACAACAGAATTAGGTGTTACTTACAATGCTTCCAGGAGTCCCANAAAAATAGTCAGTGGTGCAATTCAACGTTTTAGCCCCCAAACAGACTTTCTCTCATGCAAGGTTATAAATGGGAATGTGCAAACCTACAGATTCGCCCTTGTCTCCCTTCTCTCCAGTGATTCCCTAGGAGGTGGAGAGAGAGGCAGGATGAGAACAAGCCGTGGTAGGGGATCTCAGCAGTCTCCCCTCTTCTTGCCAGCTCAGCATCCAACAGACTAACAAGCCCATCTTCGAGCAGCTGAGCTAATGAAATCTGGATTTCAACATCTCTCCTGTGGAGGAGTTCTCTGATGTTTAATAAGGGGTGAGATTATTAGCCTCTTCCTCAGTGGGTACGCTCGTTAGAGACTTTCCCACAGTCAGCTACTCAGTTTCACAAAGTTTGTAGCAACACCACGTCTTTGAGACCTCTGACAATGTAGCTGATCTTAGCCAGTGCTTTCCAAAGCTATTAGAGGGAGATCAGACAGATCTGCATCATTTTCCTTCCTTCCTCACCAGACTGAGACAGTATTAAGCGTTTCATTTCCAGCAGTGTGGGTCTGGGGAAGTTTTGTACACTCAGAACCCCCCAGTGCACAGTCCTGCTAATCCTGTGCTCGAGCTAATCAAACAAGACGGGAGAAACAGCCTTAATCCTCCCTTTGAAGAGGAGACCCCCCCTCCCCAGGAGAGAGCGAGGGAGCTTTCTATGCCTCGAAGGCTGTAAGGCAGAAAAAAAGATGATTGTTGCTTTGATTGGCATTGCACTATCCCAAGTTCTCCCCCTCTCCACTGCTCCTTCAGGGATTGACTTACATCGTTTCCAGGTTGCCCTGTATCGCCTTTTATCCCCCGCTCTCCTGGCCGTCCTGGGAGTCCAGGCGGCCCCTGCAAGAAAGGATTTGGAGATGCAATCAGAAATAGAGCACATCCAGAAGCTCAAAAAAGTAAAGCAAACAAACAAACAAACAAATGCTACCTCCCCCTGTGATTTTTCACCCAGGAAATAAATATTTGCACATGGATGTTTCTAAGTGGGGACTGTCACTGGGATGGAGAAGGAAGTCCTCTCCTCCTGCGCAGACCAGGGGTGCCTGGGCAGCAGCAGAGCAGCCTCCCCCAATGCCCCACAACTCACCTGGGCAGAAAATTATAATAACAGCAGTTATTACCCTGATTCCTCTCTCTCCTGGTTCTCCAGGGACACCAGTTTCTCCCTAAAAGAGAGTAGGAGCTTTTAAAAGCTTGCTTCCATCAGGTTGAACCTTCACTGAGGATACTAATTCTACTGCACTTACATCTGAAGGACCCAGTCTAGAAGAAGAGAACCGAGTCCACCTACCATTCCAATGGCTCTAAAGCAGGTAAGAGCTCCTCTTTGGCATTGTGTAACGCTTGGAAAGGCAGTACAAAGGCAGCCTTATGGTCTGAGATGTCTTAAATTAGGGGTGGTGTTTTAGAACAGTCCCATAAATGAAGGAAATGGGGCAGAAGGAGTAGGGTGACAGTAGAGAATTCATATTTAGGAAGAAAAAGAGGTTATTTCCACCCAACCCCACTATTATTTGTGGCAATCTCTTTTCTGCATCTGCTGCAGAGCATAAAGAACGACCTCCCAAAACCCCCACAGTTTAGTTCTTTTCTGGCCTTTCTTTTTCAGCCTTTAGATTTGGAAGATGAAACCAAAGCTAAAATAAGAGAAAGAAAAGCCAAGGGCAAGATGAAGGGGATTCTTTGTAATCTCATCTAAGACAGCAGGAAATAAAATGAGCGGGGGTCAGCTTCAAACCAGATCAAAGGGGTTGTTTATCCACCTGCTGCTGGACTAACCTGTGCAATGCCTTGCCCAGGGGGTTTGAGGATGTTAAAGGTTTAGGTGGCGTGACTAAATTCATGGCAGGGAAATCTACCAAGAGCTATCAAACCCATAAGACTTCACCTCTCACATAGAACATCCCGCTTTTGCATTGTTCCCAAGACTTCCCGGGAAGTTGGCCACTCTTGGAGATGAGATGCGGGGATGGGTAGACCTTCACTCTAACTCAGTGCAGCCCTTCTACACTGCTGTACCCAGACCTCCAGCTGGCAGTGAGCCTGCTGTGTTTGGTACCTGTGTAACTCTAGAAGATGTGGGGTCCCCACTGATTACCCTGGTCCCAGAGGTGCCTTTCTCCCCTGGTTCTCCCTACAACACAATGCAAAAGTGCTCGGTTATGTTTCCACCTGTGACCAAGTCCTTTTACCCTGATTTCCTACTCACGTTAAGAGGTCTTATTTTGAAATAAGGCTGAGAGAGTTGGGGGTGTTCAGCCTGGAGAAGAGAAGGCTCTGGGGAGACCTCAGACCCCTTCCAGTCCCTAAAGGGGCTCCAAGAGAGCTGGGGAGGGACCCTTGATCAGGGAGGGGAGCCATAGGACGAGGGGGAATGGTTTGACACTGGAAGAAGGTAGATTTAGACTAGATAATAGGAAGAAATTCTTTACTGTGAGGGTGGTGAGCCCCTGTTCCAGGCCGCCCAGAGAAGCTGTGGCTGCCCCATCCCTGGAGGCGTTCAAGGCCAGGTTGGACGGGGCTTGGAGCAACTTGGTCTAGTGGGAAGTGTCCCGGTCCATGGCAGGGGGGGTGGAACTAGATGATCTTTAAGGACCCTTAGAACTCTAACCATTCTATGATTCTATGAAATCACTGGTGGCTCTGAATTCAGGGCTCTTGGGCAGCAGTGCCTCAGGATCAGAAGCATGGCTGCTTCTTTTTTTTAAGCCTTCCCTTGGTGATCCTATTCCACTCAATGTTCAGGGATCAACTCATGCCTTTGAACTGAAGGCAGATCTTCACTGACTGTGGTTAGGAGAGGGTTTCCAGAAGCCAATTACGATGCTTTTGTGAGGGGCCACCTTGTTTGGTCATAAGAGGGAACTATTATGCCCTAAACCCAAAAGCAAGCTCTTCAGGGCTGTTGTGGCTGCACACTGTGCTAGTTCCCTGCACGTCAGACAGATGCGACTCAAGGACATGAAAGCATGACGTTGAATAACAAGAAATGCTGCGTTCAGGCACTGTAACACAAACACCATGGGGCCGCGTACCCTGGACCAAGGGTAAAGAGACGTCACCCCAAAACATAGCCAGAAGTGCGACCTAATGACAACCTGTGAAGGGTCTACCTCCTCACTTGCAATGAAACAGCAGACAGAGCAAATAAGAAGTTAGATGCCTTGATGAGCAAACCATTGTGCCTAACTAAAGGCAGTTTGTCCACTCTCGTTAGTTGACAACTGTTTTGCTGAGACCTGTCTTTTCCCCAACCAGGCCTGTGTAACGTGCATGTTTCTGACTGGTCCCATCTTGTCACTTGTTCCTACTTTCTCTTGCAAAGGCATAACCCAGGGTTGTTAGCTTGGTACAGAGCAGTGTACTGAGGGGTTCAGCATGACCATCTGACTGGATTGTTAGCTTCTACTTACATCTTTACCTCTTAGTCCGGTCTCGCCTGGTTTCCCAGGTAATCCTGGTTCACCTTTCTCTCCCTTCAGACCTATATCCCCCTAAAGAAAGCAAAACTGTTGTTACATTCCTCTTCTGCGTTTCATAGTCCTCACATTTTAAACACTGCGGGGCGGATTCAGACAGTGTGCCAGGCCCCATGGCGATGCAATTACTTCCACGCTCCTGGCTCAAGCTTGAGCTCAGAGCATCTACCCTGTGCTAGAAAGGGCTGTGCTTATAGTATTTGCTTAGTGGAATAGGCTGGAAAGCATCCATCTCTAATTTAGTCCATCCAGACTCCACCATCAGCCTTGGCAGACACTGTAGGACAGACTCTTTTGAGGTTCTCCACCTCCAGGAAGCTTTGCAGTGCAAATGAGGTGGCCCATTAGCAGAGACCCAGGAGATGGGTCTG
The DNA here is from genome assembly GCA_013398815.1 of Ibidorhyncha struthersii. Taxonomy (NCBI): domain Eukaryota; kingdom Metazoa; phylum Chordata; class Aves; order Charadriiformes; family Charadriidae; genus Ibidorhyncha; species Ibidorhyncha struthersii. Next base: position 437,149 of record VZSZ01005881.1, on the reverse strand, counting down.
GTCTTGAGAGCATGGTGTGGACACAGGGTCAGTTCCCCCTCCAGGTTTTGACTTCTATTCCCATGTAAAATCAGTTGAGCTCTCATGGATGGGATACTTACACATCCAATCTGCTTTAGGTTTGTACAACAGAGACTTTCCTCATCACTCAACCACCTCATCATGCCTTCTCCCAACCCAAACCACCTTCTGCTGCCTTCTCCACTTTGCAACTGCATCTTGTTAACACATGCTGTCTTGGATGCATCTCATTTATCTCTTTTGACATCCAATTTCTCTGTGCCAATGAAGCTGACAGCCTAAATATTCCCTTCACTGGGCTACGTGTCATGGTGTAACATTTCCCAAATCCATATGCTCCTTCAGCCAAGCCTGGGGAGCAACGCTGTTTAAGAAACGTACAGAGTGAGACAGATTCACTGAACAAACACCTCATTTGGGATGTTTTCCAGACCTCTCTTGACCGGTTTTGAACCTTTGCTAGGAGGAATTCTACAAGCCAGGATTTGTAGATTTTTTTAAAGATGCAAGAGCATCTTTTCATTGTTTTTCTGTGCAGGGCTCTGTGTGTCATATGGTGACTCCAGCAAAGCAGGATTTGTTCAGACCTTTCAGCTTTTGAACACTCCCCACGTTCTGACACTAGCCCCGTGGCAAAGATAAAACTGACTCAAGTTGCTTTGGGTGGCACAGACATCAGTCACGAGACAAAGCTTTATGCCTTGTAAATCACTGCGTAGACTCACCTTCTGACCAGGTTTGCCAGACAAACCTACATTTCCCTGCAGAAATACAGACCATTAGTCACATGGCAAGAATGATACAGGTAGAATAATTGCAGGTGAGGGTCCTCTCTTGTATCTAAAGGGTATAAACGTCAGACTCATGCTGCAAAGGTGCTCTTTGGTTGCAGGTATTAGCAGCTGAAACAGTCTAGTAACATGAAGAGAAGGGGAAAACAGATGCTGTCCTAAGCGGGGCTGCTGTACGCACACACTGTCTAGATGCATTTGTCTTCCCCACTTTGAAACCATAAATGCTTTGATGAGTAGCTTTGATAGAGGGGTGGGGACCTCAAAGATGTTAGGTTGTACAAGTTTTTGCTGGTTTAAAATGAAAGGGACTAATAATATCCTGGTAGGAGGGAACACCAAGGCATTAACCCAACCCTTACTAGACACCAGTGAACTCACACGGGAGCCACCAGAAGCTCGCACCTTCTTAGATACAAAAGTCAGGAAGATAAAGGTCAAGTTCACCTTCAGGACACAAAGCCATTGGAAATGGGGCTTCCTTGGTTTTGCCGTTGATTTACCAGTTGAGCATTGACCGTCAGTGCTTTCTTCCAGACTCACAAGTGATCCTCTCTCTGCGTTTTGGAGGATTCCCCCATTAGTACTGTCTTCCACAGTCAAGTGCAGACTACCCCACCATACAAGAGCACCGTGGGATCACAAACCACAGGGTCACAGCCTAGGTCCTTGTCACCATCCCAGTATTAGTTGCCTGATGACGGGCCTCGGGGGTGAAGGCCAGGAAATTCATGTCCATGGAGGTGACAGAGATTTTGTCTTTGAACCTTCTGATTTGCCTTCTTAGCCCTCCCCTTTCCAAAGCCAGTATGTTGCCCCACTCACTCTGTCGCCTGGGTCTCCCTTCAGCCCAGGTTGACCAGGAATACCGAAACCTGGACTTCCCTGCAAAAATCAATGATAAGGCGTGTCTCAGTGTAATGTTTGGAGAGCTCTTCCTCCCTGCACGTCTACGTATGACAGAGACAGCTAGGACTAAATCCTGTGCTGGTAACCACCTCTCCGCTTGTCGTTATAGCCTCCACATGGCCTCTCCCCCCTCCTAACCACACTCCTTTTCACCTCTGAGAGATGCTGTTGTGGAAAGCCAACTTTCACTGGAGTGCTATCTGGGAAACCCAGCACGTGCCTCAGTTTCCCCAGTTTTCCCTCAGTTTTGCCGATCTTGCAGATCTTGGCTGCAGTTCATCCACTGCCATGCACAAAATGTGGTGGCATGACCTTGCCACTCTTGGGAACATGTCCTGTGCCATGCTCACTGTTAGCAGTCTCCACTCTACCACCACTTTGTAGCCCCCTCAAGGGCAGCCTGCTGCTTCCCGTCCTCGCTATAACTACTGGGAGTTTGTTGCCAGTGGTGCGTTTGGTGCTAAGCAGGAGGCAGAGGGAGACACAGTGTCTTCCCAGAGCAGCTTCCAAGCTCAGGACATAAATCTCCACATCTGAAGCTAGCAGGAAAGGACAGAGCAGATCCTAGGCATTTTCATCAACCATGGGCAGCTGCGTGAGCTGAGCACTGGTAACTGCGTCTCTCTCGGACTTCCTTTCAAGGCACTTTTGACTTCCCCATGTGACAAGACTCCCCTTGGCGTTCAGCACACGGGCGCTCCTTGTCAGCATGACTTGGGCAGGAATTCCATCTGCCTCAGAGTTTCCTTTGTGGACAGGAACAAACTAAACCCTTTTACCCATAAAGGACGCGCCGAGAAAAGCAAGTGCATTACCTTCTCTCCTTTGTCTCCTTGTATTCCTTTGTCTCCTTGTGGTCCCATGGCCCCCATTGGTCCAATATCTCCCTGTGAATAAAAGACATCCCCAAAGCTAACAATATCATGCAGGAAGCCAAGCCCTGTTCATGTGGCTCTCTAGAGCTGCGTTTTGCACTTCTAACACACTCTGAAAAAACATTCCCTCGCCAAATCCACCCATCCATCCATCTTTGGGTTTCTACTGAAGCCTTCTCTGTGGTACCTGGGCTTCTGCTCTACAAAACCCATTACAGTATTGACACCCTCTCCAGCCATGCAAATGGTATACTGTAAAGCACCATGCGTCCATTTATAGGGGTATAGGCAGGATAAAATTCAGGTCCCAGGCTGCTACCTAAATGCAGCCAGCCTAAAAGATGAGAGACGTTTTTGCTGACCACTGTTAAGCAATCTGGACGATGAGACCAATGAAGGGAGGTGGCTCCAACATCCAAGCCCAGTGAAAAGGACAAAACTGATTGTCTCTAAGGGGTGATAAGGGAGACCTTGTATTTCTTTGCAGGTTGGCAACGAGCTATAGAGAATTAAAAAAGAAAAAAGTAAGATATTCCAGGCCATGTCCCACCACGAGGCCATTGTGAAAGTGAACTGTATCTGCTGTGCTACAAAGCAGATGTACAACATGGACAACGTAGTCATGGAACAGCCCTGTCTCAGAGATCTCCTTGGTCTGAGAAATGCAATTTTCTGCAGTGTGGGTAGGCCAAACACTGGGTCAGGGGCCTAAAGATGTGGGGAAATCTCCACCTGTGGAGATGCTCGGCACACAAGTCCTGAGCAACCTGGCTCAGCTTTGAAGCTGGATCTGTTTTGAGCCGGAGGTGGAACTAGAGATCTCCAGAAGTCCCTTCCAGCTTCAGCTGTGCTACGATTTTATGTCAATGCCTCCCTCGGCTGGCAAGTAGCTTCTGTGAGTGGGCTGGATCTGCACTTCAGTGATCTCTCCCTTCTAAAACTAGCACATGGAAATCCCAAATTTCCCCACAGACTAGGGCTAGAAAGAGAATGACAGGTACAAAATGTTAATAAAAGCAGAAGAAATATCAGCAGGGCAAGACTACTGTTATTTTTCCAACCTCTCCTCTCTAGTCAGTCGCAAGGGAGATATGATTCAGACGGTGAAACATGGTATAGCTTTCACTTTTTCAGGCAAAGATCTCATCTGAGTTTCAAGCAGTGCTAATTAAGAGACTTACCCTGACACCTTTCTTGCCTGGAGGTCCCAAAACCTAAGGATAAGAAGAAATCACAAAAATGCTCCCTTATTTGGGAAAAAGGATCTCCCCTTCAAAGGAGGGTCTATTCATACTACGTTTTCCAAAGCAAGAGAATCTCAGCCTTGTTATGGGATAGGAAAACCATGACCTGCACCGATGGCCAGAAAGGGCTACAAGCCACAAAGGACTACAAGCCAAATCGCAAACCCAGTGAAGCTTGTGAGGAATCCCACCAACTTCAGTAGGTTTGGGCTCCAGGGATGGGACTGAATATGCAAAGTGTTATTGGCAGATAGCTGCTGTAGCCTTTGCTAACACACAGACAGCAATGTCCCTGCTCATTCAACCATCCCCCAGGACACACCTGTCCTGGTGGTAGGTCTCAGTCCTTAACACAACCTCCAACTGCTCCCACAGCCCTTGCAGCAATGACGTGGGGCACACAAAGGTGGCCACCACCAAAGTTTCTCCTTAAAGCTGCCCTAGCATTTGGAGGGACACAAAGAGCAGTGCCTCTGCAGCAGGGACCAGAGCAGCCCCATTGTGAATGAGGAGCTTGAGCAGTGGGACAAGACTGGAGCGCAGGGTTTCAGTTGTGGGGAGGCTTTTATCCTTGTTTCCTGCTCCTTTGGGGAGACAGTGGGCAACTGTGGTGCAGGGCTGGGAATACAAGAAGTGGAGCAAGAGGGTAGAAGACATAGTTGGCTGAAGGGTCAGGGAAAAGGTCCGTTAGTTCTTCTGCAGTTCAGTGGGACACATCTCATGGTCCTTGGTCTACTGGCACCACTACTGGTGATGCTGCATGGCTGTAGCACAAGAAAGGCTGTAATTCATTCATAGTTACCCCCATAGCTGGAGCACCTGGAAATCCAGGGTTCCCCTGCAAGGCAAGAGGACATAAAATCATAGAATCATTGAATCATAGAATAGTCAAGAATAGTTAAGGTTGGAAGGGACCTTTAAGATCATCGAGTCCAACTATTAACCTAACCTGCCAAAACCACTTCTAAACCATATCCCCAAGTACCACGTCTGCCCTTTTTTTAAACACCTCCAGGGATGGCGAATCGACCACCTCCCTGGGCAGCCTATTCCAATGCTGGATAACCCTTTCAGTGAAAATTTTTTTTCCTAATATCCAACCTAAACAATCTAGGGCAATGAAAAATTTCTGCTCATTGCTTTCCCCCATCCATTCCTTTAAACAGTTCAAAACCCATCTCAGATGCACAAGAGTGAAACAGAGAGGAGATAGGGAGCTCAAGAATGTCCCTGCTGGCTTCATCTCTGCGTAACCCCCCCAAAAACACACTCAACTGCACTTGCAAGAGCTGCACACGTGAAACAAGCCGGGGAAAGTCAGGATATCTTCACCTGAGCTAGTTAAACATGTTGTTCCATTAGCGTTTGACTTACTTGGTCTCCCTTCAGCCCTGGAGGTCCCGGGAGTCCCTGTAAGACATCAAAAGAGAATTTCCACCGGACTGAAAACAGATTCAGCACTTTTGGTCTCTGCTGTAGTGAGAAGCTCCCAGCCAGAGGGAGGGAGGGAGGAAGCTCTTCAGCCTAATTTTTCACTAACTACAAGACAGCTCTGCCAGACAGCTATAAGGGCTCTTGGGTGAGATGGAAATCCCCATGCCTATCTCTAGCACGCCTGGTTGCCATCTACCAGGAGACCAAGTGGACAGCCGCAAGCTCTCATCCCAGGTAAAGCTATCAAAGACGGCCCTTTGCAAACAAGAAAAGGTATGGAGATGGCCATGAGATGCATGGGAGCTACCAGACCAGGTCAGTGCTTTGTCTAACCCAGCCCCAGGACTCTGCTCAGACCTGGAAGCTTCAAGTACACATACCCGCTGTGCTTGCAGGGCCTTGTTCCTGCAAAGTGTGCTGGCTCGAGGAAGACCGACAGCCTATTTCCACTTTTCACTACTGTAGCTATTCTTAGGAAAGAATGCTGCGGTCTCTTTTGATCTTTGATGTTGTAATCAAATGCCTGCGCAGAACAAGTGCAGCCTGGGGAGCTGTAAAAACAGCAAAACCTGAAATACAGCTCAATAAAAACAACTCAGTATGGACTGGCAAGGAGTATCCAAGGTTTGTTTGTCAGTGTTTACTAGCTGCAGACTGTCTCGGGAATTTACCATCGGTGCGAGGTCTACCCCATGCATGACAGCACCTTCAGCAGGAGTGAGCTCCTGAACCTTGCAGTTACATGGCACGTAGCTACGTGGCCAGGTTGTACTGGGCCAGACTGGGAGAAGCCTTTGCGGGGGGACATCAAACTCCCTCCCTCTGGATGTCCAACCAGATACCTCAGCTACTCTGTCCTGAAGCCCAAAACAGAGCCAGTGCTTCTTCCCCTCCTACTCTGCGCTCCAGCGCTGGCCAGCCTCACCTTTTCCCCTTTAACACCACCTTGCCCTGTGTTACCCTGGAAGACAGAAGATGCTTTAGTTAAGACAAGGCTCCGCTGGCAGAGCAGGATGAGCCTGGAGGCTCGCACGCTGCAGAAGAGCATGCTGAGCACGTTCCCTCCACTGGAGACTGTGAAAGCAGGGTCGAAAGCAAATAAAAAAAAAAAGAAAAAACGAAGTATTTTACATATGTGTCGTATATAATATACAGCATGTTACATATATAGTCCATGCATTTATACATTGTGTATTGCATATTAACTGCCTGCATAGTATCAATAATATAATAAGATACCTTGTATAATCAAACATATCACCATACACACCGTATATATAATGCCTAATATTAAATTGCATGCATATCATAATAGGTAGTTACTATATAGTTATATCATAATCATCCACTCTATAATATAATACACAATACTATATGTATATATGGACTATCCTGAGCTTGATCAGACTGTTTCCTCCCAAGGAGCTTGAGAGCTGAAGACGAGACAGTCTCTTGGAAAAGCTGAGACTTTACAGCATAGATAATGTGCAGGTCTGGGGTTGTGGGGTAGGTCCAGGCTCAGAGGCTGAGCATAACCAAGAGAAGCAAGGTGAGATATTGGTCCAGGGCCCATTTACTGTGGGTTCTATATTTACATATTTTTTTAATCTTAACTTTCAAAACTTTTTTTCTGCTTTGATCAGTTTGGCTGCACACCCTTGGCCCAAACAGTTCTTCTTCCCCAGGTGGTCCTGGTTCACCCTAAACGAAAATGAGCAGCTGTGATTGCCTCCTGCACCTCCTGCTGTCCACTCAGCAAGAGCTCAAGAGCAACATCAACAGTTACCTCACCAGTGAGCACCCTGCCAAATTTTGCTCTTTCTCCCCATTGCTTTGCATGGGCAGTCCATGAAACACCCTGCCACGGACCCATATTTGTGTGGATCAGGACTGGGCAATTCAAGGAGGTCTGTGCTCTTGCGAAAAGGGAGACATGAGCAGCAAACTGGCTGTTAGCGCTTGCAAAGACTTTACAGATTTAAGATCCTCTTCTATTTTATGAAATAAAAAAAGCACCACTGCGCAGGTAAGCAAACCGCTTTGTTTCAGGCTGAATGAAACATTTCCTTGGATATTATTTTTTTCCTTCATTTTCCACCTCTCTTGGAAATATGAAAAGAATTTATTTTGGGGTCAAGACGGACTTTTTTTGAGCTTAACGGACATGAAATAAATCAGTGACTCAGATCCGTTTGGCCATCAGCAAAGAGTATATCCTGAGTTACCTGGAGAAGGGGACGTGCAGAGAGCCATTCAACCCAATCCTAAGTGGTTCTCCTCCGACAGCCACAACAACCTGGAACCATGCTGAGTTGCCTTGAATACCACCTAACCCCATGCCTGGCACTCTCCGTACCAGGGAAAATCCAGACTGCCTGAGTCTTTCTCCGGTGTCAGACTTCAACACAAGCTCAAGCCAGGTGCTTCAGGAAGAAGCAAACATCCACTCAAACCTGAACTGAGAGGCTCAGGAGAAGGTCTCCTTCCTCCTACAGCAACTGTCCCTGTACATGTCAAGATCAGCTGATTCCAGAGCACCAGCAGCTCTCCAGGTATTTTGTCACATGGAGAAGCCCTGGAGTTGAACCCCCACATCTCCATGAGTAGTGAGAGCTGGGAGATAGGCAGCGGTCTGCAAGAAAACCTTCCTGCCTGCCATGACTCCTTTCCTGACCAGTCCTTGCTATGTGTCATCTTCCCTGGGTTCCCAGCACAGTTGCAAGATTCAGACTGGAGCTACATTTGTCCAGTCCCTTTCCTCTGCCAGCACCAGGATGCCAAAATCATTCCTCCCCACCAACCTCAGCCTTTTAAGTAAGCTGAGAGAATTGGTCAAGTCAAGGTTTCCCCAACCGTGGGAAAAAGATGGGCACTTCCAGAAGAAAACTCAGACTTCAGGATGGACTATATCAGCTCTCCCAGGGCTGGTGTTTCTCCACTGGAAACATGGGAATGAATCTGGGCCTGGATTGTTCAGAGGAAGGTGTCCAAAATGCAAATGTGAGACAATCTGCTCCTTATATCTTCCTCTCAAACACACATTTAACGTGAATTACTACAATTCTGTGGAGTCTCACTGGCCACGGAAATGCCATTTGTTATTTTATTAAAATATCACATCTTCCTGCCATTCCGGGTCTCTGCAGCACTCTGCAGCAATGACTTCCGCAGGCCATTGCCTGCTGATGTGTACAATTATTCCCTTTCACTGCTTTTGAGTAAGGGGTCAACATTCCCACAGCCTATGATGATGGTTAGAGCTAGATGCTTTCCTTGGCAGCTGACTACCAGGCACAGGGACTCAGGTTCAGCATTTCAGTACCTACCTTTGGTCCTGGTGCTCCTGGAGGTCCCATCACCCCCTGAAAAAAAAACCAAAACAGAAGAAACAGTGAAAGCTCAGACTTTAAAACCCAGTGTCTCCCCTTCTCTAGTCCCCTTTCCATCTGTAACTACAGGATGCGCCCTCCTAGGAAAACCTAGATAAGAGGTATTGGAGGAGACTCTGGAGACACTGAACCCTCCAAGGGGTCTTTAGCTGCAAATCTCGCTTCCAAATTGCCGACCCACCTGCTCTCCTTCTTCCCCCTTCAAGCCAGCAGTGCCGGGAATGCCCGTTCCTGCCATCCCCTGCAAGGTAAGCACAGCATTGCCCTCAGGAAAGCTGGTCCCCAAAGTTGCAGAGCATGATATGCCCTACACAGATATCTGCTTCAGAGCTCTACTCTTAGCCACCCTGCAAAGCAGGAGGGGAGAAGTTTGCTCTGTTAACATTTGGCTAAGACATGTGTCTAGCCAGTAACCTTCAGGCAAGGTGCAAACTATGACTTGGAGGAGAGAATTAAAAACAAGGGTCTGTAGGTGTTTTCAGCGACCATTTCTGGAGGTGTTTTCAATAACCATTTGAAGCAGGGTGGGGGATTCAGTGGAGCAGCCCTATCCAGGGGACATGGAGCATGCAGGGCTTGGGCCATGTTTGGGATGAAACACTGCTCCTGGCAGCAGGAACTGCAGAGGAGATCTTTCACTGGGTAGAAGCTAGAGGACCGAGAGGAAAATGGACTTGGATGGAGATGGAGCATCTGTTCCACCAAGCACAAACTCAAACCCGTACAAGCATGGGGTGAAGGGAAATAGTGGGAGATCCCAACGTGCCTCCCCACACGTCTACCCTGCTATTACTTTGTCTCAGCTATTCTCAGCTCCCCCCTTGGGCTGATGGATACTGCAAGCATCTGACATGAGTAATGACCTTTTCGCCCCTTGGTCCAGGAAGTCCAGGAACACCATCTAGCCCTACAGGGCCTGGCAAGCCAGGTTTCCCCTGAAAAAGAAGATACATCATCAAATCTTTTTCTTCCAAACTCTTTGTTACCAATCATACTAAAATAAAAGGTTTATTTTCAAGTGTGCAGAAACACAAGCAGAGAAATATATCCTGATGTGCCTATTTTAACAGTTCCTGTCCAACTGAGGATTTCTAGCAATGTCTATATGTTCCTAAACTTCGTTTTCCCCCGCAAATAAGCTATGGATCACTGGCTTTACTCAAGAAGAGAACATAAAGATGTGTTTGCTTGTTACATGGGAAGATAGAGCCTGGGTACCCATGTCGATGTGGCAGCGGCTGTCTTCTGCTGTGGCTCTTCATGGCTGTGCTGCTGTAAGGGGGTGACCATAGTAAGGCTGTTGGTGTGGAAATGGTGAAGACTGACGTACAGAAATGGCTGTTCTATGGGATATAGCTCTAGAGTACAGCAAAGGTAAGAAAAAAAGGACCCATGTATGATGATGGACAGTAAGAGGCACCTTGGGAAGGGTGCAAGAACAGGACATGCCCTGTCCCTCAGTAATCTTTTGGGTTTGAGCCATTTGTAACGCAGGGACTTCCCAAACCAGACATAGATTCTTTTATTTCTAGCAGTGCTCCATGGATGTTTTTCCTTCTCTTATCCCCCCATGAATTCAAACTTCCTACATCCCAAAAGGCACTTGTGGGACTTCTGGGAAGAACCACCGCCTTTTCTTTGTTTCGAATCTGCTGCCAGCTCGGTCCATTTGCTGTCCCACACTTTCGATCCACCTTCTTGCCTGCCTCTGGACCTCTCCCAGTTCTTCTCTGTCCAGCTGAGACCAGGAAGGTGGGATGTGTGAAGGCGGAGGGTTGCACTTAGCTGCTCCATGGGTGAAGGAGATAGTGGGGGCTCAAGGGTGCATCACTGTTGCTTTGGAGTAGCCTTTGTCAGGTGACATTTGTTATCATCTGCCAACACGATTGACTATGCCAGAGGTTTATTGTCATGGTGAGCACTGTGATGGATCCATTTCCCACAGTTTTGCTCCATGCCATGAGGAAGAGCGTGCCCTTGCTTTTGGAAAAAGCAATGGCTGTTATCCTGTGTCTGCTGGGTTTCTAACATTTCCCTTTTGGCAGTTCCTGAGTGACAGGTCAACAGAGTAAAGCTGACAAAGTGAGAAACGCTTAATTGGCCCTCCTTAATCTGCCAGTCCTCATCAGCCGAATGAAGCTTCCTGAAGTGGCAGCTGATGAGAGCTGGCAGTAGACATTGTCCCTCTACACCCACCCTGCATGGCAGTGGGTGTCTTGAGGCCAATGGTCCCTTCCCACCATGACCAGCAGCTCTTCCTTAGCAACTGGCCATCAGTGGACCACTCACCGGCTCTCCCACGCCTCCTCTGTCACCCTTGAGGCCATTCCTCCCACGGGGGCCCTGCATGAAGCACAGGACAGTCTTACTGTGTGTCCCAGCAGCCCTTTTGGGTCTTGATGGACATCTGGTAAGTACGGAAACCAGAGCCTACCGGGCAGCTAAGAAATACTAAAAAAAAAAGGCTTCTCATCACATGCAGAAGCGAAAGCCAATCTCAGGTACTCACCCTGATACCTGAATTCCCTGGTTCACCCTGAAACAAAAAGGACAAGGAGCATTACCGTGGGGTGGTAATTTAGAGAGAGGGTCCTCTCTAAACTTAGTCCCAGCAAAAAGCTCCTGCAGGCTGACGAGCCCAGAGACCAAAACTCCCACCATCCCCAGGGGAAAAACAGAGCTTTAGTAGAGGTTTCTGTGGTCTTGCATGCTCCAGACACCTCAACCTGCAAAATCTGGTGACAACATCCCATTAGGGTAGAGGGAGGAGAGTTTTAGGTCTCTTGGTTTCTTCTGAGACTTTCTGACCCACTCCCAGTGCAAGGAGACATTTGGTGACAACCGTCAGTTGGATTTTGGCTGTGCACAGCACAAGTGATCCTGGGTATTTCACTCCAGCCACCACACAACCCTCCTAGGGACCTGGAGCTGGAAAAGTCTTAGTGGCCACTGAATCTGGTCCCATGTCAGACAAGGAAGCTTTTCAAGCTCCTTCATTGATTCCTGCTGTGTTGAGCAGCAGGGCCCTGATGATGGGAATGTTTTGCAGAGTTCCTCCTTTCATGCCTCAGTGGGAAAACCTCATGATGGAGAGAAGAAATGCATGTTCCCAGGGCTCTTGAATGAACAGAGTATCCAGAGACCCTGGACTATGCTGGGTCTCCTCTCTCTGCAGTACAACATCACAGAACCATGCTTCAAATAACCATGCTCACCTTGATGGAGATCCCTGGTGGCCCCTGTGGCCCTGGTAAACCTGGTAAACCTGGTGGTCCTGCCACCCCAGGAACCCCTGGCTGTCCTTTCTGTCCCTACAACAACAAAAAACAGTAAAAGGAGGTACAGGGGCTCTCTCCCAGCTCCCTTCGCTTCTCTGCCAGCCTTTGAGGGGCTGAAGGGTCCACCACACCTGGGCTATGATACTCACGGCGGGGCCAGGCTGCCCGTTTCGGCCAGGAATCACCTCCACTCCTCCCAGGACATAGCCTGGTTCGCCCTGCACACAAGGGGAGGAAGACACGTGCTTAGCTGCGTTGGGAGGTCCAGGTGCAATCAGGCAGTTTAATAATTTAGAGGCAATTTCATGATCAGTGTAAGTGACTTTAAAACCAAACAGCCCCTCCCTACCCTACAAACCCAAACCTTGGGTTGCTTTCAGCAATTCTTTTGCAGAGGTACCAGAAACCACATGGCCATGACATGAGTTTTGCATACTGGCATGGCAGAAAATTAATCCCGGGGGAAAAGAGGAGGTTGGCTTTCAGCAAGATCCACTCCCTGATCTGTAGCCATACAGGTGGCTCAGATGGATGCAAGGAAGGAGGAGGAACACGCATTGGGGGTTGGGGGAAGGACAGGGCACCTTCTCCTTGGGATCTGCCCACAACTGATCCTGAAGCCTTACCATTTTGTGTCCTAGATGGATGCAAACAGACTTGTTCATAGTGGAAATTTGAAAAGGCAGAGTGACCCAACCAAGCAATACCTTCTTCTGCTAATAACCAACTGAAATGTTCCAAGGGCCTGTGATAAGGACTTTTCTCCATAAAGACGTTAGATTCCTCCTAGCAAAGCTGAAGAACAACTCCCCAAGCTGAAGACTAGCAGCGCAGAGCTAGTTACATATAGCTCAGAAGCTCATATTCACCAAAGGTCACTGTACAAATGCTCAGAAATTAGAGATCAGAGCAATACAACAGCTTTTGCCCAATGAAACCCAGAAACGAAACTCACTCTATCTCCTTTTGGCCCCACTGGTCCGGGATAGCCAGGAGATCCCTGGAATGAAAAACAAATCCTGCAGCATTAAACAGGAAAGCACCTGCAAGACATGTGTCTAATAAAATTTCATTCACTTTTAAAGTGGTCATGAAAATAGGTTGCTAGAAGTGGTCCCAACACTGATGAGAAATATATATGCGTCACCTGTGGGTGTGTTACATGTCCCTCTCTAGTGATGGGTACATGTAGGATGGACACCTGATCTAGTGACAGTGTAGTACATTCAAGCACCGTGGGATGCTGTGAGGAATGAGGGGTTGCTGCTTTATTTAATCCACCAGGAGAAGGTAAACAAATCGTAAGGGGCATTCAGTGGGTGCAGTGGTTTGTGTTGGACCCGTGTGATTTCTGCAAACCATGGCTGACAAACATCACAACCCTTGTTATAGATGCTAACCCGTCACAGACACCGGCAGTTTGATCCAGATGCCCAAAGACAGGTGATATCGTCAGGTACCCAAGGCACAGGGCTGGATGGCAGACATGATGCAGGATTTATGGGAGACCTGTGTCTTTCTGGAGCATCATCTGGAATGCGATAACAGGGCACCTCAAATCATATGAGAGGACTCTTTAAGCAACTGAATTGAGCCCAAAAGATGGAGTTGAGTTCAAGATGGTGCCACTGAAATGTTCTTTCTGCACGGGAGCTGGTTGTTTACACCCCATTGCAGCCAATGAAGGTCAGGGGCTCAGGTCAATTACACACGCACTGCTGTCTTGTGCCATTTGTGATGCTCTCTGCTACCTGCCTGGCCTCCGGCTCTCACTTCAGAAGTGTCCATCAAGTCCCATATTTTGTCAGCCATGCATGGTTGCCTTGGAAATCCTAGGGCATCTCAAATGACCTGGACACACCTTGGTACCAGCCCCTTGTCAGTTTAGCCTTCAGAACCAAGGGTGATTCAGCTGGTCAAACAAAGTTGTCTACTAATAGAGCCCTGGTGAAAGCAGGGCAGGGACACTGGTGACTGCTGATCTAGTGTGCAAAGCTATGCCATCACCAATGACATCAACAGCATGGAGCAACTAGTACAGCAAAAACAAGGCCACATGAAGTTTGGCTGGTCTTGCTAGATGCATGTTTTCCAAGCAGTGCTATGAACAGTTGCGTGAACAATTCGTGTGTGGGAAGGCTGTGGCCAAACACTACTGGTGATTATGCATTAGGACTGATAACTATGACTGAAGGCAGAGTTCACAGTCCTTGACCTTTTTCTGGACAGCTCTGGTTCATTGAGGGTTACTCGGCTAGAAATGTGCCCATGTTGTGTTGCATTATTTGCCAGATCTCTGAACAGAAGGAAACCTACTCCATCCCTGGAGGTGTTTAAGGCCAGGCTGGACGGGGCTTTGAGCAACCTGGTCTAGTGGGAGGTGTCCCTGCCCATGGGAGGGAGGTTGGAACTAGATGATCTTCAAGGTACCTTCCAACCTAAACCATTCTATGATTCTATACTTGGAGCTATTTGGTGACAGCAATAGTCCCTCATAAAGGCAAAATTGGTCACTTGGTTCTCCTGTCCTGCTCAGTGCAACTGGCCTTTGAAAGGCTTGCAAAGCAAAGCTTTAAGGTCCCACTGTATTGATGATCTTTGCTGCATTCAAAATACTTACAGTATCACCTTGGATGCCAGGGAGACCCTGCAAAACAGGAGAGAGAGAGATATTTGAGAGCCTTTTCCATTTTTCTCTTAAATGGCATTTTTGACAAGGTTTGTTAAAACAAATACTTACCATGAGTCCAGGGGGACCAGGAGGACCTGTCCGTCCCGGTCTGCCTGGCAGCCCAGGAATGCCATCCTTCCCAGGTAGACCCTAAACATATGTAAAATAACAGCATAGAATCATAGAATTGTTGAGGTTGGAAGGGACCTTTAAGATCATCAGGTCCAGCCATTAACCTAACATGACAAAAACCACTTCTAAACCATATCCCCAAGTACCACGTCTGCCCTTTTTTTAAACCCCTCCAGGGATGGCGAATCCACCACCCCCCTGGGCAGCCTATTCCAATGCTGAATAACCCTTTCAGTGAAGAAATTTTTCCTAATATCCAACCTAAGCCTCCCCTGGCTTAACTTGAACCCATTTCCTCTCATCCTAACCATGCAGGTTACGGCTGCAGACCTGCAAACCCAAACAGCTTCATGGAGCACTGGTCTTGTGTGCCGCTTGAGGGAATCCCCAATTGCCAACACACACACACACACGCGTTAGTTCCCTTTTGCCTGATTTTCAAAGCCAGGATGGAGCAGGATGTATCAAAACACCAACATAAAAGATCTGAAGAAGATTCTTTGCTAGATCTCTTCCTTCGTTCTACTCATTTAGTTGCATATTAATTAACCGAGTGGATGGTTCATGCTGGTGGACTCACCCTCTCTCCTTTCTCCCCCTTTGTAGTATAGCTGTATGGGTCATAACCTCCATGGGCTGGTGAGCTCCTGAAGCTCTTGAAAGGAAAAGGAAAACAGAACAAATGATAATGAAATTATTATCTGTCAAAGGATGGCAAATAAACCCAAACTGGAGTGACCATGAAACACAGACTAGCACACCCCTTGGTTTATGCAACGGAAGAAGCAAGCGAGGTTGACCATCCAGGACACCTGTTCATATCCTCAGACTATTTAAAGTCCCTTGGAGGTCATGCATTATTTATTGTCTCTGGCTTGTGTCTTGAAATTGGGAGAATAGGATGGAGAACCCAAGAGTTCTGTGAGGAAAAAATGCAGTCAGGGAGTGTATCGATAACTCAAAAAGTCTTGTCCCATGTTATCCCTACAGTTCAGGATCTTCTTTTGGCTCAGAGAGACTCTAAATATTGTTTGTTACACATCTGCAAGACTTCATGGTAGTGTCAATGCAATTCTTCTCCCCTGTGGGAGAAACTGTAGAAAGGAGTTTGGCAGCGATGAAATGAAGACCCTAATTCAACCATTCATGGACAACATTAATCTCACCTAATTTTAGACTGTCACAGCATAGACATCATCATCTGAGCTATTCTGCCGGTGTGGACACCTACCTATGAACTGAAGCATGACCTGACTGCTGACCACACTGACTAGCTGTCCACCAACTACTATGGAGACACTCATTTTCTCCAGTGAAACTAACATAGACTGTTCAGACCTGTTGGGTGTCAAGAGGTCATTGCACTTTTGTATCACCAACCTTTTAATTGAAACAGCCATAAAATATCACTGTTGGAGGTACTCTGCAGATGAGCTCACATCCATACCAATGACCCACCAACCAGAGTTAGAAAGGGGCAAAGAATTGCAGTGGCCTTATGCAACAAAACTATCAAAGCTGTTTTTTGGCTTCCCCAGTTCCACTCCCTTGAGTTCAAAGATTTTGTTCCTTATCTTAAGGGTCAGACGGTAAGTAAGGTCAGGATTGGACCCTGTGTCCTAAATATGTTCTGACTTTGCTTTAAAATTTTGCTCAGGGAAGAAGATTGCCCTTGTGCAAGACAGCTTATATTCAAAGGGCTGTGAAGCAGCTCACCTCCCTGGATGGCAGCTGAGCCCCTGAAAGCTGAGGGTCAGAACAAATGACTTCTATCAGCTCTCGGAGGATCTGGGGGAAGTCATCAAACGTGCTGACGTAGAAAACGTTCTGGAGGTTCTGCTGCAGCAAGATGCTGTTGAGCTCAACAGGGTCAGCTCCCGAGACACCCACAGCAATGACGCGGATCCCTGAAACACATCGCTCTCTCAATGGAAGCAAAAATGTTTGAGATCAGAGTTTTCAAACCTCTTATCACAATCTTCCTGTTAATAACCTCTGCTGGGATTAGGTACTTCCGCAGACATGCAAGAACTCAACCGAAGCAGCATGTGTGAGTTATAGCAAACCAAGACACTCAAGCTAGGAACAGAAAGAAGAAAGGATAAAGGAGCGAAGAAAGCCAGCAACACACTCAAAGTGTACACATCACATAACATACCACCCTTAACCCCCTGGAAATTCATGGGGAACCAAAGCCTCAGGGAAATGCAGCAGGGCAACTCTTACCCAAAGCATGGGCTGCTCTGGCTGGTAGCAACACATCATCCTGGGATCGCCCATCAGTTACGAGCACCAGCACGTGAGAGAAATCTGGTCTCATCCCTCTGGAGGACTGAAATAACTCCTTTAGCATGTAGGCTATACCACGACCTGGGCAAACATAGAGAGGGATAGCGTAAATCTGCCTGTTAGGTCTGCGGGTGGGAACGGTGGGTCCCCTTCCACAGATGGAGAAAAGATGGCATTCAATATGGCCCTATAAATGGATAGTAGCCCGTAGCATGGGGCAATGCCTTTTGAGGGAAGACAGCAGTAAAACAGGTTGGCTGAAACGGTTCAGACTGAATTCAGCAGATAGTTTTGGAAAGGAAAAAATAACACATTTGGGAGATTTGAAGCACTTCCCTTGCATTTTAGGGAAAAACCCACAGAATTCTCATTTCCAAATTTCTTTAGGAAGACCAGGAAAGTTTCACAAAGAACTCTCCCTGAAACTGAAATGGTTAACAAGTCCCAAAACAGTATGGAAAGATTCCTATGATGGGTAAAATGCCTCTATTGACACAACCTCCATAAAAAGAAGGACTAGAGGCAAGGTTACCTAGGAATTTGCAGTCTGACCTGTCTCACGCCTGCTTTCCCTAACCAGTCCCATCAAAATTCTTGTATTTTGATCAGTCCCATTTTTCTATGTTGCTAGCCAATACAGCTGAGCCAGGATGAGTTATATAAGCCTTCAATTAACCGAAATGGGTACCTCAAGGCTTCCCTTTATGTTGACTGACAGGAAGACGTTAATTATGGAATCATAGAATTGTCTAGGTTGGAAGGGACCTTTAAGATCATCAAGTCCAACCATCAGCCTAACACTGCCAAAACACACCACTAAACCACGTCCCTCAGCACCACATGTACACATCCTTTAAATCCCTCCAGGGATGGTGACTCCACCACTGCCCTGGGCAGCCTGTTCCAATGCTTAACAACCCTTTTGGTAAAGAAATTTTCCCTGATATCCAATCTAAACCTCCCCTGGTGACACTTGAGGCCATTTCCACTTGTACTATTGGTTGTTACTAGCGAGAAGAGGTTGATCCCCCCCTCACTACACTCTCCTTTCAGGTAGTTGTAGAAAGTGATAAGATCTCCCCTGATCCTCCTCTTCTCCAGGCTGAACACCCCCAGTTCCCTCAGCCGCTCCTCATCAGACTTGTGCTCCAGACCCCTCACCAGCTCCGTTGCCCTTCTCTGGACACACTCCAGCACCTCAATGTCTTTCTTGCAGTGAAGGGCCCAAAACTGAACACCACACTCGAGGTGTGGCCTCACCAGTGCCAAGTACAGGGGGACGATCGCTGCCCGAGTCCTGCTGGCCACACTATTCCTGATACAGGCCAGGATGCCGTTGGCTTTCTTGGCCACCTGGGCACACTGCTGGCTCACATTCAGCCGGTGGTTGACCAACACCCCCAGGTCCTTCTCCACCCTGTAGCTTTCCAGCCAGTCTTCCCCAAGCCTGTAATGATGCATGGGGTTGTTATGACCCAAGTGCAGGACCTGGCACTTGGCCTTGTTGAACCTCATACTATTGGCCTCAACCCTTTGATCCAACCTGTCCAGATCTCTCTGTAGAGCTATCCTACCTTCAAGCAGGTTGACAACCAACTTAGTGTCGTCTGCAAACCTCGTGATGGTGCACTTGATCCCCTTGTAACCGGGCTATTTAAGAAGGGTAAAGTCAAAACTTTAATTTAATATTATTGCTCATGTACCTTCAGGGAACCAGGTATACCCTACTGTCCTGCTAGGAACAAGTACGTGGAAAGTGCTGTCTGTCTCTGAGCATTTAACTACATGAAACAAAAGTGTGTGAATTTTGGAGATGCTTTGCTGATGAAGAACTGTATTATTTGTACAAGAGAGGTCAACAAAGGACATTTTACGTGACGACGCACCATAAGAATAGGACGAGGCACATTGTTTTGTTGTTAGGGGTAACAAGGCAATAACTGTTGGAATTTGTTGATTAAAATGTGCATACAACGGGCAATAAGGATGCTTCAGCATCAACTATCCTTACCTAATGTTTATGGGCTTTGTCTCCAAGCCAGGTGTAAAAACATCCCTCTAGATATAAGGTTATAAAATAATGAAGAGAAACCCAGCAGTAAAACTAAGACATGGATAAAGAACACCAGGCTAGCTAGAAAGACTGTCCCTGGAAATAAAACTAAATTCACAGCCTCTGTCTTTGTCCAGAAGGTCCACCCCATGTGTGCAGCTCACCCATCCAGACCTGTTTTTGTGTTGCCTCCAGCATAGCTCAGTCCCTTGATGGCTTTCAGGGCACTGTTGCGGTCCCGGTGCTGGTTGAAGTGGAAGGCTGCCCTGGGCTCCTCACTGTACTGTGCAACAGCAACCTGCCAAAGAAAAGGGGGTTAAAAAACGTGGAGGGCTCAGGTACACAGCAAATGTGCCATCACTCAATAAACTGCCTTGAGTTGGATAATACAACTAGTTGCAGTGCAACAGGAGTGGAAAGAAGTTGTGTTTCTTGCAGACTGGAAACAGGCACGAAAATGGCTGTCAGGTTGGCAGGCACATAGGGCATAATCCATATGTTTAAGCATGGGCAAGGTACTTTTTCAGACTTTGTCAGGCATCAGAGATTTCTGCACAGGCTGGTGGATACAGCACAGGACTGATGGAAGACCTGCACACTTCAGGCAGCTCATGGTTGGGTGGGAGCATCTCCTGCTGCAGCAGGTCCCATGGTAGCACCCATCCCTCTTGAATTAAACCCTGCACCTCCACTGAGTGCAGAAGGAGGCCAGATACTCAGCTTGTACTATAGCCATCTAAATTGAAACATCTTTGTTTCTCCAGAATTATTTGTCACCCCAGAGTAACTTCATCATATGTCTACACCTTCAAGACTAGCTGTAAGTAAAGAGTGCAAGAAGCTTTCCATTTCCTGATCTACTGAAAGTAAGCTATGCAGGTCTCCCTTTCAAAGGATTGGTTCAAATATTACATTAATTAAACAGAAATGACCCCCCAAAATTATCTACTGAGTCTTCCGATTGGCTTTGCTGAGTTGTTGCTCAATGCTGTAGGCTTTATTTGCCCTTGAGGTGCTTCACAGCATGGCCTGGGCATCTGGTCCTCTGCTTGTCTGGAGGATGCAGCTGCTGGCATGTTGCACCTCCATCTGGGCCCCCACCTGGGTGTCTAACCATGAGCAGGCTGGATGTGGGCAGAAACGGGGTCCTACAGGGGCACCCGCACCTGACACATCCCTGGGCTCCATAATCTAGACAGCATTTCAGTAGGTCTGGGATTTGATTTATTCCTAATGACTCACTCTTGGAAAAATAACCAAGAAGTGGAAATACATCCAAACAAGTAGGCTGAGATTTAGGAGACTTTTATTCATGTCTTCGTTGGACACACACATGTCTTTAGGCAAAGCACTTAGCCTTTCTGAGCCACCGCATGTGAGCGAGCAGGCTGCTGTCATCGCAGGGGTGAGCAAAAGGTGAACACTTGGCAGGAAAACATCTTCAGGAAATAGAATAACAAAATCTTGCCTGTGTCCCTTCAGGCCCAATCTTAGGGAAATAGGAAATGATCCGGAAGAGGAAATCCTTCACTTTATTGAAGTTGCTCTGGCCAATACTCGAGGACTCATCCACCAGGAACCCAATGTCTGCTCTGAACTTGCCACAGACTGCAGAGGGAAGAGAGGAACTCCGTAAGCTGGGGGTCCTAAAGCAGAAGCATGTTTCCTTGTGTTCAGAGCAACAAAACAAACCCAAGCACAAATACCTCTTGCGATGCCAAGTGTTGGCGAGTGAGCAGGCAGCACCTTCACCCCACAGGGTCGAGCTGAGAACTTCACTGCATTTTTATGGGGTTTATGTCTTCCCCTTCCCTGACATTGGACACTGTCACTACCCAGTGAATGAAGACTAGTTTGGCTCCTGAGATCAGGGAAGACCATGGTCCCTGGTGGTTTTAACCTACTGCTACATGGTCATCAAATCACACATGGATACACACTCACTTGGCCCAGGGAGAGTTGTCAGCAGTGTCGACACTACAGTGGTGGATTGTAGGGTCTCTGGGGTTGGTGGTAGTGTTGTGGTGGTGGCCAGTGGAAGAGGAGTGGCCCCCACATTGCTAGGAGATATCGCTGGGGATACCATCGTATCCAATTTTGTAGAAGTCTCTGGAGCAATTGGTGCAGGTGACTCTACGTGAGGTCCCACTGTAAGAGGCAAACACAAAAGTTGGTTTTCAAACCTCTTTTAGTTATGATGCCACTATGTAGCAAAGCATCTGAAGGGTAGAGAAGCCAAGAAATTAGCTTCAATAGCAGTTACCTAGGTAAAACTGCAACACAAGTCTCCAGCCTTCATACCTGTTTGCCCAAGGAGCGTTGTCTCTGGTCCCTCTGTATCTCCGATAACTGGTCTTATAGAAAACAAATACATTTCTTTGGCGATCAGTCCTGTCACTCGGTACGATCTAGAAGCTGCTGATAACAGTTCCTGGGAAAGATCAGAAGCTGTGAAAAAGGAAGAAACATGCGTTGACTGGGAGCCAGAGAAACTCAAAATAACTCCCATTTTTGTAGCATCCCATCGTCTCATGACACCACCTTTGGCAAACAGGGGCTTGGGGACAAGATGAGACCTGGGCTTCGGGGTGGAGGCTCTTGGTAAGACATGTTTGTAAACTGCAATGGTCAGGTCCTAACCCAAATGATGTTTGCATCTAACAAGGCAGTTCTTGAGTACATAAACAGAAAATTGTACAAGTGTTTAGAGAGGGCATTTGGTCCAGGTGGTGTCCAAGGCTGAGCTCTGTGACACACCAAGGGTTTGCAGTGGTCAGCATGTATAGGAACAGGATTCTTTCTTGTTAATCAATAAAAAGTTTGCTGAAAAGTAGAATCAAACTTGAGAAATTTGGTTGCATACAATAGGTACTTTTGATCTAAAATAATGACAAGAAAAATCTGTGAAAATTTCACAATGTTTTGACATTTTATAAGTGTCTTATTTTGGAAATACTGAATAAGTTTTGACCCTGCTCGAAGTGAAACTTGCACTTTTGCATTCTGAAATAGCATTTTCCCTTTAGAAAATAAAAAAAAGTTTAGTTTCTACAGAAAGAAATGAAATCAGTGTGAATAATCTGTTTCATTTTCATTAGATGTTCTCAATTACCCCCAAAGAATTTCAGAAGGGGGGTTTTGCTCCTTTAAAAGCAAACCAAAGTCTCTTGCAGTTTGACTGAAGGTCTTCTAGTCCCCTCCTTTTGTGTAGGCAAGTCCAAGGAATAATAATAATAATAATAGGTTTAAATGCCATGCTACATTGTCTGAAGGGATTCGCTGGAGGAAACACAAGCTGACAGCTCTCTTGAAACACAGCTCTACAGCAGCCCACCACCCACCCTGCCTGCCTAGACCCCCAAACAGGCACGTTCAGCTACTTTTCCTTTTGTAGCAGTAAACCATTGTGTAGCACAAACCCCTTTGTTTCATACAATGGGTCTTTCACACAAGGAGAAAGTGCGTGGTTACCACACTCATACTCTGGGACAGAAAGAAGACTTTCATGGCGGACGGAGGTAGGAGGTACCCGGATCATACCCAGGGAGTGACGCCCAGCACAAGACTGACAAGCACATGCAGGAAGAAGTCTGCATCCTTTGGAGAAGGAAGTTGGTCTTTGCTGGTGTCCTGGTGTGAGTGATACAAATTTCTCTTTCAGTAATTTTACTTGTCAGTGAGGTCTTTTCTAATGCTCAGGAAAATGGCATTTTTAGAAGAATGGCATTTTTAGAAGACTCTAGTGTCTGAATTTGTGAAGATATTTACTTTATAGCCAGCTATGGGATGCGGGTTTCAAGGTCTCAGTGTTTTCGAGCTTACCGGGTGTGGGGGTGAGGAGGAGCAAGACCTGGGCACTTGACCCAAGCTGGCCAACAGGGTTATTTCACACCATGAATGGCACATTCAATATAAATGAGAAAGTTTGCTGAGGAGTTCTCTCTCTCTCCCTTGACAGCTGTGACCCTGAGAAGTTCTTTCCCCGGTGCTGGAGCCCTGACCTCTTCCCTTCCTCCAGAAGCTGCAGTACTCACAGTGTCCGACATCTGCCGTCCCCCCCCAGGAGTGCACAGCTTCCTGTGGCTGAGTATGTATCGTGTATTTTATGATGGTATCGGGATCAAGACTGATTCTTCAATGCTATTAATGTTAATTATCTAGTCTTATTCTATTAAATCTGTTTCTATTTCAACCCTCGGGTTTCCTTGTGTTTGCCTGATTCCCCTTCCTGGGGTGGGAAGGGGTCATCGGGTAATAGAATAATTGTCTAAATGACAAGAAATTGTTGTGGGTTCCTCAAAGTATAACAGATGGGGACAACTTTCTACAAAGAATGAAGCTGATGTTTTGCAAGGGACAAGAGACTGAAGCTCAAGGTGCAAACACAAGAGTAAACGAGCTTCTGTTGATCAGGTGGATAAGAAAACCGTGACTGTGGTGCTCCAAGAACAGTCAAGAGAAGGTAGAAAGAAGAAATAGGAGGGTGATGTCCAGCTGAACTTCTCCAAGGTCCTTCCTGTCACATGGCCGAGGAAGGCTGGCTCCAGAGGAAGCCCTGTTGACATGGGTTTGGTTATGTGTAACACTGGACAGAAGAGGTCTACAGTTGGGGTGACCTCAAGCTGTGTAGAAGGTGACCTGATCTTTTATAGGGTGGGCTGGCTAGAGTCAGCCAGCAGGGAAGAGGACACCAAATGAGCTTAAGAAGGGGCAAGAGAAATGGGTAATGAATGAGTACTCATTTAGAAAAAAAAGTCATGTTGTGGAGAAGAAAATTAATCAAGGCACCAAGCGAGGAAAAAAAAAGGACAAAATTCTTAATTGCCTTTATACACTAATGCTGGCAGCCTGGATAATTAAACAAGAGAAATTGAAATTACACACTTATGAGCATAAATTTGATCTTGTTGGTACTATTGAAATGTGGTGGTAAGATTAATCTCATCGGAATGTTAAATCAATAGTTATAAACCTATTTCGGAAGGATCGATTGAGCGAGGGCATAGAGGCACTGTCAGACATGGTATTATCCATTTCTGAGCCCCTGACAACTCTGAAACCAATGACGTTGAATACTCACGGATCGATATTTTAACAGCATGGCACAGGAGGGGAACAGTTGCATTAGATCACTTAAATCACCCTAGAGAACCAAATGTTCAGTTCCCTAATCACTTATCCATATTACGTAGAGCAAAAAAATGATGCTACCACAAGAGACTTCATCCTGAGTGACATATGCTGCAAGTCTTAAGCTGCCAATACCAAAACATCCTTGGAATTAAAAAAAAATTAAAGCTGACAACCTGGTAACTCAAAAAGCACTGCAGGGAGCACAGGGGAACTGTGTCAGATTCGTTTTCTTTATTGACTTGTGAAGATGAACTGATCCCTAGCAAAAAGTTAGTGGCCGAAGCAACAATGGCAGGAAACTTGCTATATTCAAAGAGGTTTAAGCCCACTCCAGGAAAAAATAATATAGCTGGTGTTTTCAAATGGCAAATCCTGTAAGGTCAAATCAATTGGAAAAAATACATACACTAGAAATTGTAAGCAATGATTAAGAAAGCTTTAAAAGCTCTTCACTATATAGCAAAGCTTTTAAACAGGTAAGAATTAAGGTTGTATGGATGACAAAACCCAATCTTTTTTTGGTTCACTGTAACTATCCCTGTTGGACAAGTAGTGACTCTAGAGGAAGAGACCCTGATAATGCCATCCATCAGGCTTTTTCCTAAGCAATTTTCACACCTCCTTTTTCTTCACCCAAGAATTTTGCAATGGCCAAAAGGGTCATGTTGTGAGCCTCTGCAGTGGGCCAGCTTCCATTTTTCCCCCTCTTTTTCATCCAAATGAAGAAGCTGAGATGAAGGAACATGATGCATAGAAGCTCCTGGGGCCAACCCTCTGTTCTTCTGCTAAACAGGGTCCGGATCCGGTTAAAAGAAGGAACAGTGCTGATGCCATCAGTGATGGCATCATTTACCCCAGGTCAAACTGGGCAGCACTTGGAGACACAAGTCATGACACTTGAAAGAAACACCAGCCAGTTGAGGCTGGTGGTGGAAAGAAATTTCTCCTTTAAAACCTGCCTCTTGCATTTTCTGCAGCATCAGCTGACTCTAAGACCAGGTATTGAATCATATAACAGTCTAGGTTGGAAGGGACCTTTAAGATCATCAGGTCCGACCATCAACCTAACACTGTCAAAAACACCACTAAACCGTGTCCCTCAGCACCACGTCTACACGTCTTTTAAATACCTCCAGGGATGGCGATTCCATCACTTCCCTGGGCAGCCTATTCCAACGCGTGACCACCCTTTTGGTGAAGAAATTTTTCCTAATATCCAATGTAAACCTCCCCTGGCATAACTTGAGGCTATTTCCTCTTGTACTATCGCTTGCTACTAGTGAGAAGAGGTTGACCCCCATCTCACTACACCCTCCTTTCAGGGAGTTGTAGAGAGCAATAAGGTGTCCCCTTGGCCTCCTTTTCTCCATCCTAAACACGCCGAGATCCCTCAGCCACTCCTCATCAGACTTGTCCCCCAGACCCCTCACCAGCTCCATTGCCCTTCTCTGGACACGCTCCAGCACCTCAATGTCTTTCTTGTAGTGAGGGGCCCAAAACTGAACACAGCACTCGAGGTGGGGTCTCACCAGTGCCGAGTACAGGGGGACGATCGCTGCCCGAGTCCTGCTGGCCACACTATTCCTGATACAGGCCAGGATGCCGTTGGCCTTCTTGGCCACCTGGGCACACTGCTGGCTCATGTTCAGCCGGCTGTTAACCAACACCCCCAGCTCCTTCTCCGCTGGGCAGCTTTCCAACCATTCAAACAGACCACAAGACCACAGGGCAAGCCAGATATGTCCATGCTCCATCCTGAAATCCCCTTGGGTGACAGGGCAGCTCACACAGGAGGAGACCAAATTACAAACCATCCTCCCTTTCCCCACCAAAAAAGCATTACCTGAGGACAAGCGCCATGTTAATAGGTACATGGACACCCCAGGAACAGCTGTCCAAGTCAGCAAAACGCTGGTCTCCGCAGCCTCCTGCAGTGTGAACTCGGTCACTTTGGGTAAATCCACTGTTAGTGAAGAAATAAAGAAAGCTTAGGGTGGGTAGAAGCTACCACCGAGAGCTTGCCTGAGCTGAAAGGAAGCTGATGCCTCCTTTTGGAGGCTCAGATCCTGGCCCCACTGAAATCAAAGGCACAAAGTCCAGAGAGAAATAATGAGCATGAAGCACGTCTCTGCTATGCTGTTCCACAGCTCCAGCTGCTGGTGAATCTCTCAGATGATATCTACCCCAGGGCGCAAAGATGTGTGTGCCAGGAAACACACCTTAGCCTGCAAACAGCTTTGGAGACCTTCTGCTTCCTAAAATACCATATTTCTGGTGAGAGGAAGGAGTCCCTGCAGCACTTTAGGGGCTTTCCAGAAAGCCGAAGCAGGTCAGATCCTCAACTGGTGGGAACTGGTGGAGTTTTAGCAAATAACTATTGGCAGATCTTCAGCCTGGACTGCTGGGTGTTTCTCTAAATTGACTGCAAAATTTGAGCTGTTGAGATGGGCAATAAAGTTTTTGCCCACTCACTTGTGCTCCCTGCAACCACAGCGCTGGCTCCACACCCCCGATCTTCTCTACCACTTGATCTCCAAATCTGCCTATTCTGCGGCATCAATCAAGTCGCATGATGCCACAGCGTCATGGGTGATATTTGCCTTTAGCTACTGGAAATGGTCAAGATATTGTAACTACAGAGGTAATTCCAAGATAGTGCGTCGCAAAAATAGCATCTTGTGGTGATTATTGGCAGGGGAGGACAGGCAAAGTCCCCACCACTGCATGTTTTCTGGCTTGCTGGCTGGTGGGACCTGAGAAGTAGTAAGGTGTCTAACAGCCAATATTGCTCTTTTTCCATCCTCACCTCCCATCAGAGCCCTTAGGCAGAGACAGCCCCCAGCACTAACGTGGAGATGCTCTTGTCCTCACCCAGTGGTTCTGTACTCACAAGTTTTGGCTGTGAGGAGCGTGGGGCTTCCCTCCCGTCTCCCGATCATTGCAGACATGCAGATGGTGTAGGTGGTGCTCTCCTTCAGTTTGGGGATTGTAAAGGAGACTGTCTCTGCTGCAACCACCTGGGAGGTTTCCAAGCCACCTGAGAGGAGCCATTCGGAAAAAAACCCAAGTGTTACATAGAAAGGGCAGGGTAATTACTATTAACAATTATTGTTACAGCAATTTCCTCCCACGTATCTTACGGGGCCTCGCCAGGGAGGAGAGTTATGTGCTCATTTTGCATATGGGGAAACTGAGGCATGGGCAGGTGAGAGATCTGGTCACAAAGGCATCACATATGCTGCCGGAAGGGAACAACTTCTCTGGTTTCCCAAATTGCAACTATGACTATATCCAGCGGATATCTTCGTTAGCGACTAAAACCTGGCTCAGTTACAGGGCTTCAACCCGCTCCCGTAGACATTACAGTCCCCATCTACCCCGATCATTTGTGGGAAAAAGGAATGAGCTGAGCTAAGCTTCTATTTTCTGGGATTCCTTGTTCTCTGTCCTCATACTACACCTCGCTAAGAGAGCAGGATTCTTACCATTGAATGGCACCCAGGATATCTTATAATGAGTTACCCCAGGAAGCCTCTTCCAAGATAGCTTCAAACTATTGACACCAGTGTCAATAATCCTCAGATCTTGAACGGTCTGGATGGGGTCAGAGTCTGCAAGAGGCGCTGCAAAAATTCACCAGGATGAGATGTCTGAAGGAACAGCCCAAGTTACGCAGAGTTCATGGCTCTAAGCTACGGCACTGAAGAAAGATTTGGGTATTTATGCAATATCTACTTTCTAGACATTATCCAGGGGGGGCACACTGCATTTCCTAATGAATCCATGGAGAGAAGCACTGTGCAGTTAAGCTGAGGGATCTCATCCACATCTCTTACCACCTGCACCAAATTCTGGTGATACAACACAGGACATGAGGAGAGGGGCCAAGAGAGGACAGATCATCCAGATGCAACTTCAAACACCGCGGGGAACTGTGGTTCGGATGAACTCATGTGAAAAGGACACTGGAAGGACCCAGGACCCCAAGCTTAAAGAGGCAGAGCCACAAATCAAGGAATGGCAGACCTCAAGAGTGCATGTGGGTGAGTTGACCCTGAGTGGTGCCTGCAGAGAGGCTCTTACCTTCCTGAGATGGCTGTGATAAATAACAGTGGGGAGCATGTTAATACGTCCAGGGTTGCCTACCTACGCCAAGCCTGTTTAACACACCAGAAGGACATGTTCCCTCCTACCCATGGGAACAGCCATGGATTATTGCTGCCAGCTACAAGGGCTACTCATGTCACTCCATCATCAACATGCAATGCCACAGGACCATGAATCCAACCTTTGCTTCCCAACATCAAGAGGGTTGTTCCACCAGGACATACCTGTGTGGTGAGTCAGAGTCACCTCTGGCCCCTCCGCTTTGCTGAAGACAGCCCGAACACTGACTTTATACAGGGTGTCGGGCAGCAAGTGGTCAATCCGGTAAGTCAACACCCTACTGCCCAGGTACTGAGTCTTGGCAACCTGTTTTTCTGTAAAAAAAGGGATACTTAAAAGCCTGTAACTCATCAGTGAGGCTTTTCCCCTCCAAAGGAAATAGCCATTCCTTGCTGTACTACCATTTCAGAGCTTTGGGGATTATCTTCATAAATAGAGGTGCATGAATACAAACAGGGAAGGAGCCATCACCAACAGATGCAGGCGGAGGACCATGTTTCTTAATAGATCTCTTTCCTACCCCAGGCAGTAGATCAGAAGTTTGGAAAGATGGCTCCCATGGCCGCGGCATGGGTCTGAGCCAGGAACAAGTATGTGCACCCTTCCTCTCCTCACCTTTGCCTGCTCCCACAGGGCTCCAGGTGACTTTGAATTTGGTGGCAGCTGTGGTGGCACTCCACACCAGAGACAGGCTTGTACTGGTGTAGGACATCACCTTGAAATTGGAGACGTAGCCAAGAGGAGCTGTAAGATGAAGACAGCATTAGACTACTGTCCAACAGGGCTCCTTGCTGTCAGTATAATAAGGCCAAAATTATGTAAAAGAGTTAAGTTGTATGTCTGCTTATCCTCAGTGTCTGACCATCCTCACCTTGTGAGACACTGGTTTGCACTGCTTGAGGTCTGGGCCACACGTGTAATCCGACCTCTCTTAGCACTGAGGGGTGTATTCTGCCCTAGATCCAGGTGAGAGCATCTCTGCAAGCCCAGGACAGGCAGTACAGGGATCCAGGGAGTTGTGAAGTCCAGATCGCAGTGCTCCTGTGCTTCCTGCAGGGTGAAACATCTACCTGGACCTCCCACGGGTGCTGATCATCAGTGTTTGCCTGTACCCACTCTTCACAAGGGTCAGCCCATTATCTCCATACTGTATCCCAGGATTGCTAGTCACCTTCTGCCACTTTTAAACCTCTCCGAGGATATATCTGTTACTGTAAAAATCTCACCTCTGCTTTCTGATCACCACGCTCAGCATTGCTGCCTGTCTCCCCCCAAGATGCAGTAACCTCAAAGTTTGTCATAGGAGGACAAGCTGTGGCCATCAACTAGACCATCATCTTTCCCCATTTTACATAAAGAGTTTGCAGCTGCTGCCTCTTGTCCAGCACAGCCCTTTGGAGTCCCCCCTTCTTTGAGGCAGGGGACAGCCCATGTCACCAGACAGAAAGGACCACATTAGGATGTTCCTCTCCCTTTATCTCCCTATGGCTCCCTACAGCAGAATTTACCCAGGTCTCATCTCTTTTTCAGCTGGACTCTGACAATGTTGAAGACTTTGGCCATTGGTCTGGATTTCGGGATGCCTGGAAGCTCAGTGTGTGCAGATTGGGCAGCTCATATCTGAAGCTCTGCCCAAGCCCCCATGGCACATGAACAGATCCACTGCAGAGCACGTTGGTTCCAGTTTGCATCTGAAGACTCTCAGGCAGAAAACCCAGAGCCTTCGGGACTCATGGTCTCCGCTACCAGGCACAGCAGGTCAGCAAGGCAAAGGACCACCACCACGGTGCCCCCAACACCAACCCCCGGTGATGGGAGTGGGGTGCAGGAGACACAGTGTAAAGGCATCATAGGGATAGATAAGGTTGAATCAGCCATGCGAGGGTTGTGTGCTGTGGTAGCTACTTGAATGTCCTGCCTGTACTCACATGTCCTGGCTGAGGTTGTGATCCCTGGTCCCTCCACCGAGCCAAAGAGCACATAGAGAGAAATCACATATTCGGTGTCATGGGCCAGGTTGCGAAGCTGGTAGGCTGTGGTCGACCTGTTGAGGGCCAACTGGCGAGGACGGTCCTTGTCAAAGAACTCTTTGGAATGGAGGAAAAAAAAAAATAGAAGAGGATAAAAACCGAAGAGTCAGGAGAGCAGCTCTGTTGCATACTGGGAAAGACACTATGTTTTTCCCAGCAGTCCATCTCTGACCCAGTTGTACCTCTGCTGTAGGACACCTGTGTGGGCACTGGGACAAGAGAGATTTTTCCTGTGGTTACTTATTTGGGAATTTGAATGACTAAAGGACCCAAACCAGCTGAGAAGAACTGAAGGAACCAAACCAGCTCTCACATCCGGGGCCCGCAGTAACGTGGTGCTGTCCAGGGGCGGTTCCAACACGTGCTCCCCAGCATCTCCAGGGAGTTGCAAAGCCCCTAGGCTGGATGACCAGCAAGGTAGTGCAAGACTCTTGCACCCACTGGGATGTGTGTTGGGCTGGGGTCAGGCTGAACATAGTTGCTGCATGGACCCTGTCTGTTGGCACTGCAGATCAGGTCCAGGAATAATTTCTGGTTTCAATTCATGCCCTGAAGTTATGGGAGAGGCTGCTCAGACCAGTTAATGAGCTGGACCTGCCCTGATGCCCACCACCCCTGAGGTTCCCAGTGCCTTATCTCCTGCGCTACAGAAGGAGGTGGAGGTGATGCAGGCTGGATCTTACCTGGTGTAGGACCCCAAGCCACTCGATACCCGGTGGCCCCAGCAACCGAGTCCCAGGAGACCAGAGCGCTGTTGATGGATATCTCACTTACTTTCAGCATCTGAACGGTGCTTGATGCCACTGAAAGACAACAAAGTTGACCAATTGCATCAAGGTCCCAACAGCTTCTAAGCGCCCCCCCCCCCCCAACCGCAATGACCCAGACTGCTTTCTGCATTGGATGACAAGCAGGGTGGTGACTACAAATGACACCAGTTCTGTGCTGCCAGCACAGCCTGTCCCACATNCCCTCAGTGTCCCCAAAGATGGGATTGATGGTGATGGTGTACTCTGTGCCAGGCTGCAGCCCCTGGATCATGTAGTAGCTGTAGGTGTTGCCGAGGTTCACGTCTTGGATGCTGCCTTCTGCAAAGAGAAATGATGTCTGGGCTCCTTTGGGTCAGACCAAGGAGGACCACCCTCCTTGGGTCTCCTTGTCTGGGAAGGCAGTAGGCAATCACACAACCAACCACTTGAGAACTACAAAGTTGTGCAAGATTGAAGAGCATTTCATCCTCCTGGCTTGCACATGTGCCAGCAAGGTCCTCAAGCTGAAGATGGTAGAGACAGGGCTTTGTGCAACAAATCTTGGTTGAGGAGCTAATGTATCCGCAGGTAGAAATAACCCACAGTCGCTCAGGCAGACCTCAGTGATCACCGGTAGATCGAGGCAACTCAGGGCTTTGCGGGCCAAAGAAAATAAATCAGGTAGCAACACACACATGGCCACGACGTATGGGTCTGCGAGCAGTCCCGTAAGAGGGTCCACACTCTTCCCAGCCCTAGGTGACTCCATGCTGGAGTTATCTTGCCTCCCCTGCAGGACACTGGAGCCCAACTGATGCCACAAAAGACGTTTTCTCGTTTCTGTATCCTTGCTGTGGACTAGCAACTGCTCAGCTAAACTCCTCGGCACGGCAAGAGAAGAGTTAATCCCTGGGGGTCACAGCCCGTTTCAGAAGGGCAGGGGGGTGCAGGCAGCAGTATGTTGGGATTTTGAGGGGGAAAGCTGCCATTTGCAGTTTGGTCACTGGAGGGTGCCATGTCCCCATCTTCTGCTCCACCAGCACCCTGAGCCCCATCCCCCTTCTCCCACCCCACGCCGTGGATATTCTCTCCACATCAGCCGCTCGTTTATGTTTATCTATTCTCTGCCTTAGAAGTCAGAGAAGAAAAATCAAACCCTTCCAGTGCCTGGGACGGCTGCACGGGGATGGGCAGAAGGTGTCTCCATCCCAACGCCACTGCACCTGTAAGGCATGGCCCTGGGACGGGATGGAGCATGGGAGGAGGACCCCGCAGGGCCCAGCGGTGAGGGTGGGCTGCCCCTTGGGATTTTTGCCACCCTTGGAGTTGGGGTGAACCAGTATCAGGTGAAAGAGCTGCTCAGAAAGAGCAAACCTGCAGCAGAGGTGATGTGCCCTTGCTGCTTCATCGGAGGCTGTCACGCACCGTCCCCTCAAGAAGGGGTGTCCCCACTCCAAAGACGTGGCAGGCTGAGGACGTGCATGCTCCATTTCTAGCTGAGGTATCGAGCAAGGACTGGGTAAACAGCTGAGTTTTGGGGGGGGGGAGCTGTGATTTTTTTTCCAGAGAACCATTCACTACAAAGCAATAAAAACAGTTTTATATCTTCCCTGTAAAGAATTTTCCCTCCTGATGACCTTCAGAGCTGTTCTCCAACTAACGTCCCCCCCGCCTCCCCTGGTGGGAGATGTCTCCTCACTTCATAACCGAGCCAGAGGAGAGTGTGCTATTTATTCAAAGCCTGTGATGGAGCCCAGGTGTCCTGACATCCCATCTTGTCTTTGAACCACAGAAACATCCATCTCCCAAGGCCAAAATATGCCATCAAACCCGAATTTCTAACTTCTTCTCCCCCACACCGGCAATGAAAATATGTTTGGGTTCAGGGCAGGGGGAGAAGCTCCAGCTGCAAATGCAAATCTGTCTTCAGACACCAAAGTTTGTCTGAGAATGAGGATGCATTATGGGATGCTGGGAGACAAAGCCAGTTCTTAGCGCTGCAGAGAGAAAACCAACAAGCGCAGGCGCTTCCAGTCTGTAATGTGGTACCTGTCGCCCCAAAAAGGGGGTGACCCCAGATGCTCCGGGGCTATGGGATGTACAGCTCTGGATGGAGTACTTTACCAGCTTCTCTCCAGCTATTAATCCTTTCCAGAGGCTACTCAGGTCCCATAAACCTGGCACTAATCCCATGTTAACAAGGCTGGATACCCGTTAGCCTGCAGGTATTTTTGCATCCATGGTGGAGTTTACCATCAACACCCATGGTATGGCTCTCTGTTGAGAGCTGCCGGTTTAGCCCCGTGTGCAGAAAACTCCACCATTCACAGACCCCAAAACCCCTGTTTTTCTCCAGCTTCTTATTGTATATCTGGACACAGAAGGTGTCGGTGCACCCACCCTTGGGGACCTCACAGCTCCTGTCTCTCCATGTTCCTGCTGGTTGCATGCACCCCATTCTTGAGACTCTACCTGCTGATGTCCAGGTGAGTCTGTACCCTGTTGCTCCTCGGACGGGGCTCCACCTTGCCTGGAGCGTGTTGGTGGTCTCGTTCTGCAGCAAGATGCTTTTCACAGGCAGGAGTTTCACTGGAAGGAGGACAGGGGACAAAACTTTCAGAGCACCTACTTGCCAGTGGAGGACATCGCTGGCTGCCCTCCCTGCATCTCCGTTCCTCCAACCTGCCTGCCAGCAAGAGAGGGATTTACAAGGGCTCCTGCCCTCCCTGAGAGGCTGAAGGCATCTCATAAAAGCAGTGGTGAAAACAACCATTCCTGTGACCATTGCCTTCCAGGACCAACACCTCTAATGCACTACCTCGCTTGCTTTACGCAGTGGGGGTGTGAAACAGGAGGGCAAGCGAGTCTCTGGCAGATCTCCCACCCTTCCGCCCAAGCAGTGTGATGGTATTCGAGGGTGCCCATGCCCATGCATGTGATGGGGGAAGAGCGGGGCTCGAGGTTGGAGTTTGGAAGGACCTGTTGAACCCTGCCCCTTTGATGCGCATGTAGCTGCATGTCCTGGTTTGAGCGACACAGGACTGATTTCTCTTTCAGTAATTTTACTTGTCAGTGAGGTCTTTTCTAATGCTCAGGAAAATGGCATTTTTAGAAGAATGGCATTTTTAGAAGACTCTAGTGTCTGAATTTGTGAAGATATTTACTTTATAGCCAGCTATGGGATGCGGGTTTCAAGGTCTCAGTGTTTTCGAGCTTACCGGGTGTGGGGGTGAGGAGGAGCAAGACCTGGGCACTTGACCCAAGCTGGCCAAGACCTGGGCACTTGACCCAAGCTGGCCAACAGGGTTATTTCACATCATGAATGGCACATTCAATATAAATGAGAAACTTTGCTGAGGAGTTCTCTCTCTCTGCCTTGACAGCTGTGACCCTGAGAAGTTCTTTCCCTGGTGCTAGAGTCCTGACCTCTTCCCTTCCTCCAGAAGCCGCAGTGCTCACAGTGTCCGACATCTGCTGTCGCCCCCCGGGAGTGCACAGCTTCCTACTGATAGAATGGGCTGAGTATGCGTCTCGTATATTTTATGTTGGTATCAGGATCAATATTAGTTCTTTAGTGCTATTAATGTTAATTATCTAGTCTTATTCTATTAAATCTGTTTCTATTTCACCCTTGGGTTTCCTTGTTTTTTCCCAATTCCCTTTCCCGGGTGGGGAGGGGTCATCAGGCGAGAGAATAATTGTCTAAATGACAAGAAATTGTTGTGGGTTCCTCAAACCATAACACTGCATCACCCACCAACTGTGAGATGCTTATCAACAGCAAAGGGTGTGAAGACAGTGCCCAGGGCAAGAAGGGACCAGCCACAGAGTCAAACCTCTTACATGTTCTTCCCACAGCAGCCACAGGCTGGCTCGGCCCCTGGGGGTACACCGCGTAGATGCTGATGCTGTATTCCCTATCCTCCTGCAAGTTATCCAGTACATGGGAAGAGACATCACCCCGCAGAACCTGCTCATAGGTCATTCCTGGTCGGTTGGCTGCAAAATTAAGGAGAAGAGCGGTGGTGAAGCCTTCCCACTGCCTGTCTACATCCCATGGTGATGTCTTCACAGCATGGTGAAGAGCATACACAGGAGTTGTTTCAAGTGCATGGTTGAAGTCCCCCCAACCCGTGTGATGTTGCTGAGAGTTATGTCTGTAGCTAAGGCTTGACATATCTGTGCTGTCGCAGCCCTCCAGATCACACAGAGGTGAGTGAGAGCCATACCGAAGGCTTGAACTCACCCCACATCCACAGCAAAGCAGGCATTTGAGTACGAAAAACATCCACAGTAGGTCTGGACGTGACAGTGCAAATGGGTAGAAGGCATCCACAGCACCATCCTCATCTCGTTCTTCAAAAGAAAGTCCTTCAAAGGACTCTCCTCCTCCATCCTGGAGGAAACAAACTGTCTGGAAGAGGCTAACCTGGTCTCCTTCCAGAGAAATGCCAGGAGTTCTGTGGTGCTTTGCTCCTTGGACAAAAAGGCACCTCTCCTGTCCTCAGGTCACTGCTCCTTTTAAAACAAACTCCAAGAAAAACTGAGAAAATCTGAACTTACCTCTGGGGATGTAGATCTTGTAGCCCTCCAGCTTGCCCAGTGGAGGTGTCCAAGCCACCTTCAAGCTAAAAAGTCCTTCTTCTATCACACGGAAATTAGTGACGGGAGGCACAGGTGCTTTGGGGTACAAAAACATTGCAGAAATTGATGTGACAGTGCCATAATAAATTGCCATGGCAAATACCCTTGGAAAATCTTTTGTCTTCAAGGACAAAGAGACACAAAGGTGCAATGCCAAAGCAGCACCAGTTCTCCCTATTCTCTCAGCTGAATCCTCAAAAGAAACCACCACCCCTCTACCAAACCCTTGTCTGCTTGAAAAGCGAGCTGAAAACCCCCAAGGCGGAGTGCTTGTGGGCTTCCTCTTTGAATGGTGTTGGGAACTGTGAAATAACTACCCACAAGGCATTTCCTCCTGAGCAGAGAAAACTCCGCAGTGGTTTCATGCAGACCGAGCAAGGACACATGAATCAAATACTACTTGTGCCTATGGATGCAACTCCTACAAAGAGGAGCCCATTTTGATCCATCCAGCCATGGCAGATAGATTTATACCCCCGGCCTGTTGCTTCATGTTGGGGATAATAAGAGAAGAGATCAAATGACTTTATTTCCACCCATAAAGACATTCCATCATATTCCTGGCAAATACGCACCAATCAACCTCATTGGGGCACTTTATTTAGTCATCCTGTTGGAGATCTTCCCTCAAGAAGACAAACAATTTAAGACATTGCAGGGGGTGGGGGAAGAAACAAAAGACAAGGAAGAAAGGAATAGTTCTTTTCA
Organism: Ibidorhyncha struthersii; assembly: GCA_013398815.1. Lineage (NCBI taxonomy): Eukaryota > Metazoa > Chordata > Aves > Charadriiformes > Charadriidae > Ibidorhyncha > Ibidorhyncha struthersii. The sequence goes on along the minus strand of VZSZ01005881.1, from coordinate 400,632 downwards.
AAAACCCTTGGGCAAAGCAGACTTGGCATTTCATGCAAAACAGGGAGGGAAGCAGAATTAGTGCACCCCTTGAACCCTTGAAACCCCTTAAAGTAGCGCAGAGAATTTTGGGACAAAACCTGCTCTATCCATCACATCTGACCCAGTGTCTTGCACTCCAGGGTTTGGCCAAGAGTGAATTTGCTCCTTCATTTCCAAGAACATTGTCATTACAGCCAGCCATGTGACAGCAGAGGAATTTGGCATGGCAGATTGCAATCCAGAGGAAGCCTAGATCATTTCATGGGACCAGAGGTCTCCACAAGGGACATTTCCTAAAGGCCGTGATCACATCACCTTGGTGTTCACCTTGAGTGAAAGGAAGCCCTAAGTGCATGCACAGTGCCAACCCAAACCTTTTGGACCACCCACTTCTGAAACAAGGTGTTCAGAATATACATCTCTCCGCAAAACTCACGCCTGTGTTTCTCAGCCCATGGTCTCCAAAACCTTTCCCATCCCAGGTACACGAGTGTTACATTAACTGAATCCTGGCCTGGATTCGTTAAATCCTGCTGGTTATTAAATCAGATGATGTGAGTTATCCAGCAGGCTGCACCCTCTGCTTTCAAGTGGGTTAACCACATGGGTTACTCTGCACCCACTCACGACCCTGCACCCCACACCATGGACATTTGCATAGATGTTCCTCCTACCCATTCCTACCTCTCCATCCATCACTCCTCACACGTACAGTTTTGGGGTAGTTTTTTTTCCTGTGCCCACACAGACAAGGAACACACAGGGATGACTGTAGAAGAGAGACTCACTTGTTTTCCCCTTGACAGCTGCTGACTCCCCGAGGGCATCTGCATAGACGGCCCTCACCGTGAAGACATACTTGGTGTTGGGTTTCAGGTCAGTCACCAGCACGGTACTTTTGTCACCATCCACCACAATCTGTCACACAGGGGGACAAAGGACATCATCACACCTCCATGGCAGTAGAAGACCCCCATGTCTGCAACAGGGTGGGAGCACGAGGCTTCACATTTGATGCAAGGTGACTTCCATGAGCAGAAGCCTCTTAAAACACACTAACTCAGAACACCGCGATGCTCAAATGATATCTGTCTTCGCATTGGACATAGCACTGGCACAGGGCAGTGCCAAGGGTGGGTTTCACGAGTTAGCCCAGAAAAAACTCTGTGAAAACAAAAGTGTGCATAAGGGTGAGGGTGGTCCCCAATCCCCTTAAAAAAAATGGAGGAAAACCAACTCTTTTAAGTTAATGGAGGGAGATTTCAATGTAACATGAGGGTAAGAGAGGTGGAGACAACTTCTGTGTTTTCACTATGTTCTTATGAGATTCTGAAGCGGCCAAGGATGATCATTCTTGTTAAATACAATCTTAATAATTAATACAATTAATAATCTTAACCTTAATAATTTATGCTTTCATAGCTTTGTTCTATTATTAGAAATCAAAGCTTTTAGGCATATCCTTCAACCCTTCTCTCGGACTTTGTGCAGTGACTGAGCTGAACCAGAGCAAGCTGGCACACACAGCAGCATCCCTCACGCCAGGGACATGGCAAATCCAAAACCAAAACACGCAGAGATCTTACCAAGACAAACAAACTTGGTAGCCAGAGAAACAGGGGATGTTGCTAGGGAAGCTGGATGGGCTTATTTGAGTGGTGGAATCATAGAAGTACAGGGAGAAAAAGTGCTTCCCGTTGACCTCTTCTTATCAATCCCAATGGAGTTTGTTCCAGTTTGTGCCACATCCTTCTTCCACCCTCCCTTCCCCCTACCCGTCAGTCCCCGAAACTCCATCTCATCACAACAGCAACGCCAAAATTAGCATCAGCAATCAACACACCTGCAAATCTGATGGTCTGTCTGTAGACCTTCACTTCAAGCAAGCAACTTCAGGAATTTACGCCAATTCACTGGGCCGTGACCAGGATGGCTGAGGGACCTGGTGCCACCTCCTACCCAGGCTGTGCCGTCAGCAGCCTCAGCAGAGGGCTAACGCCTAACACCAGGACCTGCAACTGGTGCTCTGCAAAACGGTGATGCAACTCTACCTGCCGCTGGTCCTCTGAAACGGGCTGCCCTGAAGGCAGCAAGGGATGCAGATGGACACGGTACCCCGTCACCTTCCCTGTAGCTGGCATCCACGTGAGTCGCAGCGAGCTGTGGCTGTGCTCACTGACATACAAATCCCGGGGGCCGATGATCTTCTCAGCTGCAAAAAATAATAAAGGAAAGACCTTTGGTTTGGACGGTGATGGCACCAGTGCTGGACATAGGCAAGCTGTTCATTGATGGAGTCAACATATTCGATGGAGAGAAAGCCTTGAGTATAGATGGCACTCACTCAGACTGAAAGCGCAGGAGCAGCTGGGACCCGTTCCCAGGCCAGAGCCACACAAGCAGGTTTTCTTTTGGCAAATTGCTTGACAGCACAAGAGGGGAAAACAAAACTGGTTCTGGCTGCATTTCGCCTGTGCGCACCTGCTTAATGCACAGGGCATCAGCTCCTCCCTGCCCTTCTCACTGCCACCAGAGAATATTTGGCCAGAAAGCTTGAACTCTCCGTGAAACATCACAGGCAGTCCTGAAGTGTTACAGAACCACAGAGAAAAGAAAAAAAGACCCTCTAATTACTTGGGTGAAGTTCCTCCAAGCTCTGCCCCAAGCTTTTAACTCATCTTCTCGTGAGTTTGTGTGCCAAAAGGGCAGGCAGGAATTCATTGCCACCACCTTTGGATTTGCTGCAACATCAGTATCTGTTTGGGGAGAGTTCTAGATGTGTTTGGAAATCTCTTTGGCTGCTCTTAGCATCTTCTGCAAGGAATTAAGTTCTTCCTGAGACCCTGAGCTCTGCTGCCAGAGTTCACCATAAGAGGTCCATCATGAAAGCCCCCAAGGGGCAGAATTCCCTCCACAGCCCATTGCTGCTCCTTGTGTTTGAATCAGCAGCAAGACTTTCAGGATCTGGTATCACCAGACAAACCATGGAGATGCAGACACAAGTGAAATATACAGGACCACTGCCCCCAAGCAATAGATGCTCCATGAGCTGGCTGCTCCTCTAGGGTCACCCAACCCCTAAAGCTCCCCTTGTGATGAACAGAGGGGATGCGGAAGGTCCATCTCCGTGGTGTGGCTGGCACATCCAGGGACTGAGAAGGTGCCGGTTTGAGCAGGTGGAAAGCAGGATAAAGTGAGAGCCCTGACGCACCTCGTACAGTCTGTTTGATGGGTCGTGGCGGCTCTGAGGCAGTGAAACAGAGCCTTCGAGAGAGTTTGGGGGCCACGTTGTGGAGCAGGTGGAAATCTTCAATGTAAAGCACATGCTCTGCAGTGGGCTCTGAAGCTATTTTGTTCAGTTCATTCTTGTCAGCACCCTTAATTCCTAGAAGAAGAAAAGAAGAGGAAAGGGGGAGATCAAACACCATCCCTGGGGTAGGCCAGGGATCGGCAAGGGCTGTCAAGAGCAAGCCAGAGCAACGTGCTGGCCTTCAAGTTTCACACCAGCTTTGCAGTCATGCTGCCCACAGTGAAGGATGAAACAAGGAATGGAGACTCAAGCTGGATGGGCAGTGGTGAGGCAGATGAAGCCATCAAGGAAAAGAGGTGAAGGTTTTCTGCAGAGGCATGTTAGAATTTGACCCAGGGGAGTCGGCTGCTAATGGGCCGAGGTGAAAAGCTCTCTTGGGGTGGAGAGTGAAAAGGAGCAGGGCAGGATCTGGCCTCATCCTTCCCATGGGATACAGAGACATTTCTGCCCTTCTGATGGTTGAGCAGACAACGGGACTTTGGGAGGCTGTGTGAAAATTGCAGGGTTTTCCTGTGGTTGAATTAAAAAAAAGGCGGGAAATAAAGCCCAACAAACCAACCCTCCCTAATTTTCACCTCACATTTGCCCAAATAGACTTGGTTGCTCTCTATAATGAAACACCACCACCATCCCCTTCTTCTTCCCCAAAATGTTTGGTGAACGGAAGGATTTGACTTATAATAAATGGCTGTATTTAGCTCTTGGGGGCAGGGAAGTGTTAAAATTTTCCTTGCCCATGGAATTATTCTGATGGACATGTTTAAAGTAGCTGAAGTTGGTCTCTGAACCCCATTAAGAGAAAGGTTCAAAAGTAAAAAGATTTCATTTTTGAAAATGTCACATCAAAACATTTTGACTTTTATGGAACTATTTATTGAACTCCTCCTGCAGTCGCAAGTAGTTTTGACAGACGCAAAACTGCAGATTTCCACTGAATAAATCAGCTATCGACAACAACAAAAAATACCCAAGCACAGCATAGATGTGATTTTCCTGTACTTGCGGTAGTTGCTAGTGGCTGAGCCTGGGGACGGGCGCAGTTTTTAGAGGAAGGGGGTGCCGTGCATCAGGAACCTTCCCCAGTGCGTAGATTGTGTGTTGGTGCACACATAGTATTTGGTGGTGATGCTCCATGTAACGTAGCGTTTCCATACATACCTACAGCAAACACCGTCACCCCCCCATCCTGCAGGACCCGGGCTTCATCTTCAACTGAGTCGCCGGACTTCCCATCCGTGATCAAAACAACTACCTACAAGAATTGGCGTAAGAGCCAGAGAACGGAAGAGCACAACATGAGGAGGTCACAGAGAGACATGCAGGATTTTCACACTGACAAGTCAGACCTTGGATGAAGTCCATCTCTCTAAAGGGATGGGGACTTGAAAATAAATCCTTCCATAAACCTCTGGGGTAACTCACATGAAATCAGCTTTCACGAGTATGAGCTGGGAAGGCAGCAGAGTATAAATGCTGCCGCTCATGTCGGCATCTTCTCTGCATGTCTCCTCCTGCCCAACTGTGTCTCACCTCTGCTTGGGGCAGTAACTCTGGGTCAAGAAGGAGATTAATGCCAGCACAGAGAGAGGATTCACCCCTACAAGTCCACAAGAGCAGCTCTTAAAGGAGGACTCAGCTGCACCCTGGACAACACACGGCCACTTGCACCTGGATGGTGCTATCAGGTGGTAGGAAACTCTCTCAGCCACAGCCTGGGTTTCAGTGACAGCCAACTCCACAACCCCAGACCTTGCAAGCTTTATGGACAGCCCCATGTCAGATCACGTAGCAGGAGATGTGGCTGGTGCATGGGATGATATAATGAAGACATACCCTGCTGCAACACCTTTAAGCAGGCAGTTGGGGTGGTTAACACATCCCGCCTGTACCGTCATGTTCTCCCTCCTGCTCTGTGACCCAAAACAGGTCTCATCGACCACACTGATAGCACGGATCACACAGACCGCGTTTGGCACGCAGGATCTCAAAGCGAAAGAGAAGGTGCAGCACTGAGCTGCAAATGTGGGAGGCCCACGGGAGGTGAAAGCTGGCTGTGATCGTTTCAGACTCGATGCATGGGCTGTATCCACTCCCCATGGGGCTGCCCCCTTTTTGATTTCAAGACCGTCTACCATCAGAGCAGAGTGAAGCGAACTGCTTCACGCAGCCTGCAGAGCAACCCAAAACGCAGCACCTTCTCTTTAGCATCCTCAGCGCCTTCAGAACCCCTTAGAAATTATGAACAAAATAATTAAAAAAAAATTAATCTGAAGAAACGCATGACCCAGAACTGATGTTTGGAAGGCAAAGACACAGCAACACATCTGCTTTTTGATTAAGATGCTAACAGTACTGCCACTCTCTGTAACGAGCATGGATGGGTGCAGACTATTAGCAACAGCTACGTGCACCGATGCCGCAACTTCTCGCCTTGTCCTTATCATGTCCTCAGCCTGCTCAGTTAGCTTATGCACTGAGTGTCCCGAATTTGGGTGCTCAGCTGGAGGCATTTAAGACTAGAATGATGGGTACCTCTGCAATCCATGGGGAAACATGAGCATTTTTAAAAAGTGAGTCAGTCCTTTGAAAATCTGGAGGTGCTTTGCCTCCCTCTATCACCAATGAAGTGACCTGAAGCTGAATGAGCTCCTAGATGGGGTGCCTCAATTCCAAGCCAAAAATCAGATGGGATAAATAAAATCCAAATGGCTCATTCATGCGTTCAGGTGAAGAAGTTAGAGGTCTGATCCCTACTGAGGATGACACCAGGGAAGTCATCACAGAAAGTCACTTACCTTTGCTGCATCTTCTCTCAGAGTGTCCAGGCGAGACATGGCGTGAGCTGCAAACGCCAGGGCTGACCCTGTTTTTAAGCTGCCGCCTTTGAGGGAGAGATCCTGAATTGCCACCAGCATTTCTTCGATGGTCACATAATCCGTGAGTTCAATACTCATCCTGGGAATGAGAAATGGGGGGATACGGGTGAATAAGGAGCAAGGAAACACTTGGTATAGCAAGGATGCATTGATAATAGTAATGACGAGCAATAATGTTGACATTTAGCTGGTCACACTAGGCTTATATGTGGGCAAGGAGTCCTTTTCACAATGGTCAAGGGAGTCCAGAGTATGAGCCTCACAGAACCCCATTACCATAAAACACTACGTAAAATTGGTTGGTGGGGAATTTCTTGTGGCTGCATTAAACAGCAGCCTCCCTGTCCTGGAAGAGTTCCCTGTGGCCAAGCACTTCTAGACTCTGGTAACACTGCTGGAGGTTGAACTCTTACTCTGCTCTTGTAATGGTTCAGCAGAGCAGCAAGAGCTCTTTGGGATGGGGGACGTGGTTGCCCATCTAAAGCCATCTAAAGCCACAGGGCTATAGAAACCTGGGTGCTGGTGGTAGAGGATGGACCGACCCACCTTGCTTTCTCCGCGTAGAGTGCCACTGCCAGCCGGATGCCTCCTTTGCCCATCACCACGTTCTCAAAGGAACGGGCCATGCTGCTGATGAAGTCCTTGACCAGCCGGGAGTTCTCCCTCCCTGTGCCCTGTGATTGCCCCACGAGGAACAAAATATCGGCCACCTCCGCCGTCCTGCATGCTGAGGGAGAAGAAGGGCAAGAAGGCTCATCCCACTCTATGCAATGAGCCAGCCAGGAGCTAAACCCCTCTGACTCATGTGAACCCCCAAGATATTGCAGCTAAGGAATATTGCTTAGGCCCAATGAAGTGGGTAATCATGGGCTTCCCAGAGCAACAGGCTGCTTTGTTCTCTTTAATTTCCTCCTAATTCCCCATTTTGCTGTTCTCACCCAAGGGAAGTTTCTCATTTGAAGCACAAACACTGAGACCCAGATCCATCGAGGCACGCAGGTCTGTAGGACATGCTGGAAGCAAGGGGATGCCTGAGGTTTCATATGCCCGGAGGCAGACGTGGACACCTAAGCCACATACAACTGAAATTTGGGAATGTGGCAGCTGTGCCACCCCACCAACCATCCTGGACTTCTGGCTCTGGAGTCCCTGATGCAAATGTGAGACACTCATGCAGACCATCCATCTGGCCACCCATGCTTTGCCAGCCCTAAAACAACCAAGTCTTCCAGACCTGCACAGAGGGAGCTCGGGACGCTCCGCGCATTCAGCTTTGCAACACTCTCCTCTTGCCTAGCTGCCAGCAGCCCCGAGCATGAAGAGTATCTAGTGCGAAGAATGAACAATTTGAGCGTTTTTGCTGTACAAGCCAGAGTTATCTGATGACAGCTGGCAGGGAAGGGACAGGCGTACAGGGAAATTTGTTTAACGAACATCAAGGCATATTTCCCTATACAGTGTTCAGTCTCAATTGAATTTAATTTTCCTTAGGCCTCCAATAAATATATTTCATGGACAGAAATCTGATGACTTTTAGGGATGCTTAAATTAATGAAGGCTCTAGAAGGGATGTTCAAAATTTATATTTTCTTCGGTATTTCTCTCCCTTGCAGATAGACACTAAGTTATTACTGTAGGGCTGCTAAAAAGTAGACCGTGCTGACTACTGGACGAGAGCTTTTTGTACTTTTGTCACCAGGACTGGTCTCAACCTCTTCACATTTTTTTTCATTTTGTGTCACTGCTGCTTTGAACTTTTCCCAGCCACTGCCTTGACTTTAGCTGCAGGTCTGGGGACCCAGCTCCCACCCAACCGGGCTGCAGCATTTGTTCCAGTTTGCAGTGTTAGGTTGGTTTCTCATGCTTCTGCTGCAAACGGAAGGACTGTTTTTAGCTCAACCTCTTCAATTTACCTGACTTTTAGCCCATTTCCATAAGCAGGCTCCCCAAAGGGGTTGGGAAGATGCAGGTTTCATGGTCTCCTTCGTTGCTGTGTCCCTGATCAGTCCCCTTTGGCCACACAGCAGGACAGAGGATCGTTTGCCAGCTGTGGATGGGTGGCAGTCCAAGGGTCTCTGTTACCCAAGGCTTTTGGTTTCTCCATCTTTCTTTGTACTTCCTGACACTGAGCTCTTCACGACTTAACAGTTCTGTTTACTGCAGAAAAATAATGACTGTCTCTTTTTGCTTTTACTTGTACCCAGCTGGAAATATAAAGCCCTTTCCCTTGACAAAAACAGGAGACAATTATTTCAATTTTCTTTCCTAGAGCTCTCTGTTGATATCTCCCTTCCCTTCTCAGTCCTCCGTAAGTGCTTTTCAGCTGAGATGTCAGGGGTGTCTTGGAGGCAGCTCAGCTGCTAACAGCAGATCACCATAAGCTCTTTTCCCAGCTGCCACTTCTATTTTGGATCTACCCCTTTTCCCTAGCTTTGACCTTGACTTCCCTGTTCCCCCAAAAGACTTGGAGGAAAGGCAATGCCAGTCCTTGGCTCTGACCTCAGAACTGGTGAGAATCGTTCAACATCTTCCCAGGGTAACCACAGCCTGCATTACCACAAGAAAATCCCAACAAAGGTTCAACAAGACGGAGAAGACCACCCACCAGCCCTCCCAAAATCACCCACTTCTTGGAGCTACTCAAGGCAGCTCAGACAGTTTTTCTTGGGAGACCTGCATTTTTGGCCCTGATCTGGAAAACACGCTCAAAATGCCATTGGTATCGGGGGGACCTTTGCTACCTACCTCTCCACATCCCCAAAGCCCAGAGACCCTCCTCCACCCGTGCCTGGCCCTTGGGAGTCTTGCTCACCCTACACAATGCTTCTGCCCTCATTTGCATCCAGGGATAGTAAGGAGAAAGACAACAAGCAACAAGCAAGACCTCCGTGGGATTAAAAAGGGCAGGACGGTGCTCCTTTCTCTATAGAGGGGCAACCAGAGCCCATTCTGGGAGACGCAGAGCCAGGACCTCAGCACCTTTCCAGAGGGGCCCAGCTTGGCAATGAAACCCGAGAGTGTTTGCTGCTTGGATCAGGTACCTGAAGCTGTCATTGGAAACATGTGATGTTAAGCATATTTGGATTGGTACCTTCTGGAGAAAATACCAACACAGACAGCTATATTAATCACAGGGGGATATGATTTTATTTGAAATTTTCCATGCACCTCCAAAATTACCACGTTTCATCAATCACAGGTTTGCCAGAGACATCTGTAAACGTTGATTTATTGCACTGTTCCCAGCTTTGAATTAAATAGCATTATAGTCAAGTATATTGGCTTAATTGACGGACAGGAACTTAATCAAGTTAATTTTGTAGCTGATGCCAAAGCTTCCATTAACTCCTTGTTGAATGTACTGGAGTTAGACCAGGTGAATTTACACCTTCAAAGCCTGGGGGCTTGTTGCTTCAGGACAATTTGAAGAGAGGGGACCCACGGGCTCATACCCAGCCCCGTCACAGTCCTGGGAGCTCTGGATTAGCTTTGTAGGATGCTCACGAGGAGCCTCCCCCTCCTAGCAGGACCCTGAGCCTACAGAAACACGCTGTGGATCATGCTGTAACTCCAGGAGGCTTTTCTCTGGGTTCCTTTATGTCTCCTGCCTTTTGGGCCCAGCTCCTCCTCCCCAAAAGTTCTTTGTGGGCTTGCACAGGCGATGGGGAGCCAGGGAGGAGGTGAGCCCTTGTGCCATGTGGACTGTCTAATCAGCAGCAGGAGGAGGCTTCAAGGCTGCCTTGAGGTCTTTCTTCTCTCTCTTATCCCCTGTGTGGTGGCTTGTCCCAGCTCTTGGAGATCAGAAGAGGAATCAGGAGGGGACACATTTTCCCTTTCTCCCCACTTTTCTCTGGAGCAGCTAGGTGGAACAGGATTAGAGGCAGAACACTGAGCAGAGCCCTGATTTCCCCATAAACCCTAGTGCAGCAAGTCAGGTCCTGCCTGCCTTTTGGACCCAGCCGAGATGTTCGGTTAGCCAGATGATCCCAACCTAAAAGGACCCTACGCAGAACTTCAAGACAGCAGCACTACAGCTCCCCCACTACAGCATCTGTGTGTGTACCCATGACAATAGCAGAAGAGCTGCTTGGAAAAGGTCGTCTTCTCCCTGATACGTCTCAGCATCACCCCCAGCTGCTCTGCATTCATGGTAGCCCACTTGTCACATACCTTCATGAACAGCCACGGCTCTGTACTGCACCACAGCCACTGCCAGGGCAAGGATCTGGGCATACATTTTCCTTTTCCTTAGGAAGAAGCTCCTTCTTGGTTCCTTGAGTCAGCACACAGCCTGGAGAGTCATTCACCTGCAGGTGGAAAGAGGCTTTAACGCATGCCATCTGAGTATGATGCGCTCACCTGCCTACAGTGGCAAGGGAAGCTTTTCTCCAGCTACAAAGGCTCATCTTGGCTTAGGTAATTGGCAGTAAAGTCCATAAATCTACTAATTCCTTCATCTCTTTGCTGATGCTGGCTACAAGGAAGCTTTGCTGCCCCAGCACCTTTCCATAACAGCACCCTTCTTCAGGCAACAACCACCTTAGGCACTTAAGCCTAAATGTGAATATTGGTGGTGTAGTGACAGAGGGAAGCATCTGCCACCCTCAGTTACGAAGGGAGGAAAGGTCAATAGAAGATCACTGCAGACAGCAATCACCGGCACTCAAGTCTTTATTAGCCTTTTTTGCAACTAACCCTCAGGTTCCTAAATCCAGGATTAACTGCCTTGAGCTTGCCGCCCTTGGAGATGCAGCCCATCATCGTGGAGCAGCCAAAAGGGGCGGAAAGCTCTGGTTACTGCCTATGGACGGTTTAATGACTCCCCAAAATTGCTACAGAAGTCTCCCTCTGTGAAGCAGGAGTTCTCTTTATGAAGCAACAACTGCAGAAGAAGTGGGGCTGCCAGGAGGGGTTTTATTCTTTTTTGATGGGCAATAAAAAGTTCTTCTCCCGTTCTGAGCCTCACCTGCTCATCTCGGGCCAAGCAGATTTTACAGGGAGACATGAACGATTTCCAGGGTGGAAATTGCAGACGGGAGGAAAAAAGATGAGCTCAATGACTTCATCCACCCTAGCTCTTTGCCAGGGCTGGATTGCTCCTTCCAGTTTACAACACGCAACCTCAAAAATCACATTGCGTTATAAATGGGGTCCCTTTTGGAATACAAGGCTGAGTTCCTGTGCACAGCATGGAACAACCCCACCTAAATGAATCCCCAAACAAGTGAGATGAAGGTCAAGTGCCTGGAGCAGCCTGGCGTGCGTCTAGACCACAGGGGCACCAGGGCTGTGGTCACCATGCCCATCATGTAGCTACACCCATCCCTGAGACCCTCAGGACTTAAGTTCCCCTCAATTGTTTTCTGTTTCTTATTTTCCTTCTCTCCCCTCCTAATTGCTGGATGTACTTGGATGTAATCAAGATCTCTGCTATGCAGCGGTTAACCCGTGCCGTGTCCTTCCTTCGTAATTCCTGTCAAAACCTCTGTGTGGTGCTGCCATTAGTTGCTGTGGAGATGACTTCAAAGCAAAAACACAATCTTCCCCCCCTCAAAAACACCCCAAATCAAAACAAAACAAGCAAATGCAGGCTTTTTAACAACACAGGTTAATAAGCTTCTAGAAAATCAAGTAATAGAGGAGAAGCACAGAACCGAGACCCAAGAAAACTCGGTTTTACCACCACCTCTTTTGCAAGAGTTGTGTTTCGAGCTTCGGCGAGATCATCCCATCGCCCCTCAGGTCCCTTCTTGCAACACCAGCCTGGCAGCATCCCCTTTTCCATTCCCATTTAATCCTCAGCTCCGTAGGGCACGGTCTGTCCTGGACCATAACAAACCCTTCATGGAGCAGGAAGGCAGCAAAACCTTTGATTAGATTTCTGAGCTCTGTGTTAATATTATTAAAAACATATGTCCCTCCAGAAAGGTTCCTGCAGAGATGCTTATTTCAATGACTTTCAAAAAGCACCTCCTTTCATCCTTTCTTCTCCTCTTCCTCCCATCATTCACACCTCTACGCTTCCTCCTGCTCAAAATACAATCAAAGTGAAGGATAATTTAGCTTGTAAATACAACTCGCTGTTCTGAGAATTTCCCTATCTAAGATAACACCAGAAAAGCGATATAATATCTACTGAGACAGCTAATGTAGATCCTTCGAGAGCACATGTCCATCACAACAGCTGGCACTGAAGCCTGTCCTAAAGGTCTTACTGGTCTATATGGGGAAGGCTCCCCAGTTTCTGTGAACGGCACTGTGACCAGCTCACCCAAAAATACCAGCTGCCACATTGAGACAGAAGAAGATCCTCCAAAATGCTGATTTTCATAAGTGCCACATGGATCCCTCATGCTGTACCCGGGACAAAGGAACCTGCATGTGTTAGCACGTCTACTGCCATGTGTCACCCCATGGGGTCCTGCCTGACGTCAAGGTCCTCTAGCACACACACCACCCCTGGACACTACCAGTGCTCATGGCCCCCATTGCCTTTGGCAGTCACCAATCCATCCCATCTAATTAAGGGAAGACAGGCAGCAAATTAACAAGCTCCAAACTCATTGCCTTCAGAATAGGTTTGTAAGTAGCTTCTACCTCCTGACACAAGGCTTGATGTTGGATTCAAGCTAAATCATACCTCCTGCCTTTCAAAATGTGACATTTTATCTTCTCCCACCTCATCCTCTCCATTCCTGCCCTATATCAAGGATGAAATTTCCTTGCTGCTTGACCCCTTCGGATAGACTGAGCTCAAAACGCATGGAAAAAAAATCATTCAGAAACAGCTTAAATGCTAACAGAAATCTGCATTCCTCTTTGTAATTCCAATAAAATACTGGTTTACTCTTAAAGAATAAGAGAGTCCCTCTGAGACGCCTATGTGATACGACGAGGCATGTGCCAACGTCATCCTACACCAGGTCTACTCCAGAGCACTGGCTTCCTTGCACCACTGACCCACGGGGCAGGGGTACGTACTGCCATGGTGAGACCTTGAGACGGAGACGGAGCCAGCAAGGGACAAAGGACAGAAAAAAAAGAAGCACCTCTGAATCTTCAGCGTTTGCCACCCAAGCTCACGTCTATGCAGGAAATGGAAAAAAAAACAGGCTTAAGCAACCAAAAGTAATTCTGAGTTTCTGCAGTCACTCTGGGCAGCTAAGCCAATGCACGTATTTGCAGACAAAAATTTAACATGTGATTCTTCTATTTATCCCCCCCGCCCCCCAGCTCTGATATTGTTCAGTGCCTCAGCACGGAACAAATACAGTAAAAAATGCACATTAACACAGCAATAGGAAAATAGTCATATAAGGAATAAATCCTAGAAGACCGCAGAGGCAAAGAAAAAGCGCGGTGAGCCCCAGGCCTTCGGCGAGTAAGTGTTAACATTCACAAAACGCAAAGACCCTGCGGGTGTGGAAAGGCTCGAGCTCAGAACAGTCACACCTTGAATTCCCATTGCAAAGGGGAGGACAAAGGATTCAAAAGGGTTTCATGACCCGGATGCCGCAAACTAAACAAATTTCCTGGCAGACATGAATTCATACACGCACGTGTGCAGGCACGTTGGACTTTTACGTGTTCAATTTTTGAACATATTGAGTATTTCTAAATTTTATCACGTATATTTCAAAAATTTTAGTTAAAGCTGTGCTCTGCCTTCTAGCAGCGAGCTGCAAATGCTCACTCGGGGGTGAAAACCCACCTAACTCCTGCTGCTGCATTGCCAGCGTGGGTCCTTGATGGATGACTGCAGCACATCCAGGTTACAGATGATCCCAAATTCCAGGGCGCTATTCTCTGACTTTGAAAGGAAAATGAGCCGTTTTCTCTTTTGTTTTTCCCCTTCCTGATTCCTTCCAAAATCCCACTGCCTTCAAGGGTTCACCTGGGTATGAAATACCAGCCCTAGGTGAGAAAAGGCAGCGTGGGACATGGACATCAGGGTGAAGAGCTGCTCTGCAGCTTCCAGACACTTGCTTCAACACCTCCCTCCACCCACAGCCCACCGGCGGACCAAGATCACAGCTGGGCTTGCTCCTTCCACGTGCTCCATCTTTCAGGATATATTTTGGGTAACAAGGCTGATGGAGAACTGCTATTTGCTCTACCATCACTGTCCAACTCGGGGCAGCTCCGGTCACTTAGAGCCACCAGTTCACTTAGGTGCCACCATGATGCTCATTTTATACATTACGCATTCGCAAACTTCAATCCAGCAGGTCTTAGCTGATCTTTGCAGGCGCTGGCTACCACCAGCCCCTTGTCAAAGACCTCTTAAAACCGCTATGGAGACCTTTAGAGAGACCTGGCAGGGGCAGGGAAACGACCCCATAAACTTCAGGATTTTGCGAGGAATCCCAGCAATTTCCTTGATCTTTTACTGCCCTCGGTAAATAATTTATAGGGGCAACTTCTCCAGGTTTTACAGTTCCTTGAACAAATTGCCTCCAAACCCCATAAAGCTGACGGACCAGGTTCTCCCTTTACCTCACCTGGATCAGATGACAGAGCTATGGGAAGCCTGGAAAGACACAAGAGGGTAAGCGAGGAAAAAAAGCAGGTCTTACGTACTTGCAGTAGTGTCAGAAGCTGGGCTGTTCCCCACCATTTATTCTTCCTGTGTGTATGTTTGCAATAAACCCCTCTTCTTTTTTTTTCTCCCAGACAAATTTTGGGATAAATAAACAAACCCTGTCAGCAAGGTCTGTCTAAAAGGGATGAGACCCCGTGGATTTGCAGTCCCATCTGGTTGGTGCCCGCCTGCCCCTTGCCTGTGGCTCCAGCTGGATCTCACACATCTGCTCCAGGATCATCCATGCCAGATGCTGCCAACTCCATCCACCAAATATCTATCCCTGTTGCATGTAGACACAGAAACTACATTACAGAGCTGCATCTGGGCACGCATAGCCTTCCCAGGGGAGCCGTGCAGATCCATGTCCCAACACCCACCACTGTGCCATTGCAGATGTCACACAAGCAAACAGACCCTCTGCCTTACGACTGGCAAAATCTCGAAAATTTCAGCCCAATCTTACAGAGGGAAGCGGCTCTCAAATGTTTCCACACAAGTCTTCTGAAAACAGCCAGCTGGACAGAGGAAGGATATCCCATTTGCAGCTCGCTCTGAAAGACCGCAGGCTGAGCACAGCCTTATATTAGCCAGCAGAGAACCCACCAGGGCTTTAGCCACATCTCACCTCACTACGCATCACTGTACCCAGCCCAGCACATCACAAAATCCTATGGAGAGAGATCCCAGCAGCCCTGCAAAGAGATCACGCTGAGATGCGTGACTGTAATATAGAGATTGGCCTGAGCCGAGTACTGATGGGAATTTCAGGATGTGGAAGCACCAGAGAGACTGGCAGGAGAAGGGTACGGAGATGGCCCCTTGGACACCTCTCAGGCTAAATCGGGGTTATACTGACACAGTCCAAAGTGTTCAGAGTCCATTATGCAGATCAGGAGCGCTGACTCCAGCTGAACATACTCAGGTCTTTCAGCTGGTGTGAGCTGGGAATGGCCGTGTCCTCCTGTTTCATGCCATTCACACCCCTTTGGGGCCATTTTCATCTGGGATTTTCCATTTTCTGGAAGATCCCTTTCACTACAGTGATAGCGAAGTTTTGGCCACATGACGAGGAAAGGAAAAATGGGATTTCCTAAATTCTTAACAATGCCAGTAACTGATATTAAAACAAGACAGCGCATCCCAACTGGGCCATCGTCAGTGCATCAAAACCAGACTCCAACCAGCAGTCCTGTGGTCAGCAGAGATTTTGGTAGCTCTTATGTGGTACATGAAAGTGATTTGTCTTTCCTGCTCACTCACTGATGCTTTTGGGTCTGTATCCCCATTATGGAGTCAATTGACGCAGCCCAGCACTCACAAGCAACTTTACAACACCGTGAAAGCAAGCTCCCATCTCACACAACTCTCATATGAACAGAGATCTGAAAAATCAGTGGGCCGTTGGCTCATCTGTCTCAACATGATGTTCACCCAGCTGATTACCATCTCAAGTTTCTCCTCCATACCATGCAACTCTCCTGCTCTGAGATCTTGGGTGCCAGATGCCACACACGCCTTGACCCCAGCACCCAGGCTGCATTGTTGGGTGGCTCTGGTTCCCAAGATCCCTAACATCAGAACATCGAGTAGAAGAGGCTGCCGAGAAGCCATCTGATTTTTGTTTGCCCCAAAAGCAACCTGCAAACCCTGCAGCAATATGTGTTCCCTACCCAAGGTACCTCTGTCCCCTGGGACCACTCGCATCCCTGCCCAGAACATGTCGCATGGACCTCTTAGGAGAGGAAGGAGGAGCAATCTTGGGCTCAGAGACAAGAGTTGCCTTGCTGGCACATGATGGTGCTAACACCACGGAGCACAGAATTGCAGCTGGACTCCCACTCCGGTTGCTGAGAGGAAGGACCAGGGCAGATGGATCCTCCAGAAACACTCCTCCAGTCTCAGAGCAGCCATACGGCTTTCCAAACCAGGTGTATATAACACTTCGGGTGACTTAAGTTCCATCTCCAGGACATGTTTGTATCTACACCTTCACTAGCCCTCCTGGAATGACACAGTGATGCAGGCTGGATCCAAGAACCTACTTCATTTCAGCTAAGAGAAGGACACAAGCATCCTCAGTGCATTAAGGACAGCATTTTGTGTGGTTTCCTTCCCCATGTCCCCTATTACCATAACATCTGGGCAACACACGGCCCAGTTCTGCCCATTACCGGCTTGCCCAGGGCTAGTAGGTCAGGCAGAAGAGAAGGAGGAAGCTGAGCTCCCCAGAGAGCCACGCTGAGTCCCTGGCATTCAGCCATCATGCAGATTTGGTGGAGAATGTGCGATGGTCCCTGCACAGCAAAGATGACCACAAAGCCTCCTAAGCTTCTGGTTGCAGTTCTCTCCATGAGGGGCTAAACATGATTTTTCCCACATGACAACCATCCCTGATGCCTCAGGTGGCTGCATTTGGCCACATGCTTTTTAGACCAAAGCTTGAATTCTGATTCAGCACCATCCTGGGTCAAGGTGTGCCCAAAATGAACATCCCAGAAGGAAGGTAGAAGACCAAGAAGCAGCTAGAGGAGCATGGGCTAGAGTGTTCCTCACAGAGGCATCCACACAGCAGAAGCGGTTGTTGGTGGTGGGGTGATGGTGTTGGAGGCAAGGGGTGACAGTTCTGGTGGCCAACAGGTCCCCTTGGAGGTCCAGCAAACACCACGTCCTCAGAGCTGCAGCTCCCCTCCGCCTCTGAAGATGCATTGATTAACCTGGACAACCTCCCTCTCAGCTCCAGGCAATTCTGTCATGAAATGGAAGGATTTTGAAAGCAAGGAAACCTTTTCCGAGGAGCATTTTCACCCGCACGCTGCAGCAAGGAGCCTGTTTAAACAGCAGCGTCAGCAAATCATGAGAAACTGCTGCTCCTTGCAGAATGGGTAAATGGCTCCCCCTCCCTCTTTCAGAGCAAGAGCTTTGAGAAAGTGTTTTGTTGGGTCTTTCTTTTTTTTTTTTTTAATAAATACCATTGATTTCCTGATTTAAAGGGATTGCACCGCGTAGTAATGTTTAACAGAGATGATGGGGAGAGAAGGGGGGTAAATCTTGTGAGGCTGCTCAATAAAACAAGATGAAGTGAGAGCTGGAGGAAGCCTATTTTCCGCTTCGGCACCCAGCTGAACGTGCCTGGCTTGTTCAAAGGCAGTGACCCACAAGAGCTGCTGGCTGCCCAGTCCCACCAACTTGAGGTTTAGACCCCAGAGCTGTTGTTTCCCCAGGAAACTTGGTGGGGAGGTGGGGGCCACGTTAATCCAGCTGCTTTTATATATCTCAATTGGTCTTCTGAGAGCATGGCCAAGGTCAGCTAGGACTGTCCTCCAGGGTGGGAGTCACGGCATGGGGAGGTTTCTGCCCCATCCTCTCCTCATCCCTCAGGCTCCAGCACAGCTCCAGTATCCTCCTCCACGAATCCTGCAGTTGTTCCCATTGGGATCACACAACATGGAGCAAAGCACGGGTTAGGATTTGCTCAGATCTGATGGAAACGGCCAGTTAAGGGCAAAAACTTCATGGAGGAGAGACCTCCTTGGGTTTTTGGCCATTCCCAACCGGGGAAAGGGCAGCAAAGCCAATGAAAAGGTGACAAGTAGCTGGAGATAACTGGCAGGTGATGCCCCTTCCCCTGGTACGGGGCAGAGTCGTGTCCAGTTGGGGCTTGTTTTGCCATCTTCCACCTCCTGCAGAAACTATCCAGGCAGCATCCAGGCAGCATCTGGGAGCACTGGATAGAGCATTTCAGCTCAGAATCACCAAGGAGAAAAGCAGAAAAATACCTTATGAGTCCTGGAAATGAAAGCTACACCCTCCTCCCCTTCCCTCCATACCACGGTAACTCCTCACACATCAGGTTTTCACATTAACTATAGTAAAAATACCTTCTTAGCTAAACTTAGAAACTTTTCCAAGCAGAAAGTTACACTCAGATGGTGGTTGTGAAGATTGTCTCCAGCCAGTCTCTTTCTTCCTCTCCGAGAGACCTAGCTGGAGGGGGGGGATCGATGTTTCTGCTTGCGTTGCTGTTGCAAACAGCAAAGGAGGGTTTGCTGCCCACCCCTAAGGCCTCCTTCTTGCAAGAATACCACGAGCGCAGTGAAGGTTTGGGGTAGATAAGTCTGAAGAAGAGTTTTGCTGGAGATCACTGCTCATCAGAGGTCTACATGAAACAATCCCAGCAGCCTCCCCACCGGGCTTCTGATCCTAATACAGCCTTTGATAGCATCACCTGGGCACACATCAGCTGAGAAGCACCGCAATCCGAATCCTACTTAAAAAATGAATAATACAGTTGAAAGGGAAAAAGCTA